>JAHLSL010013749.1:1806281-1868616 GCA_025920805.1 Petroica traversi
TGCATTGATTTTTCCGCTTGTTCTTCCCGGGCTCGCAGCGGTGCAGGGCCGGCTGGCAGGGCTTGGCTGGCGTGCTTGCCGCACACTGATGGCTTTTCCTTGTTTCTTCAGCCAGCCTTCCCTCTTAAACGCCTTGAGCCGGAAACTCCTTTGAATATTCGCAGCGGAGATAGAAATAATAATGGTAGAAATCAATGCAGGTGTGAGATACCTCCTTCCCGGCAAGGGTCGGGCTCGGTGGCCTTCCGTGGTCTCTCGGTGCTCGGGCGGTGACCCGAGGCTGCTCTCCATCCTCCTCCTCCCACCGAGCCAGCCCTGCTCCCTGCCTGCTCCCTGCCTTCCCTCCCCGCGGGCACGGCTCTGGAGGCCTTGCCGCTGCTCCGGGCACACTGATGGCTTTTCAGAAGTTCCAGAGGCCTTCCCGCCTCTACTTGCAAATGTGTTACCCTCATCTCTTCAGAATTTTGGTTTGGCTGCTGGGTACACAGTGAGCGCTGTGTTTATTGCCTTGCTTCATTTCATCGGATTCCCTTGTCAGCTTGGAGATAGAAGGAGTTGATCAGGTTCTTAGAAAATCTTGCTCTCGAACTGACTTTTTTTGAATGACTTTTCATCTGGCATCTTAACAGCACATTGCTCTTAAAGAACTATTTGTAATATTGATTTTTTTTCTCCTAGTGGGAGGTCTGCATGTTTTACAGTCAAACCATTTGTGCAGTTTTGCAGTGGTAGGAAAAAGGTAGCAATTTCCTGGATTTCTCATCACTTACTGTACTCTGTTACCTAATCTCCATTTAAGATAAGTGGGTGATTTTAACAAGCTAGTTTAAGTTATATGGGGAAAATGCCAGGAACAAAACATATTCATAAAAATAAGTGAACAGTCTGACTAACTGCTGAGGTAGTTCAGGCATTTAAGTTTTCTTGATTAATTTTGTTTTCATGCACAGTATTTTCAGGTGATAGTACTGTTTTCTAAAAGTACACCTAGGCAGCATGTCCAGAAACGTGTCCAGGTATTCTAGAACATTTTATCAAGTTATTTTTGGCTAGCCAACTTCTGTCGTCGGAATAGATACCTACCTTAAACCTCTAGCTTCTGTTTTGCAACAAAGCTTTTGGGAATTCTCTTTAACAATTAAAAGGCATTGAGGGTGTTTGGTTATTAGCTTCTTGTAAAGTACTCATTTGAAAGACAAGATACTTCTTGAGCTGAAACATGATTAGTGAACAAGTGGTAACAGCCACCCTGTCCTTGGACAGATAGTGCATTTTTAGGGTTTTCTCAGTCTTTTGTTCTGTTACTTCTGCTTTAAAATGCATTAGAAAAGGAAGACCTGAGACCTGAATTGGCTATCAAATGGCTAGTCCTGAGCAGGATGAGAGTGAAGTTACTGAACGTGTTGTGGGAAAAATGCCCTTCCCTTCCTGTAAAAGGTGTAACTTGATAATTTGGGTAAACAGTGACTCTGTGACAGTCATCCAAACTACTGAAGTTTGAGTAGTGGCTGTTGCTGGATGTTTCAGGGTGTGGTTTTTTTCCCTACAGTTTTTAAATCCCTGTGAAAGGCATATAGAAAGTTTGTGGTCAGCAGGCTTGAGTTCAGTGCACAAACTTTAAATTTCCATTGGAAAAATATTTGTTTGACCTCTTTTGACTTGCAAATTTGAAAAGAAAAATCACTCTCAGACAGTGTTGCTACAGAGGATGATAAGAAATCTGTATGGTGAGTTTTGTGACAGTGTACAGTTTCCGACCCCTGTGCACATTCTGTGCAGCTTTGAAAGCATAAAGGTTGCTGCTGGTTATAGCTGGTTCTCACAACGGGGCTATGAATAGTGGTACTTGTAAGTCAGATCCTGCTGTGAGTAAGAACCAACTGGATTTATCTTTCAGGTTAATCACTACTGCGTATTAACTATTTATAAAATGAGAATTGAAAGGTTTTGACTCATTTTTTTCTGCACTCCATTTCCATCTACCCACAAATGGTCACTTTTTTTTTTTAAGATCAAGCATACAAATGTTTGCTCTCTGATTCACTTTTAAAATAATTACTTATTTTTCTAATTTAATTTTTAAAAAATAAAACCCAAGTTGTGGTATCTTTTAGCCTGATTTAGTTGTGTCTGAGTATAACTGACTTGTCGATGGAAGAAGTTTCATTTAACTTGCTTGGTTAATCCAATATGCTTTAATTCAAGCAGTCCGACATAAGAATTTCATGACAATATCTGAAAAGAATGGTGATTTTTCCCAAAGGCTCACTGGGAAGTTGGAAAAGCCTCTACAATAGGTGGGGATAGCACTACTGTCTGTCTGATGGGTTCCCTTGATGGGAAGAGGTTTTCCTATTCTGTTCCAGTCTGGTTGAGATGGGACTGTGCGACCTCTGTGCTGCGTGTTAGCCTTTAAGTCCTTATTGGGGCTTTTGTTGTCATGGTTATCTCTTGTCTCTGTTGTGGCTCTACTTTTCCACAGGGGTTTTAGTAAGGCTTTGTCTGTACTTAGACCTCCAAGAAGCTGTGCCTTCACTTTTAGGTGGCTGCTTCAGCTGTGATTGGTCTTTAGATGCTGCTCTGGCTTATTCTGACTTTGTACCTTGCAGTGGCTGGATGGCAGAGGAGGGAGTTGGTAGGCAGGAATGCTTGTGGGAGAGATAAAGGAACATTTTTGCTACTCTGTCTGCTGTGTGTCTACTGAACTTTTCATCTTTTCTGGTTGTTTCTGCTCAGCAGGTCTTATGGAAGTGCAGAGAGATGAACCCTGTGAGCAGAGATTCTTGGCTTCCTTTCTGGGAATCTGAAATGCACCATTTTGTTTTGTCTTTACCCCTGGTGTGCTGGTCTTGAGGCTTGCTTGGCAGGGTTGTTGCATATCTTAGTGGAAGATTGCTGGATACCAGCTGTCCTGCTTCAGCTGAGTACAGTAAAAGAAAAAATGCTGTAAGTTAATTTGCTTGAATATCTCAGAGTCTACAACATCTCCCTCTCAATGAAGCACCACTGGGTTGGCAAAGCTGAAGGATGAAATCTGCTGTTCAGAAGTCAGGAATTTTACGAATATGCTTTTTTTTTACATCTGCCATGGGCATTGTTGAATTTCATCTTCAGTAAAATTACTTTCTTACCCATAAAATCAGAAACTTATTTTAAATTCAACTCAAATAACTGTGCCAGACCAGATGTTTCCTGGAAAACCGCATGTGCCAACAGATTTTCATGTAAATGTGCTTATTGACCTGATTTTCTTATCTCTCCTGAAAATATGTGAGTGTGTATATCATGGCAGAAAGTTAAACAGTTTTTATTTTTTAAACTGATGAGAGAGTTGCAATCAATATTGCAACTGAGGTAAAGTTTTGGGTCTGCAGTACATGAATGGAAGATCCTTCTAGGTCTTTCTTGGTTTTCCTCTTCCTTTTGCTTTTCCTTCTGTTCAGTACAAAAATATATTCCTAATGAAAATAAATTATTTAAGAACAAACAACACTGGCTTTTCTAGAAAAAGCAATGTATTGAAATCAAATATGCTTTAGTGAAATCAGCACTTTCTTGCCTGTTTGTTTTTAACAGCTGAAAACAGCAGAAAAGGTGCTGATGCTGCCAGATTTGTGTTACTATCTAGGTGTATTTTTTAACATGGTTTTGTGCCTATGCTTTAAGCTGCATGGTGAACTAATCATTCTTTCTTTGAATGATATAGTTACTTTATATCTGAAAATTTTTGAGCTGAACAGCTAGTCCCATGTATTTACCTAGTAGATAAATTACAGTGCTAGCTGTCACTGCTGATAATGTGAACCATTTTCTCTGACAGCTGTGAGGAAAATGGTTATTTTGTTCGAGTCACACTTGGAATGAATTGCTGCATTTTGCAGTGCTATGTCTGTAGTTTTTCCGTGTGTCAAGTGTACCAAATAATACTGTTACTGCAAAGAACAGGATGCAGATGAATTCATGACAGATTCTGACAGACCTTTTTTGAAATATATTATTTTATTCTGGTACGCAAAAGTAAATAAATTCTCTTTTCTCACCTGAGGTGGCAGTGCTAATCATGACCTTTGGGCTTTCATTTTTGCTACTGTGGAGATCTGTGGTTCTTGGTTTTCAGGGACCATGTGTAAGAATGGTGGCTCTATACTTCTCAGGTGCTGCTTTTAGGATGACGCAGGAAAATAGTCTGTGCAAGATGTATGTGTTTTTGCAATTCATAGCTTTCTACTGGATATTTGTGCATGTCTGTGCGTGTGTTTTAACCTACTGCATCCTAATTTTTTGCTTTACGAGGAAAAACAAAAAAGCGTGGTTCCTTCCCATGCCTTTGCTTCTTAGTGTTGACCTTACCTCACCTGTCTATGGCCCCGTGGGTGTCCACTGGAGCTGTGCTACATGTGTCTCTTTGCTCCTTAGCTGAGGTTTCCTTTAGGCAAGAAACTTGAGTCTCAGGTGTTGGGCTTTTTTGCATATTTTTTGGATTGTTTTGTGGTGTGTTTGTGTTTGTGAAGAGGCAACATCTTCAGGAAGCTACATTTACTCTTATATATTCTGTATATTTTTCCGTCAAATACAAATGAACAGTTTTCAAATGAACACACAGATTTGTTTCTGGCAGTATTGTGCTCTGCCTGTGGAGGAAAGAGGAGAAGACATAATGTACCTTGACTGCCAAGAGGGAATTTTTTAGGGGATGCATATGCACTCTTAGGTATAGGGGAGCTGGATGTACAGTAAAATCCACATTTCTGGTACCTGTGAAGTGCTGGAATCACATTCTTCCCCTGTGTTTACAGTGTAGGTTCTCATGTAAATCTTTTGAGAGTTACTACCATTTATTAACTTTTAAAATGTTGCCACTGTGCATTGCAACCTTAGGAAGGGGTTATTTTGCTTAAGAGCACATTCCTTGAGAGCTTGTACAATATATTATTAGTGATTTACCCATTTTAGATTTAACTAGTGTCCTGTGGTGCATATATATTTGCTGTCTGCCCAGTCTCTGCACTTATTTTTGCTATCCTTTGTCTGCAGGAGTGCAGAAAGAATAAGAGTTAGTATCAGTTTAAAAGGAAACAATCTACAAACTGCAGCCAAGATTCCCAGGGCAGTTTGAGGATTCATAAAGCTAGGTGCCATCAGGCTTATTAAGACCAGATTCTACCACAACATAAAATCAATATCGTCTGTTTCAAAGAGAATTGCAGCTGCCCTTTGCCCCTGCCTATCTTTTATGATGGGCTGTTTCACAGAACTAACACAAGTCTTGATAACAGCCAGTAGTACCCCTGTTTCTGCTAATTCTTTATTTGTTTTCTGTAAGAGCAGAGAAAGCAGCTGAGGATTAACACAGAGACCACTTAATGCAATGTAGCATTGAAATCAATGGAGTGTCTGCCCATATTTACATTAATTTTTTTTAGATTATCCTTTTAATAATTTGGTCCAATCTGATTTACGTATTTATTTACCAGCTTTTTACAACAAAAAGTTAGGATAGTAGTATCAGGCAGAATAACTTGAAACTGTCCAATTTTAGAAAGCAAAGTGCAAATAACTGCTCAAACAGCAAGACTAAATTAATTTTCTGAGTAAATTAGGTACAAAGGAATCTATCCTCAGCCCAGCATTGTCTAGGTAGATCTGGATAGATGTATGATAAAAGGTTGGCTGGTTCTGTTTATTGCAGATTTTCATTATATTGTTAGGAGTATTCAAAGCATCCCCTTCATGACCACGTGAAGCTTTATGTACAAGCTAATAGTGTGCAATGATCTTTCTTTGTCTTTTAGATGGAAATACCTAGACAAGTCAACACATGCATTTACCTTCCTTACTGGGTACAGGCCCATCAGCTAAGAGCTGTTGGGTTATTGCACAGGAAGTTGTACTGTGTGTATAAAATAGTTGTAGTTAGGGATGCAGTGTATGTAATGTGCTCTTTTTAATTCGCAGGTTTCCATACTTGCTGTGTTTCTTCGGATTTGTTCTTTTCTTGAAATGGTAGGAATAGGAAACAGCTGTCGCGGGATGAAGTCTTCACCACTCCTCATGGCTGCACTCGTGGCCTGCACAATTGTTTTGGGTTTCAATTACTGGATTGCAAATTCCCGCAGCATGGATCTGCAGGTAATGTTCCGTTTGCTCTGCATGTCAATTTTGTACTTGTGCAAGTAGTTAACAGAGTTCTCAAGAAGGATGATTCTCCTTCATGTGGCAAGTCAGGAACTTCAACTTGTGGCCGATGGTGTGGGCTGGACAGCTGACCACAGGGACGGCCGGCGGCTCTGCGGCTTGTTCTCAGAGCTTCCTTTTTGTTAAGTCAGCTTCAGCTAGGGACTTCTTTTCCCCTTGCTGCGAGCCAGGCTTCCCTGGGATGGTGGCCGCTGTCCTAAAAGCCGGAGAGCTGCTGAGAGAGAGAGTGTTCCTTTGCCTGGAGCCCAAATCAGACACAAGACACGAGGGTCCGCTCTGCTTGGGCTCAGGGGCAAAAGACCCGGAATGGCCCAACATTCAGACTTTTATTCTGAGGGTTACAACTTATCTCATAACCGTACAGGGGAGGACACGGAGAAGGGTCGAAGGTCAGGATGCAGTCAGGAAGGAGGAAGGGAGGAAAGAGTGAGACACAAGATATTATTGTTAACTGAGAGGCAAGTGGGGGGAGTTCGACTCCCTTTCCAAGGCCAAACTTAACTCTACCTTCAGAGGGGCCTCACTTTCTAGGCCCCACGAAATTCTTCAGGGGATATGTCATTCTCTGAGTTTGAACCACCACTACACAACTTGTAGGAATTTTCATGAATTTTACAGTCGTTCCTTATCAGTAGAGGGAGACTAGGGGAATGGGAGGAATGTTTGTTTGTGCATGAGAGGAACCCAAAATTTCAACATGCCTGCATGTGTTATACTTGCTACTTCTGCTTACACAAAGCGTTCAGCTGTCTTGTGCTGTTTCACATTAAAGATGTGACAAATGCCATCCTCTGGATTTTGTCCCCTCCCAAGCACCCCCAACTTCCTTGCCGTTGTGGCAGTATACAAAGCAGAAGGCCTTGGCTTTTGCAAACAAAAGTTTTATAGTAACAAAAACATCTTTATAATATAAACCCTGTGTTCATCACAAATCCAAAACAGAGCCACTGTGAAGAAAATGAACTCTATCCCAGTCAAAACCAGCATACTCATGTCCCTAGATTTGTCTTTGTACATGACCCATAACTTTGTATGCATACTTTCCCACTCAGTACAAAGAAATCTGGGTTGTTCAGAAACAAAATCTGAATTTGCGTTTCTTAGTGATCGTTCTGAAGAAGGACACACAATTCACATAGAAGAATTACCTTGTTTGATGATTGCTATTTTTCTGATGAGCTTGCGTTTTATGGCTGTTGAGCTTGGGTTTTAATCCTTTCTGGAGCATTTGTTCTGAAATGGGGTACATGAGTCAAGTTTCTGATTTGTGACAATCTCTGCGGGACAGGTTTGTGGGTTTTTTTACTTCTTTTCTTTTGTTACTATTTTTAACAAGCTAACTTAAAAACCAACAAAATACGGCTCACGAGGGGTCCTTCCTGGTTTATCCAGTGCATTTGTTTGCTCTTTGTAACTGAGCCAAATTTTAGTACTGAGCTGACAGGTAAAGGAGTTGAACTCCTGTTTCACCTCAGAATGGGCACTATTCAAACAAGATACTTGTGTCTGGCTTTGCAGTTATGGGTGTGCCTTGTTTTCCCTTATGTCTTCTGAGACTCTGGCCATGCCTTGTTTTCCCTTTAGTCAATGACCTCAGGATGGTGGCTACCAGTGGGTAGTGACTGTGTCAATACTGCTGAAGTTTTGCAGCACAGCCATGAAACAGCTGATAGTGAGAAAAATATGCCACTGTCCTAGTTTATCTTGGTCTCAATAACCTAGGGACACAAGGTCCTCTGGTATTACTGATATACTGTACATTTCTCCCAAAGTTAGCCTGAAAGTTACTCCCCTTCTGCATAGTCAATCACTCTGAATGGAACAAAAGCATAGCTGAAGACATGGAGGGAGCTTCTAAAGCACTCTGCAGACCCATTTGTTTGTTGGCAAGGCTCTGCTGCTGTTATGACTGAAATGAAACAAGTGCTTTTCCTTGCTATTCCAGCTGAACTGCAAGTCTTTTTTCTGGGTTCTTTTTGTCTTTTTTTTCTCTCTGCCTCCTCTTCCTTTTCTTGCTTTCTGTGGCAGACAAACAGGTGGGTCATGCTATGCTACATTCTGTGGTGTAAGAAGATCTGGTACATTTTTTTTGGAGTCTTGGAACACGCACAGTTTTTATTATATCTAATTTTTAATCCACCTGGAAGCACCAGGTCTTTTTTCATTTGAGTAGTTTCTGTTGATAACCCCACTCCCCTTGCAAAGAGTATTTCTACTTGCTGCTGAAAAACAATTTTAACACCAAATGCTTAGAAAAAATGTAATGCAAAACTAAATTGGTAATTACAAAAAAGAAGAGGGGGAGGGGAAAGAATTGAAAACGTCAGGCTTGGTTCCTTGGCTATATCTTTATCTTTGTATGTACAGAATATGATGGTGTTGAATCTTCTTCTGAGTGTAGCTGTTCTTTGAACAACGAAGAAGAGTTATGATTTTCTGTTTATGAATTAATTTTTCTCATACATGTCTTTGTTTAATGGCCATATGTTAGTTGTTTGTGTAAAAGTTGGGCAGAGTTGTCCTCCCTCTACTCTTTTCTAGCTCTTCCAGGAAATCAGATTGATTTGAGAGCTGAGTTTGCACTCAGTTTAGGATCAACACTGTGAAGTGTAGACTGTCAGAATTGTATGGGCTAAATTAAAAAAGTTGTTTGACCTTGTACTTCAGAAAGATTGTAGACTCTAATCTTTATGTTTATGTTTTGGGTTTTTTTAAATCTCAAGTACTGAGCTTTTCATTTTTCTGATACGTAACTGAAATTTTGACAGTCTCTACAAATTATGCACTCCTGTTAATTTACTCTCCTGTAAAACTAGAGAGTTGTAGGTCTAATGTGCTCTTCCTCAGGGTCGAGTCATGGATCTGGAAGGCAAAGTCCGCAGGGCAGCAGCAGAGAGAGGCGCTGTGGAGCAAAAAAAGAATGAATTCCAAGGGGAGCTAGAGAAGCAGCGACAGCAGATCGACAAAATCCAGTCCTTGCACAACTTTCAGATGGAGAATGCCAACAGAGTACATCAGGAAGAGAAGGTAGGGCTTTTCCTATCCACAGTTTTCCGTGAGACTGTGGTTTACTAAGACACACTCTGCAACAGAACGTATTGCTCACATGTTGCATATGGTCAGTGTGGTGTGATTGTATGATGTTAAGAAAATGGACCTTGAATGGATGTTTCAGCATTTGTTGTATAACTTTGAAATACTAGAAGCTGCAAGTAACAGCAGTTCTGAATAAAACTCTTATCCTCTCTATAAATCATTGTTACCATACTTGGATTGCCCCTGTGCTTTCTTTCCTGTATACTAATGTTTTACAAATTAAGAAAAAGGGGAAGAAGCACTAAGAGATATATTCACAAATTAATTTATAAGCATAAATGGTAGACACTTATTTCTAAATGCATTACAAATTTTGTGGCACCTTGGCTTTCTGCCTCCAAAACTCAATAGTTTTGGGAACAAATGAGGAGGTAAGACTTCCATGGCAGTGCTCCTGACAGTTCAGCTTTGCCAGGGGTATGGCATTCCTTTGTGAAGAATGTGAACAAAGCTACTTAAATAGCGGTGTGTATGACTCCTGTTGTTTAGTGTCTTGCAAATAGTTTTGCTGTGAATTTTCCTTGTGTTGCTGATAACGCTTTGATTGCAATTGTTAGTCAGCAATATCACTTTTCTCTCTATTAGCAGAAGTATTTAGTTGAGAGTATTCAGTTGCTTCTCTGGTAGAGTCTCTTGACTGAAGTTTATAGATCAGCTTTTCAGGACAATTACATTAAGCAGGCTGAACAGACACATCTCATGATGGTAATAGGTTCTCTTCAGATAGCAGATTCACTGTGAGAGAACAGATTGCTCCTCAAAATGTGCTGCCTGAGCAAAATATCACCAGATTAATCTTTGAAGAACTTAGAGGAACAAAAACTGAGTAAAAATGGAAGGTGGAATGTGCACATCAATGGCATATATAATTAATTTATTTTGAAAAAATCTTCACCCCAAGTCTTCAAGGAAATATTAAACCAATTCTTTTCACCTCTTTCAAAACAGACATGTTTCTTTGATAATTTATCTTTTCGGGTTCAGTCTTTGCATATGTTTTAAAAAAGATGAGGTATAGTTTGTCTAATCATTATTTTAATGTTTGTATTTTTAAAAAGATATCTCAGAATAATCAGACAGGATTCAAGTGAGTAATCAATCTTGTCACTTCTGCCTCCTATTGTTGGGTGTTGCCACTGAATGCTGTGGCATTTCCTTGCGTTCTGTTTCAATCCTATAGGGAATGAAAACACATGAGTGGAAAAAAATAATATTCAAGGTAAGAAAAGGGCAAATGTAATGGAGTATTATGCTTCTTTTCCATATGTAGATATGGCCAGAGTTACTAAAAGGCACTGAAACTGTAAGGGCTGAGCACAGGCCAGCAAGATGGGCAGATGATGAAAGATGGTGACAAAACCTCAGCCAGGAATTTTAAGGAAATTTAATGAATGAAATGTTGCTTCTGCCAAGCATGATGTGTCACCTTTTTGCTTCAAATTTCTGGCATCAGATGAAGGGTAGGTGGCACCACACAATTAACTTTTCTTGTGGTGTTTTGGAGTCTACAGGACATATAGGAACTGTCCATGAAATGTGGCATCCATAGCAGAAGTAGTGAAAAGTATTTTACAGAACCAGAACTGCTGTTGGACATGGGGTAGAATGTGGTGTCTGGGGAAGAGTCAAAGTGGCTTCTGGAAAAGATTGTCTTTCTTCTGAAGTACCTTGGAGTTTTCTTCTGAAAGAATTGGTGATAAAGGTGAGGGAGACAAGTAAACACACTCACACCTGGAGTTGCAAGGGGTTGTGATAAGGCCATGTGGTAAGGCAGTGGTATTGCAAGGGTGAATGACGAGGCAAAAGGTACAAAGCAGCTTAGAAAAACACTGTTGCACTGTGGGGAGGTCACCAGTGGAGTTTTGGAGTACTGTGAAAGGAAGGAGAGCAAAGGTCACCAAAGCTGTGCAATAGTTTTTTCTGCAGGAATCCAGAGAGGGATTTACAGCTGGACAAGAGTCAGCAGAGGAGAGCCATCATAGTCATCTCCAGGATTCCAAATGGTACAGAAAAGGTTTGTGTCTTGGAGAGACAAGGCAGGGTTGTCCTGAATTCACTGATGTGCTTCAAATGCCATCACAGAGCTGTAGTTCAGACAGCAGAAGGTAGTGCTCTTCATGCAACAGGTGGGGGGCTGCAAGTATGTGGCATCCATAATACCCAGTTTCACTGGGTCTGGGTAGGTTAAAAAGCAACTGATTGACCTTGGACAAACACCTAACCCAGTACCAAGGTATTTATTCTGTCTCTGAATGCTCCTCAGACAGAAGAAGATGCTACTTGGAAAATACTGTGCTTTAATGGCTGCCTTAGAATTCATTTGGCATTTCAGTGTTAGAGGTGGGCTGCTGGGAAAGGTGGATTTTGGAGGCAGTCTAGTAGCAATTCCTTTCTCCTAAGTGCTTTTCCCTCTATCACCATAAAATACAACTCTTTAGTAATGGAATAGTCTGTGAAGCTTCCTTTGAAATCCCAGGAAGTGGTACCCTAGGAAAGTGGTGCATTGGACTAATTTCCTGACTTCTGCATTTTGTGACTGGAGAAGAGATCATGTCTCACTCAGGAGCCTGACATGGTAGGATGAGCATGCATGGGCCTGTGCACCATTTTGCATCAAATTCAAAATCTGCTTTTCTTGTGACACACAAACCAATATCTGAGAAGCTGTTTGTTTTCCAACTCTGATTTAAGAGTAGGGAGAGCTGTATTGCTGAAAAGCTGTGCATTTGTCAAAAGACAACATGAGATGAGTTGGCATGGATTCATCCACTGTAATTCAGGGATGCCTCTGATATGGTGACAGAGAAGAGAGGGAAAGCTTAATTCTCCTCACTAATGACCTTAATTGGAAGAAGCTGTCTAGCATCAGAGGTTATTCTACAGAGGGATGTGGAATATAAGGAAATACTGTTTCTGTGTGCTTTTTTTGTGTGTATCTATATCCATGTATAAGTGTTCTTTGTATGTCCAGATCTTGTATACACATGCATATCCTTGTTTTTTGGCTCCATGGATTCCAGTGGAATCTGGGGTTCCTGGGAGGCAAGAAATGCCTTTCTGGTTATGGGAAGCTTACTCCTTTAACTGAACTCTGTTTAGTCTGTGAGGATTAGTAGCAAGTATTTACCTGGTCAGGAAGAATGAATGTAAATCCAAATCCTGAGACTCTTGTTTTACAAGCACTTTACAAACTCTATAACTAATTAGAGATCTTGAAGTCATTAAAGAGATTTTGCTTAGTTTTTCTAGCTGTTTTTGAAGAAAAACTCAACAGTTGTGTGGGAATGATTGGTCTGTTTCAAACCTCACGCTTTTTCAGGAAGAAAACATGGTTCTTCTGGCTATAAAAGAATCTTACGAGACATTGTTACACAATCTGGACTTCTAACCAAAAGCAGGTCACAAGTAACAGTTGAGACCTATCAAAATTGCAGTTCATCTCTACTTACTGTGTCTTACTACTCTGCTGATAAAATACAGAATAATTAGAGCACTGATTTACTTTCATATCAAACCAAAACATTAGTAAGATATTTGCCCAGTAAAAGTCATTGTCACTAGCAGTGTCACTTTGAGTTAAATCTGCCTTATTTTGTAGGAGAACTGTCTCTGTGCTACTTGAAAATGAGGGTTTGGAAGGTGGATAGTCTGAGCCTGTAATACTGTGTGGGCTCACCATACACTGGGACAATGTAGTTCTGGAAAATTCATGTTGTAATTATCTTCTTAGGTCTGAGTATGTATAAAACACTGCTGCCACTAGTCTACTTTTAAAAAGTCTGCTTGAATTTTTATGGATTAGTGGAGATTTAGAAAATTGCTTCTGGAAATCCATACAGAAATAGAATGATGAAATCAAGTAACCTTACATGAACACTTGATAACAACAGTTTAGGAGTGCAAAAGGGTTGTTTCTAATCTGTAAGCAATTTTGTAAAGAACAGTATTATCTGTGGTTGTTATTCAGGACTCGTAGCTTCTGGGATGAACGGAACCACAGAATTCTCTTTGAAGTGCATAACAGGACAACAATATGTTTACTATCTCTTAACTGCATGGGTATGATTTTGCAGTTGGTAATTGTCTTTGGATTTACATAAATCTTCTCCAACCCAAATCTTGTTTTACTGAGGAGGGCCAAGATTTGTACATTCCATGTGAAACATGTCACTGTCCTGCTGCTCAGTATCTTTTAACCCTGGCCACAGCTGCTCTCTGGTCCCCTCCCTCTGGGAAAATTTCAATTCCCAGCACAGTCTCTGACACAAAGTACCTATTGGTATGCAGGGAGTCAACTCCACTCAGAAGGAATTACAGCAGTCTGCAGGGAGAGAGTAGATAAGTACCTTTTCCTTTTCACTGAAGGCTATATGTGTTTTGGTGGGTTTTTTGGGGGTTTTTTCAGCCCAAACAGTGTTGCATCTTCTAGTTTTGGAAAAGCTTTGAGGTAAGGAAGCGCTGCCTCATGTCCTATATTTGCCATTGCACAATATTATTAAATTAGCAAGAGAAATCAATGTATCTTCTGGTACAGCAGAAATCTAGATCACCTTTGTTCAAAGTATATCTTCACATGTTGGGAAGAAAACAAAAGAATGGTCCGAGGCTAGCTGAACTAGAGAGAAGGAATTTAGAGTATTTGTAGTTTAAAGATAACTGTTGGAATGTTGCTACCTCTTCACTGCTAAATGAATGGGCAAAACGTCGGAAGGTGCGTTAGATATACCTGTGGAAGTTTTATATTAATATTCTCATATCGTATGATTTGGTTTTGCTTACATTGCTTTCTATTAAACAAACAGTAAAGTCCAGTAGTTTCACGGAGCTTTTTTCTCCAATTTACTTGCTGTTGCCCAGTACCTGTAAAAGTAATTTTGTATTCATGTGTGTCAAATTCCACTCTTTTGTGCTGAAATTTTAAGAAACTAAATTTACAATTTTGGTGGTTTTGAAGGCAGAACTGCACCATGTCATGGTGTGCATATCCTTGTGTCCTCTGTGACTAAACAGAGAATCTAGATTGCTTTTAGCACAGGCTGTGAAACAAGGCTGAGTGACAGATCTTTGGCAGAACCACTCTGTAGAAACAGAGGTGGTTTGTTTGGATTTGGGCTTGGTTGGGTGTGTGGGTTGTTCATTTGTTTGTTTGGTTGGTTTTTGTTTGGGGTTCTTTTGTTGATTAGGTGGGGTTTTTTATGTTTATCGAGGAAAAGTGCAATTTCTGAATGTAATTCAGTTCATTGAGAAATAGATTTAAATGAACAATATCTCCTCCATTTTGAGCTTGAAATTTGTTGTAAGGCTTACTTCAATTGATGTGCTTCCACTGAAGTGTACATGAGTATGGAGCAAATGATTAACGTTAAAGAGAAATATTTCCTTCAAAACATTATTTATGAACTTTTCCCCTACACAAATATGGAGTTTAGCTGGTAGTCTCTTGGCCTGGAACCAAAAAGCCTTTTTGTGGCTAGTTGTCATGTTTTAACACCAGCTGGCAATGAAACATCATGCAGCCACTTATTCCCCACATCTCCCTCTAGATTTTTGAAGAAAACTCTGTGGGTTGAGGTAGGAACAGTTCCATAACTGAGACAGAAGAATAAAACCCAAGAGGTACAAGACATGCTCAATCCAATTGCTCAGCACCTGCTGAATGATGCCCAGCTTGTCCCCCAGCAGCTATCAATGCGTCCTGGCCAACTCCTCCAATTCATGTCCCGATGTACTATGGTATGGAATGTCCCTTTGCCCAGTTTGGGACACCTGACAGAGCTTCCTCCTGTTTCCTGTGCGCCTGGGGGCTGGCAGAGCATGGGAAAGGGGAAAATCCTTGCCTTAGGGTAAACACTACTGAGCAGTAACTAAAACAGTGTGTTGCCAGTGTGCATTATTCTCATCCTGATGCTAGCATAGTGATGGGGAGTTGTGAGGGTGAGCAAGGCAAAACCTCTCTGTTTGCTGTAGGAGCTTAAATCAGTTTGAGTTAATCATGAAATAAGCACCCTGCTTTTCCCTGATTAATTATAAATGGCTGTTTCTGCATGTAAAGGCTTACCTTCCTGTCTTGCTTTATTCACAGTGGGTTTTGTTCTTACCAGCTGAATTACTGATCCTGTGGCCTATCTTTGTCTCCTTTGTGCTGTATTTGTGAATGCAAAACCCCCTTTTTCTCAAGTTTTAGTGTTTGCACTCATCAAATTCTTTGCTTTCTTTTGTCTGTTGCAATATCTCGTTATGATTTTGTATGCACCTCACACAATCTGTGTTGGAAAGCGTGTATGTCAGTTCGGTGTGCTTGGGCTAGCTTGACTCTTGATAGTAGCAAATGCTGGAGGAGTTATTGTAGTAATTCCTCCAAGGAATATGTGTATGGAAAATACAGTTTGGCATTATTCAGATCTAATGCATTTACATAGTTCAAAGTATGTGCTCAAAACAATGACTTCAAAAAATTTATCTCAAAGCTTTCTCATGTATATTTCTGCATTCGATTTTATTATTTTTAAACAGTAACTTTAGCTTTGTGTTTATGAAGTGGGAAGATTTATGTAGACATGTTCTATGATGAATAATAAACAAGTTTTTGGCAGCTGTCATTAAAAAAGTTGCTGTATAGCTGGAGCAATTTGTTTCTCTCACTGCTTGTGGAAGTGTGACTTTTGAGTTTTGGTTTCCAAAGCCCTGCTGTTCACAGCATGGTCTTCAGTCAAAATACTTGATTTTTTTTCCTCTTGGATAGTAAGAACTTCTGTGCAAACATGTTTACAGACAGAAGAAATTTGTTCTACATTACAGAGTTACTCTGTCACAGAATATCAGATTTTGCTATAGTGATAGAATGATTTTCCAAAAGCTGGATTTTTAGTTCCTGGGGATTATAGCTGTTGTTTAGTGAGCTGAATTAAGTTTAAAACGTGAGTTTCTTTCTAGAACTGAGTATTGGCATGTATCTGCTGAGTGTTTCCCAGCAGTTTTCGTCCTTGATCTGGATAAAACCCCAAAAGTAAGTAATGTTTGCTTAATTTACAGCCACAAGGTGAAAACTAGTTAACACCTGGATGACAGGAGGAAGAATAGAAGGCCTGATGTTATTGACTTAGTCAGACTGGAAGCTGGCAGTTGCAGTACTGTCTTGTAAATTATTAAACAGTATTTCCTGCTCAAGCTAAACAGCTAACTTGATTTTAACAGGATTTTGCCTGAACTTTTGTCCACACATTCAAGGATGTAGGTGGGGCATTGCCAAAAGAAAGTTTTGTATGCAATCCAGAAAGACCAAGGCAGACTTCTTTTTTTCCTGTTGAGATTCAAAGAGATTCTTTTAATGTGGAAAGTAATTTTTTCACTTCAGCTAATCACAGTTATTATTGTCCTAATATGTGAACATGTAACACGTGTTAGTTTAAGAAAACTCTCCTACTCTTCCCCCCCCACCCCTGTCCCAATAAAAAAAAACCAAAATGAACAAAGCCCCACAAAAAAAAAAACCAGTAAGAACATAAAATTGTTCTGTCTTACTGATTTTTCTAATCCACTGATAGTTTCTGGTATTGGTCAATGCTGTATTATCCTGATGGTGATAATCCTGGAGCAACCTCACTACATTTTCCACACATTAGCAAAACTTGGTATTTCCTCTGAAACATAAACTTCCTTTCCCCAATAAACCAGTGAAAACAAACTCATTTTTTATTTACCTGTCATATGAGAAAGAAGAGGGATATTAAACAATCCTACATATAAGTTGTTACTGGTTTTTGAGTTTCGTTTTGCTTTTTAACAAAGGAGCAGGATGTTTTTTCTTGAAGTTTCATGGTGTTGTTCACAGAACGGCTGTACATATAGAATGGTGTAGAAATAATTACCAAGAGCTGAATGACCACCCCTGTGAAATGGGACTCTTTTAGGGGTCAACCCAAGACAAATCTGCTACTCTACTGGGTGCTAACCCACTCAGTTTTATTGAACACTGCACTTCACCTAATCAACTGGCTCTTACTACTGTAGCCTTTGTGAAAAAAGGCACTGACAATGCTGTCAGTGTTTCAGGGTGATTTGGGCAGACAGAGTGGATGCTGTTACATCTTTTTTCGGTTTGGATATCTGTACACATCATACTAGGGCAGAAACTTTGGGAAACAGGGGAGTTGATTTTCTGGGAACCCTTGAAGTTTCCCAGGACAAGGATAATAGGGGAACTGACAACAAAGCCTGAGAAATACTTTCCTAAAAGTGGACTGGATTGTTTATGAAGAGTCAGTGGGTCTCTTTTTGTACTCTCAAGAACTCTTCTGCATCAGACTTGCTAAATGTTCAACATGAATCTCAGTTTTCCTGACATCTGGCTCACACGAATAACTTCACTTAGCCATGACTTGATTCAGTTGTCAGGTGTTTTGGGGTATGTGTGTATATGAAATAGTAAGTGGAGATTGATGAAAGAATAGCAAAACATGTTGGCTACTTTTTCAGAATGAGAGGGAGAACAAAGTGAGGGAGTGGAAGAAGGCCACTACAACATGAAAGCAATTGAGAAGATAGGTACAAAAGGGATGTAATGCAGGGGCTTCACACTGGTTTCATGGAATTGCTTTGTGCTGAATGATTAATGCTTTCATAGCTCATCTTTGCATGCCTGAATGCAGGCACATTGAGTGAGACCTGAGTGAGAGGGTAATTGATAGTGAGCTGTGGTATGTCTTATTCCTCCTTCAGGAAACAAATGCAGTAAGTCTGACTGTGACTCCAGTCATGAGTGAGTGAGATTGGACTGGAATGAAGTGACAAGCAATTTTAGTATCTTTAAATTCCTTTAAATTATTCTTTAATTTGTGCAGTGATATCTTCTCCTACTCCTCTTTACTGGAAAATCTGGGTTAAAATGAATTTTTGTTGTTTGCAACAGTAGATCTCTAAAGCAGTTAAAAGTTCTTTTTCAGTTGTCACGCTGTCACAACTATGACGCACAAAAAGTAGATCTTGTTACAAGTGTTACAAATTAGGTGTTGTTTAGAATGGTGATATAGGTCCTTTGCAATTAAAACACTGCTTTATGGTCTGCTTCTTTCAGGCAATGCTGATGAGTAACATCACAGTAAACGATCGATTGATTCAGAGTCTACGAGGTATGTTGTAGTACCACTGTGAATCTCTCTCGTATTGATTTTTAGGCCTCCTGTTTTTAAGACTTGCATTTTTCTGGGGTCTTTGGAGAGTGCTACATTTCTTCAAGTCATGGGGGAAGAGCAGGAGCAGCCATGATTTAAATACTTCATCTGAATTGCTCCAGTTAAGTGTCAGACTAATCTGCCTCAAAGTAGGATTTGTCCCTGTAGTGCTTGATGTAGTACTCCTGGCTCTTATGATGTAATACAGAATAGAAATAAATTAATATATTTATTCTTCTTTCTACCTGGCAACAAATTCTTACATTCTTCCCTGAGGTGTGAGGTCATGCATTTTAGCACCAGAAGAATTCAGTCAGTCTAATTAATTTCTACTCATGGTAATGATTCAGAATTGTTGTTAGCAATGTATTCCTCTAGAGGTTCTTGAGAATGAGTTCTATAAACAAGTAAATATGTTGTAGTATTGTCTTCTGGTACCCTCTCACATCCTTTCCATCGAGAAGAAAACTCTGAATCAGAGATGCCTCTGTTGCTAAGAAACATGGCTATAAATTGCATATTATTCAGGAAAACATTCAAGGTAATCTGCATATGGCCGATAAACGTGAATGCTGTTTCATACTGTGTTCTGATTATGATTTCACAGACTTAAAGATTTTCCAGACTGCAACTTACCAGGATTTGTAAATCAGTTCTGTGTATTCCTTAAGTGAAAAAGTTGTTTAACATATGCATTTTACTGTTTTTGCTAATATATTGTGCTGAAAGGTTATTTTTACCAGATCCTGTGCACCCTATTGAATAATTTCAACAATTACCTGTGCATTTGTGTACAAAATGTAGTTTGCATGATAGATGGATTAATTTAGCATTTGTATTATAGGGATTTTTTTAATATTTCTGTTGTAGACTGTGTAGGTATATGTGTATTTTAATGTGTATTTTAATCCTGTTTTGATCAGAACACTTGAAAGAGTTACAGACGGAATATGGAAAGCTACAGCTGGATGTTTACTGGTTTCAGAAGAACCAGACTAACCTTCAGAAGAAGTTCTCATATGACCTGTGAGTATGTTCTTCAGGAAAGATGACTTCCCAAATTAAAGGTGACTTGGTTATAACCCAGAGTACTCTTGTGTTAGCTATAGCACTGTTAGTAAATATACGTTTTTAAGGAGAAAGTAACATCTGACACATCTTCTAAACTTGCTTACAGTTGATCTTGGAGAAGAACCTAAACTTTGCATTGTTTTTCATCTCTGTGCCCACACACTTCTTGGTTTTCCTTCTATTGCAGAAGGATAAAGGTAGCAATATTCTCACTTAGGAATCAAAGAGGAAAATTGAAACATGGCTAAATGGTGAAGAAGTTTGAATTAAGATAGGGGAATGCCAGAGGTCTTGAGAATTTCTGGTACTGTCAGATTCATGTGTTCTGCTTTACTTGGCATACCTAGTCATCACTTTTTCTTGAGATTTCCCACTGAATTGTCAAGCACGGATAACTCAACAAAAGCAGTTATCAGAATCCTTACACTAAGTACACATTTATGGTATTTCTAGGAATTTCTCCTCAGTTCTTTCTGCTCAATAATATTCTTGTTTCATCTACCTGCCTTCACACCTGTAGTATCTTCCCCCTTGTACATAGATGTAAAAAAGCAATAGAATGTGCTGTTTGCATGTTCTCTCAATGTGTTTCATTAAGAATTTAATTGTTGTAGTGATAAGTAGTTTTTCAGCAGCCATTGTTTCGCCAGGTTTTGTAGGAATTATGAATAAAATAATTAAAAGAACTTGAATTCTGCAGGCTAAACTTCAAGTAGTTTCTTTTTTTGGTTGTTTCTTCCCCTGCTTTAGAATGAAGGAATAATGTCAGTGCTTCTGATTAGATACTTACTGATTACCAGTTGGTTGTGACCTTTTTCTTGGATTTTTACTTGTGTAATAAAGACAACCTAGATGGATTATATTAGTGAAGCTGTAATTTAAGACTTCTAATAGAAAAGTAGAAGGAAGTTGGAAGTTCAATAAGCTGTGTTGCTTATGTGTCTGTCAAGGGGCCTTTTCCCCCTCTATATTTGTGTACCATGGTTAAGCACTGTCTGTTTGCCGTTTAGTCAAATGACAGACCTCATGGACCACTGTTGATAGTTCTGTTCTAGTCTGTGAATCCGTTTACCAGTGTCTTCCTTTTAAGTCTGAGATCAGCAGGAATAAATAGATCTGTGTATAGCACAAATATATCTATGTGCTGGACAGTCGTGCTCTACAGGAGAGGTACACTTGTGAAGCACTGGATTGATATGCACATGCAGGGAAGTGATACAAGGGAAATGTAGTTAGTCTGGTTTATGAAAATTTGGAGGTTTATCACCCATGTCTGGTGAAGTGTTAACAAGCATGGCTCTGTTGAGGAAATCACTGACAGAGCACCCCTGCTTGTGGCAGTGTAACATAAAGAATCCCTCTCTGTTTAACAGAGGAAGGTGTATTCAGACAGCCTAGCTCCAAGGTCTGGGCTGGCTCAAGGTGAACAGCTAAGCATGATACAGTGGTAAAGATGGGTTTGCTTTTATCAGGCTAAGTGTAGGCATGATACATCAGCCGTATGATAGCTGAGCAGGCACTCAGCTAAACAAGCTGCTTCTGGTTGGTCCTGAGGGCAGGTCACCATTTCCTGCAGAGCCTCCATGGGAGTCTGTAAAGGCAGTTATCTCAGCCAAGGAGCTGTGCTATCTTTACTAGCTTTGCTGCATAATACTTAAATGTTCGTTTTCTATTTCTAGACATTTTTCTTAGAGCAAAGTGAGGAAAACAAACTTCGCACTCAAATTTTCATGAAGAAATTTATAGCTTCAGAACTGTGCTGCATTCACACAGTTCTAGCAGAAACATGTATTTTTAAAGCATTGCTTGTTGTATACCTTTAGGGAAGATTTTAGATGTTAATATTCTTCTGTGGTTGTAAGTTCCACAACTAATATTACATTGTGTTTTGGTAATTGCAGAAATGGATATTTGGTGGTACTTGGCTACATATTCCTCTTTGCTATATGTTCATTTAATACTGTCACTTTAAATGCTTACAAACAACCTTTTCCAATGTGATTGTGGGCCTAAAAAAATATTAATTATTAGAAAAACTCCAAGTGTTATTTTAAACCTGTCTTCCTTCCTCCCATCCACATTAGGAATAAAGCACTGTTTCCTCTCTGTTCATCTGCCTTGCCAGGAGGCGTAATTAGACCTGATTATGTCCTTCTTCCTTTTACCTGGATTTGCACAGATGAGGGTTTTGCACCTTAGGTAGCAAGTACACTATGCCGAGTGCAAAAGGAGAGAACATATTATTTGTATATTGAAAATGTTGTAAACAGATGACAGAAGACAAATGTCTTTTTTAAATGGCACATGTTGTAAATCACTCTTTTCAACCATTCACTTACTATTCTGTAGAAGACAGTAGTAAAAGCAGTTGAGCACATGGAATGCATAAGAGCAAAATCTGTGAATATAGAAGAAGAAAAAAACAACATTGCTTCTTCTTTTAGCCAAGTCTTGAAGTTCCATCTTAGCACCTTTTGGAGCAAGCTTGTATTTTTCTGTGCAGAAGCCAGCAGGAGCTATCTGACCTTACTGGCAAAAGGAGTTTGTGTGCAAAAGGAGTTTGCATTCCTCAGCAGTTGACTTCACAATGTACACTTGCTGCACACTGTGCCCAGTGCTGTCTGATCATGGTTAGAGTTTCCTCAGCAAAGGTTCACTGGCACACTGATCCTTCTCTCCTGCAGCAGCCAGAGTGGAACAGAAGCCTCTGTTATTGAATGCATTCCAAAATTCAAACACATTTTTATTCCCAAGAGCTTTGTTTGTTACATAACTGTGTCTTTAGAAATCTTGCTGCATATAAAAAGGCTGATAATTAGTGTGATATTTGCAGACCTGACAAGTGTAAGACTGTGAGGGCAGGAGTAACCTTTTCTTGGTAGGGTTGAAAGGAGGAAATGGTAGATGCTCCTGGAGAACAAAGATTCTCTGTTTTTCATGCTGGGATTGGTAAATCCAGCAGCCCAGGAGGGGAGAGAGTGCACATCTATTCCTGTGCATACAGAGCACATCTGTACATGGCCAGGTATGCAGAACATGGAAGACATGAAGCATGAGCACAGATAGCACTGTTTGAGACAGCCTTATCCCTCTCTCATGAGTCTGAGTGTCTGCTAATACAAAACATGCTACACAGCTATTACATGCTAAATGTTTGTAAGTTGGGCTCTTCTCCCACTTTGTGCCTCTGTGCTCCTTTAGATTCATGGAGATGATCCTTGGATGAGCCGGTGGCCCCTTTGATGGGCCTGGGAGCAGCTGGGGAAGGTATTATTTGGGCTCCTTAGCAGGTGAGCTCTGTGTCACAGAATTAACTATGCAGTGAAGGAGAAAACATGGCACAGAGACTGAATTTAAGAGCATTAGTTTAGCACATTTGAAATGTCATGGTGATGGGATGAGGTGGAGGAACTAATGCTCTCCCTGTACTCTAGAAGTTGTCGTAAGCATGAGTAGAGTATTGAAATCCCCTTTAAAAAAAGGGAATTCTGTTACAGATAATAAGCTTAAAATGGTGAGTGTTTGTCACAGATGTTAAATGTGGGATCAAAGTGCAATCTTTCACAAATGCTCCATCTCTGTCTTCCTCTATACTGCATCATTCTCAAGCTTGCAAACTGAGATGCAGACAATTAGTATTTCCTAGAAAATAGTGTATATGAGCATAACTCAAGCCTATGCTGTTTTACTGTCTCTGATTTTCACCTGTTTGAAGCATGGCTTAATTTGGTGACTCTTCCATGTATTGGCATTGTCAAATCAGACTTTAGAATAATGACTGGTCTACAGGAAATTGTAATAAAGGCAATTAGTCAGTTAGTGCATCTGTCTGCTACTGTTCTTCCTTTCTGGGTGTGAACTACAGAAAGGATTTTTGCTTTTGAAAAGCAGGGCTGGAGAGGGGTAAAAGTGCAATCAAAATGAGTCGCTTGCTGTGGTAGAGTGCACACACCCCAAAAACTCCTTTGGATTGCGTAGTAGCTTATTTGCAGCTGCAGAAACTGCAACATGGCTGTCTGAAACAGCTGCTGTTGCACAGAGAGTATTGACAGTCAGAGTAACACAGCTCAGAGCCAGAATCAGGGAAAATTCACCCACTTCTTAGTCTTAGTGAGGGGGAGGAGAAACTTGCAGTATGTTGACCATGCCCTTGTACAAAGGTTGCTGAAAAAAATTCTGAATGCAGAAAAATGTGTTTGCAAGGTCTGCAGCTGATTATATGTGTAAAAACTGGAAGTTATTTTTGAGTGGAAAAAACAAAGGACAGGGAGAATGTAGAAAAATTAATTGGGGTTTAAGAATCCCATCAAACTTCTTTGCTGCTAGACTAGCTGGAAAAAAGAAGATGTGGTCACCAGCCTAGAACCTTCTCTTCCTTAGGCAGGCTCTGCATGGCAGTGGGAACTGACCGTGACAGGCAGGGATGGTGATTTTTCACCACATTTTCCTCTAGAGTGATACACTTCTCATTGGGATCCACTCAGACAAACTGCTGTTCCTGTTTATTGTGGGATCAGAACATACTTGGGGTCATATGATGACCCCAAGTATGTTCTGTGTGTGTGTTATGTGGTAACACTGATCTTGCTTTGTTATTCGCTTGGTCTTGTTCTTCCTCTGGTATAAACTGAAAGCTATAAAACAACTTTTGAAGAGAGTGGGATAGAAAGGGTGATCTTGCCCTGACTGTGGCCACTTGCCATGAGAAACTGAGATTGACAGAACTCCTGGGCTTTGCACTGGATCCCCAGCCCATCCACAGAAGGGGAGAACACTACCCTGGCAGCTTTAGGAAAAACACTGCTACAAACAGCAGGCCTTACCTAGGAATTAGGGAGGTGTGAGGGAAAGGCAGGCTGCACAAATGCAAATAGAAGACTGCTGTCACAAAGATTAAGGTGCTAATGGTGCTATGTAACTATTAAAAGTATGTGAAAGATAGTGTTTTCTTCTTTCAGACGTATTCCTTCTGGAACTTGCCGCAGTTGCTAATAAACCCAATTTCTGTAACAGGTTTTGTTACATCTTGCAGCACTGCACTTTGCTGAAATACAGAGAAAGCGTGTTCAGTTTGCTAACAGTAGATTAACACCTGTTTTCTATTTCAACTGGTACTTTTCTGTTTCCTCTTTCTGGCTAAAATGAAAACAGGAATTTCTGCAATCATCCTAGAAATGCTTTAAGGATCAAAATTGATTTTAACTTAACTGGACTTGACTGGTTAGCTAAGACACAAAGCAAATATGTAGCTTGTTGAGATGGTCAAACAAAAGTAGTTTAAATTAATTTCTTCCAGTAGAACTTGCTGCACTGTGAATTTTCCTTAGTACTTCAGTTAATGCCTCATTCCTCCCTAGTGACTTCTCAAATGTAAACCATGTAGTAGAATTAAGGAAATAATAAAACATAAAGAAAAAGATAGATATATGAAAACACAAATCACGTTATTTTACAAAAGTACATTATAGAAGAGTGTGGGTGAGAGGTAATGGTCTTACTCATGTTTTTTTCAGATCACAGTGCATCAACCAGATGAAAGAATTGAAAGAGCAATGTGAAGAAAGGATGGATGAGCTTACAAAAAAGAGTAGTGATATACCGCAAATCAAAGAAAAAAAAGACTTCACAGAAGGTAGCCAGGTATGGTTTGGACTTGAAAATACTTTTCTTTGTAATTGTTAAGTGTTTCTTCACCTTCCTGCTATATCCTATTAGCATTACTGAATCTCATTAAATTTTTCACTACTACAGCACTTCTTGAATGCTTCTGATCTTTGGGAAATGGGGTGATTTCAATGACAGTCTCCTGCAGGAATCTCCAAATCATTATGTCTGAGACGGGCAGAATTTGAGCGGGGGTGCTGGGAGTGGTGTGGGGTCCATTGAGGAATATTTACACTACTGAACTTTGATTAACAGCAACTTTTGACTTTGTTAAAGTACTTGGTTGCTTTGTGTGTTAAGGATGAAGATAAATTGTGAATCATTTCAGAGCAGCAGCAAACTCTGAATATTCATCAGCTATGAATTTTCACAGAAATCCTTTATGTCAGCATTTTACTGTAGGGGTGAAGGGATAATCAAATATCTTAGCTGTTTGCTGTTGGATATTCTGAGCCAAAGAACCACAAATTCATTGCTGTTCCTACCCTATAGGGTAGGGCAGGTTTGGCAAATAGGGTGGCTTTGTGTCAGCTGGCTTTTTCTCCTAGCGTGAAGTGAGTGGGAAAAAAATCCCAAGAAAAGAAAATTTCAGTTTGTCCTGTTGTCTTGGCATGTGATTCATTGATGTTTCTTCATTGATGTGTGATTTGGTCAGGGATAGGATTTGATTGGTTAAGCATGATATGGACGGCCCTGGAAAGAAGCAATCAAGCTCTTGGATGGGGATGCACCCAGTTAATTTCTGTACCAAAATAGCCCTTTCTTCAGGATTACTGAAGAAATAGAGGTTTCAGAAGTTAGTCTTTTTATATGTGACTGCATGTAAGTAAATGATACCCACATCATCTGGAGATAGTACGTTAATTTGCCAAATGTATCTCGTTTAAGAAAGTTGATACAGAGAAGGTAATATAAAAGTTCTCCACTTAATTTTTAGTGTGGCTTTGCAACAGATTTTAGTTGCAATTAGATTCCTTTTCTTTGTTTATTTGTTTGTTGCATTTTTTGGGTTTTTTTACCATTTTCCAATTTGGAAGATAAATCATCTTGGGAGGAACCTGAGGAATTTGACTGAAGCCCCTCTGCAGGACAATTTCAGTTTCCTGCAAGAAGGTGCATAGCTGGAGGCAATTTTTACTGAAAGCAGATTATCTGTAAGGCAAGGCAGGTTCTCTTTCTCCTTTTTATATGTAAATGGAATGGTCTCAGATGATTTAACTGATAGTATAGCTACTGCCTAAATAATTTCTGTCTGCTTGTGTTCCCTATTTTCTATAGCAGTGTTTCTTTGGCAAAGCTGTAACTTTCTCAGTTGTTTTCTTGCAAAAGAATTTCAGATTTTTGCTTTTATAAAAGCATGTTTTGTTATAGTTAGTGCAAGATGACCCTGGCAAAGTCTATGTATGTTTTTATCCAGTGTTTTAAGCTGGAATAATTCCTCTTCGTAAGACGTATATACTTATATAATAGAAAAGTCTGACTTGAAATGGGAAGAAAATGGAGTGTTGGTTGGTTAGTAACTATACAGCTTTACTTAGAGCTCCATATTTTGAGGAAAATACAACATGTTCAATTACTGTCTTTTTATCCACTAATTCAACTATTAAAAAAATCAGCATAGATACTTTGAATCTATTGGACATTAAATATTACTTAGCTAGAAATTTAAGATAAGTAAAGGGATTTTGCATGTATAATTAAGAGGTAATTTCTTGCTATTAAGTCCAGGTTCAGTATTTTTGCAGAAGAATTCATGCCCAACATAAAGTGAAAAATGGTCTTATGTTCCATTTCTGATGATTTCTACTACGGAGAGTGATCTCAAGGAGTTGAATTATTTATAAAACAGAACCATTTTTAAATACAGCATTTTTGTTTTACTGATTGAAGGAAGATGGAGTTCTTCTGAATATCCTTACTTCAATAGCCAAATATTCTGCAGTAACACTTGCTCATCAAACTTTGATAAGAATTAATGCTAGATTAGTTTTTGATACTGGACTTCATGATGTTGACACAAAATGGTCTTCTTCTGCCTGGCTTTGGTGGAAACTAAGTGCTTGTCAAAACAGTCAAGTAATCATGATACCGCTCTGGCTTCTTGGTAATTTAGCTACTTCTTTCTGTGGTCATTTTTCCAAATGACTGAATGAACATTTGACAGCATAGTGTTTTACTGTCCTCCTTTGAAAAATTGGAAGCCACAGACTTAATGACAATTGGTAACAGAAAACAGTTCTGTCAACTCTGAGACTTCCTATACCATGCGATTGCCCGTTCATCTATATGATACCAGATATAAAGAGGTTTGTATCTCTAAATGAGATGCATGTGCTTGTTCCTTCTCTGCATATATTGCTTTATTTTTTCTTTTTGTTCATGAAACAAACAAAAAAAATGCAACAAAAAATTCCCATAGAACAAATGGTTTTGTAATACTCTGGATTTTTTTCACCAAACTGGTACAGAGCAAAATGGGCTCCATATGTATTTCATGTTCAGTGTTAGCATGAATTGACATAGCTCTCTGCCAGTTATAGAATCATAACATCATCAAGGTCAGAAAAGACCTTTAAGATCCTCCTCTAAGCATTAACCCAAGCACCACTGTGTTCACTACTCAGCCATGTCTCCAAGTGCCAAATTTTTGTGGAACTCCTTTTGGAAACTTCTAGGAATGGTGGATTGCAGGAATTCATCTTCTTGGTCAATCTGCTCCAGGGCCTGACCACCATTTTAGTGAAGAAAATTTTCCAAATATCCAATCTAAACCTCTTCTGGTGCAACCTGGGGCCATCTCCCATTGTCCTATCTCTTGTTACCTGGGAGAAACAGCTGATCCCCACCTCAATACAACTACGTGCTTTGGGGTAGTTCTGGAGAGCAGTGATGGTAATTGCAATGAGTTGATGATGACTGGAAGAGCACTCCAGTTTCCAATGACCACAGAAGTAAGCAGATATTTGTTTGGAGGCATCAACTGTAGCTTCTTTGTCCCACTGAAGTCACTGATGCAGGGCTGCCAGGCAGGTAATCCCAAGCAAGCCTCATATCGGAGCGTAACTTCATATTTTCTTTTTCCTCTCAAGTCTTTCCCTTTGATCTTTCCCCACTGACCCTGGCTTTACACCCTCATTTAGTGTTTCTAAGATGTCAGTGGGGAAAGAATAACTTCATGTATCAGAGCAGGCAGGGTCTTGACTGGTTGAGCAATGACTTGAAAAGTCTGGGTGCTACAAGGTGGTACCATATGAGCCATGGGTCTATGTTAGGCATCTTTTCAAACCTCTTCACTCAACTCCAGAAACATGCTGTAGTTGGGGAATCACCATTCTCTAGAGGCAGCTGCAGCTTTCCCTCCTAGAGGATGAGTGTTCTTAATTTTACCTGTGTGAAACCTCCTGGGTACATCCCTCAGTTCACTGACCATCTTTCATTTTCTTCTGGAACTAATAGTGAATCATAAGTTAAGTCCTGTGTATCTCAAGGGGTCTAATACAAACCTACACCCCCTAAATACTTAATTCAGATAGTCTGGGAGTCATTTATGAAGAGATGGTAATATGGCACTCCCGAGCTCCCTGTTCCCCATGCTATAGTTCAGGGAATTCTCTGAGGGAGACAGCTTCAAGCACAGGACTGCCAGCCACTACATCCAGAGCTGGGGGGGGAAATGGAATGGGGCCTCAGGCAGGCAAACATGCCAACACTGACATACAGGGAGACCATGGCCATGTGAGGGAGACAATGCCAATGTAAGTAAAAATCATACATAAAATTTTAATTGCCAGATTGGAAGATCTTCACAATGGTGTACATCTGAGGCTTACTATCTAAGTGGGTCAGATGCTTACAGCAGTCTAGCACCAAAATTTAATACATTCTTAAGCAAGCTCCATCATCTTAAACAAGTATTGTTTTCTAGTTGGTTAATTTACATTTTTCTTTTCTTAATCCTGCAATTAACATATTTACAGACCAGTTCCATACAAGCCTAACTCAGCTGAAGTCTCATGATGACCAAATTCAGTTTCCTGTAGACTATTAATAGTAAATGGCATCTGTTTATTTACTCTACTGACCCAGTAGCAGAGCAACAGTGGATAAATGTGTGTTGTTTCTGTTCTGTAACATTCTGTGAATAACCAAGGACAGTAATCTCATCATTAGCTGCAGTTAAATAAGGTATGGTAAAATTCTCCTGATGTGCCATGCTGTTACATAGGAATATTACTGTATATTCAGAATTGTATGGTACTTCTATCACCAATAAAAATTTCACTCCAAATATTTCCAAGTGTGTTGGGATCTTTTTTCCTGTGCTGAAATCTTATCTAATTTCTACATCCCTTTCCAAATCCAGGTGCAGTAACATAGACTAGTGTGCTTATCTGCATATGTTCACTTTGCAGGTTGATACTCAACTGCCAGCCTTGAAGCAAACAGAGTTCAAGCAGGCTGACATGGGACAGCAGAAAACCAGAGAAGATGTTCCTAAAGTAGCACCTACAGTAAGAAAATCAGACCTGATGCAGGCTCAAGGTGAGATGGAAGTCCCTGTCTCACTAATAACTGGTTAAGAATGGTTGTACTTCAACTGATCATTTTGAAACATTCTTGTACATAAGATTAAGATGAAAAAAGTGACACCAACAGTCTGAACATTAATCAGGTTTCCAGCTGAAGGAGAACTTGCTAGGATTTCTGTTGGTTCAGTTTTGTTGTAGTAAGTATGTTGCACATAAAGAAAAATAGAAATATTTACAATTCTAGGGTCATGTTCTTAATTTAATTTGGAGAAAATACCCAGCTTCTGAAAGGAATAATTTTCAAGCATACTTAAAATTTGCCCTCTTAGTAAGTTTGATGTATTCAGCCTGGTACCCCTCCTCCCTGTGGAATAGCTGAAAGCTAGGCTTACAGCAAACACACATCCATACTTCCCATGTGTTGTCATTGAGCAAAATGCAAGTAAGGCAAATGATACACATGGGTTTAGGTTAGTTAACCTTTTGGTTTCTTCTGGCACTAAACTTTTGAAACTATTAATTTGAATGGATGTATCCTTGTGTGTCTGTCTTGCATAGTAATGTGTGTGATAGAAATTCAATTCTTAAATTTAATTATACTTACATGCTATCTTAAATTATAATCTTGTGAGCATGCAATTCTCGTTTTAGAGAGCTGGCAATTGAAGACTATGACTACATATAGTTCAATTGGAAATTTTATGGGTTTTTTAAAATTAAAAATGCTGATACATGGGGAGAAAAGATATTTGTTAATGTCAACTAAAAATTATGTGCACTCCTGCACATCCCTCTCCTTCTTTAAACTTCTGTTTGAAATTAAGAACAGACTTGGATACTTGCAAATCTGCACATGTGGTGCTTTGTCCTGAGCTACTTTTGAACATCAAATAGATTTTATTGTTGGTAATAAGATGTAACACACAGAGACCTGATGCTTATATAGGACACCAAAATTTTTCTTTAAACTGCTCTCTTTCACTTGCCCAATTTAATAACCACACATACCAAAATCTTAAGTATGTAGATGCATAAATCTGTTGACAGTAAATAAAGTTCCCTTTTTCAGTTATTCCCAGTAGGAGAAACATGAGTTGTCTTCCTCTTATCTCTGGAACTGATGTGATTGTAGATACTTTTTCAGAGGAAAACAAAGAATTTAATGAGAAATATAAAGCATTATTTATTTAAGATCTTTAACTTGTGCCATCACTGAAAGGCATTATTTTTTTCACCCAGAATAATTTTTATTGTTTTCAGAAAGAACAGACAGCCTAACTGGCATCAGCAAACAGGAGCCTAAGGCAGAAGAGGAGCAGCTTTCAAGTCAGTTGGAAAAACCTCAAGAGTCACTCAAGGCTGCTACAGATCACAAGGAGACGCTGCCTGAGTCAGAGAAGGAGCCAAATCCACCTGAGGATGAGAAACATGCAGCTGGGCAAGATATGTTACAGCCAGCAGCAGAGCAGGCTGCCAGTGAGGAAGTTGAGAGGGAACAGTTCCTAAATTACGATGATAAGCAGGATGACCTGCCCCCTGGAAAGGCTGGTGTGTAGCATGTCATGTATATTGTTAAAAACAGTAACAAAATGAAAAGTGAAGAAATAAAGTGTGGGTTAGGGCATTATTTCTACAACAGTGGTGGAAGCTGGCCAGATTTACTAAAAGTTTTCATAAAGGTCAGTGTGATGTGGAAGGTGTCAGTCCTGAGCAATCACCTGCAGTCCATGAGTTAAGATGGAGGCTTCTGACTGTGCACCATGAAGCTGCCAGGCTGAGTTCCTCTGCATCACCACAACACCCCTACTGTCTCTCCGTTGACTCTACAATGTGTTTAGGGAAATTCACCCCAAAACTTTTTGATGCTGGGGCTTTAAAAGAATATGATGCATCTGACAAGGATGCGATGTTGACCATCCAAAACACTGAGGAGTAAAGAGTTAGTTACACATGGATGTTTTGCAGTCAGTCTTTTTACAATGTCAGTGTGTGAATGCTAGGTATTCCTATTTCAAACTAAACTACCATGAATAAAACTGGTAACTCAGAATTCAGGCATCTGAAGTTTATTGTTGTAAGTCTTCAAAAACATGCATCAGATATTGTGAAGGTGCCACTTTCTGGCATATATCAAGTGACCCTGAACTACACATCTCAACAAGCAAAGTATTGATGCTGTGTCTAAACCTGACCAATGTCTAGACATTCCTGTGTCTTGAGGGATTTGGTCTTAAGAGCCCAAAGTAATCAAAAGGAAGCCTTATGGCAGTCAGAGCAGAAATTGATGCCCACAAAAATTGCTGTTTATGTTTTTCTAATAAACACATCCTTAGAATTACATGTTTCAATGTTAACATTGTTGCTAACTTGGCAGGGATAAATAATCTCATCTGCGTTGCTAAAGCAATACTTTTCCAGCTAGTCCAAAAAGAGGCTGGCCAGAGCCAAAGAGCTGTAATTACAAGTTATCTAAACTGCTTTTGTTTTAGCAGACATAAATAGCAGAAAGATTAGATTTTAAAAAATCATCCAACAATTATCACAAGGAAAAATCTCTGCCATGCAGCCCAAGAAAGGTCAGTTTCAAAGGTCCACATTTATGTGAACTAAGAAGGCTAGCGGGATGTTCTTCAGGCTTTACTGTTCAACCTTACTGCACAGGTTCCTTGTAGCCAAAGGAGCTTAAGGTAGAAAGATTTCTTCAGTAATCTCTGGGCATCCTCTTTCAAGAAGAGCTCCTTCTGAAATTTTCAGACCTTTAGGTTTATAACTGTAAAAATCTATTTCATGTGGTGGTCTGAACATGAATGACATATGGCTTACCATTTTCAAGCCTCTTAGCCTCTTTCAAGCCTCTTTACTAACTGGAAGTCTTGTCTTAACATTTAGAACAGAGGTTGTGTCCCATCTTAAGTGAGGTTTGCTTACACCTCTCTGCTGTTATTTTCTGGTTGGTTATTTGAAAAATAAGGATAGTAGTTTGGCAATCAGAAATTATTCCATTTATGCCTGAGTCCTTTATCTAAAGAAATCTTATGATAGGAAATGTTGCTTGAAGCGAGTTAATGACTTTTCTTCTAGGAAAAAAGTACTTCTGCGACAACTTAGCACATTGTAAAACATTATTCTACAGTCATTGCATTCTGCTTGCTGGACGAGCTAAAACAAGAAGGAGGGAAGCTGAGATGTGTTTTGGTGGTGGTGATAATACATTCAAAAGCAACATCAGAACATCTCAGTTGAGTTTTCAGCAATGACTTCAGGTTTTGCCCCTTGGCTGTCCTTTAATGTATTCTGAAATTGTGTAATTCTCTTTCTTTATGTTCATCAGAGTACCAGCTGATCTTGCTATGCTTTCCAGATCCTAAAAGATTGTGTCTTTTAGCCAGTTGTTTTGACAGAATTTGCAGCCAAAGGTACTGTAAAAATTAACACTTCAAAGGAAAAATAATAAAAAAACCTACTCAGATCAGCAATTCATTCAGCAGCAAAGTCATTCTGTGGAAGATGTTTACAGTCACTCTTTTTGTGCGCAGATGACCTTATGACATAGCATAAAACTACCTAATTTTAATCTTCTTCCAGGCAAACAAGAAGATGAAGCAGTGAACCAGGACAAGGATGTTGATTACAATTTAGATGTGAATGAAGCTGAATCAGAAACAGACAAGCAAGCAGCACTTGTGGGGATTGAAAATGGTAAAAAAGGAAAAAACCCAAATATCACATGCTGAAAATATTGAGATCGTGTTTTGCATGGTATCCTGCAGCGAGCTATACCTAGCTAAATCCTGTTTGTTTTTTGAACTTTCCCTCATGTTTACAGTGTGATCTATCTTCTGTATTGGACCACTGAACCTACTGTTTAGTAGGGGGTGTGGTATCTATAACTTTACTGTACTATGCAGTATTTCTTTTGTTGTTTTCTAGATAGAACTTTCTATATGAAGAACTTCTGCTTCTTAAAGAGATTTCTGTACTTTTTTCTTTTTTTCCCCCTCATTAGTTCAAAACCCTGAAGATATGAAGAACCACTTACCTGACCATGGTGAAGGACAGCAGAAGCTGTGAACAAAGGATGTTCATGATGCAACTGAGTCACCTCTTCATCTAAATGCAGCAATGATCCAAGCAAAGTGATCTTAGAAGGTTTTGATTACCTTCTAAAGGTTTGAGTAAGGGCCCAAATGAAGTAGTATTTTCTTGTGAAGTTTTAGTACTGTTGCAGTGGGGAAAAAAGGATTGTTACAAACCAGGTTGGTCTCTGCAATGACTTTCTCCTTCCTATCAATTATAAAACTGAAATCAGGTAGCAATAAAGGAAGTAACTTTGAAGTTGGCTACCTTGTATACTCATACTACAGTAAGAGTATGTGTGGATTGTTGGTAGGTGAGGAGCAGTCCTCTGGCAAGGATGGATCTCTCCCCTGAGCAATGCTCAGTAGAGAAATCCTCAGCTTAGTTTCAAGAATTTAAGAAGGAGCCGTGTAACTCTAATAAAACATGGGGAGGATGAAAACCTGTCCATGCTGCAATCTACCCTTGTGCCTGTTCTGGCACCTTTTTACTGAAACACAGACTGAGAAAGCACAACTGAAGTCCTCAGATACTATGCAGAATGATGTATTTACCTGGGCCTTCTGAATTAAATTCCTAGATTACACTGCTGGGATGCATTCTTAGCTTCACAATTAAAAAAAACCAAAAAGTATTCTGACAATAGCAGGTTCTTGTTAAGAGATTAGCCAGGAATATTTTTCTGAAAGCTTTGTTAGGCTCCTCAAGGGCAGTACTACAGTTTGGTTACCACTACCTTGCACAAGTTTAGTGTAAAAATACAAACTCAAACTTTTCATGACAGAAGCCTTCTGAAATGGTGTGCTACAATCACCCTTTACTCCACCCAGCCACTATCTTCTGTGAAACTAGGGGAATGCAAATGCTTGCCTTGTACAACAGCAATCTCAGCTGTTCAACGTGACTAATCTTCTCGGCTGGACTTCTGATGGAGGTAACCAGTCTATGCATTTAGAAGACATGGCAGTGTCTCCGAGAGGTGAAGCTTCAGCTGTTGTGAAGTCTTGTATTAGTCACAATATCAGCTCATTAATGTTCTGCAGTTCTTTTCTGTAACTTGTTCAGTGTAAACTGGAAAGTAGTTTACTTGCAGAAAGCTAGAAATACCCTCTACTTACCACTCTGGCACCCTGGACTGAAGTGCAGTCCAACCAGCATGCATAGCCAGCTGGTTTGAAGAAGTTTTTATATTTGTATCTGCTTTTGCAACTACCACCAGTGTTTGGAACATTCTTTGTGAGTTTGAACCAACCTCTGTCGAGACAACACAGCAGCAGACAGGCTGTGACTAACTTGCCAACCAGCATTCCCTTTAAGAAAACAGAAATTTGTCTTTGCTTTCTGTTAAAGCACTTCAGTTTGTAACTCCTTTTCTGGTGTGTCGTTATTCAGTGCACTAGTTTATAGCTGCTGTACCTTAAGATATCTAAATAGGCAAGCAGAAAGCAGTCTCTTTTGTGTATGAAAAGAGCATTGGTTGTCATCAAGTGAAGATCAGTGTTTCCTGATCCTGTTAAGCCTAAACACAGAAACAATTCACTAAGAGTTTTTTACCATTTAGGTAAAACTTAACTGGTCTGGGCTACTTCAGTCAACACAGCAGGAAAAACAAATGCTTGTAAGCAAGAGTAAGAGGGATAAGCATCTGTTCTGACAAGTGTTACTGGAAGAGTTGGGTTATTGGGACTTTTGCAAATAATGACGTCTTTTAACATCAAAGTGTTTACCCGTAATTTGGATAAAATATTTACCCATCTTCTTGGCATACTTAGTCTGTAAACAATTATGCAGCTGAGATTTAAGTTGATCAGGAATTTAATATTGATTGTTAAAAAGCATATATTCTAACAGTATAAAATAGACAGTGAAACACTCTATTCAAGTTGAATGAATAGCTTTACCAGTATCAAGTTAAAAATTCCAAAGAATCAAACACTTTAGGGTCATTAATATATTGCTAGAGAATTATTTTTAAACTAATTGTTTTGGCTGTGCCTGCAAACATTTTTGAGCTTCTAGCCAACTGGACATTGTCCTCCGTAAATATGACCATCTCTGTACAAAGCACAGTTGTAAACCTTTGAGGGCAAAGGGTCTGAAAACCTGCATAAAAGCAATGTTCAAAAGCATGAAGTACTACAGTTTGATTCACAATGACTTCAAGTGCTTCAGTCTAACTTGGGTGGTAGATTTCTAGTAGGCAAGAGGCCTGTATGTCTTACTGTATAGAATTTTAGAATTGAAGAACCTTTATTTGAACAAGAGATTAATTTGGAACTGTGGTGTATGGAGCATTGTCTCTCAGTAAAGTTTTCAGTTGTGTGATGCATTACTTCTTTGTTCTAATCATCTTGGTGTTACATTAGCACTTCGGTTTGTTGGGTTTTTTTTTGGTTTTTTTACAACTCAACATGATCCATTTTAGGTAAGCATTTAAAAGTAGTCTTCTCTAGTGTATGCATGTTATTCTGTACAATTCATCCAGTTCTAATTGTAATGAAAAGGGAAAATATTATTGTTGCTATTTTCTTGGTTCCACAAATCACATGTAATTTGCTTTCCTTTTACTTGATGCTTGCTTTGGAGAAAAAACAGAGGCTGTCCTTGAGCTATTGTCATGTAGTTCAAGATTTTTAAGATGGGGAAGATTTTGTGACTGTTTACAAGAAGCCAGATGAATTCTCTGTGCCATTTTACATCTACATACTTCAGGCTTTTTATTCCTTGGCAACTATATGGAAGCATTCAAGTATATTAATCACGATGATAAGCAAACATGTGACATGCCATCTCCTTAGCAGAGAAATTGGAAAAAACATGTCTTCAGGACAGTACTACTTCTTATTTCAGGAAGCTGCAAATTGCTGGAAGACAAGTGGGTGTTCCACTTCAGAGGTTACTCATTGTTTTCAAGCTCTAGTTTGGCAGCGCTCCTGCACAGGGGATGAAGCTGTAGTGATATTAATCCACAGTAAAATTAGGTGATACGATTAACACCGAAAAATGCCGTGTATGGTCAATATGGAGTTACGAGGTCATCCCTATGGCAGAAGTCATTGTACACCAAAATGAAGAACTGTCCTGTCCAACAAAGGATTTGCTTGTATGGCCTTGGTATGACTTGACCATTAGTAGGGCCAGGTCCGCTTTTGAATGTTTTTTCCCTGCTTATAGCAAAAGGTTGCTCTTTTGCTACAACACAACAGCTTACCTCTGTTATTTCACATCTGAAAGTCTGGGAGGCAAAACTATTCCAGGAAGGCAAGGATAGGTTTGGGGCTTCTCCTGTTTTGGATATCTACCTGGAAATTACTACAGAACACAGTAGGATCCAGTGGCCCCATTGCAGTCAAAAATGGAGAGTAAAATCATGCAAATGTAGCAACCCCTTGTTTACAGGAGCAAATACCAGGATTGTAACAAAGTTGCAGAGTCAGTAAAATAGAGTCCTCAGTGCCTGGTGCTACTGCTAGTGACTGCTGCAGTGCTTGCAGTGCAGATTTTCCAGCACCTTGAGAGCAAAGGCAAAGAAAGAAATTCCAACTAGGAATCACTAACTCCATAGCTAAATGGCTAACTTTCATCTGCTCTTGATCTCTACAAAGATCATTTTAGCTTGGAGGATGTGGTGCGAAAAAGACCCAAAACTTATCTACTTGCAAAATGAGCAATTCTGGTACAATTAAGCAAAAAACCAGAAACTCTCTCCAAGTGAGTTGTTAAATGCACACAACCATCTCTCCAAGTGACGTTGTTAAATGCAGTACTGCAGTAGCACTGCTGTGCACACCAGACATGAGGCTCTATTGCATGATTTTTATTCAATTCCTAACCCACCACTCTGTTAGAATGCAGTAATAAAAATTATTTATGATCAAAATCTGTAATAATATCAACTAAGATACAACATTCTTTAATAATATAGTTGATTAAAATCAATTTCACGCAAAAAATCCAATAAACTTTATATAAACCACTTTAAAACAGCAGTTGTCATTCAAATCACATAAGGGCAGCAGACTACAGATATTCCACATAACAGTACTTTTAACCTGGACATCTCTCGTACTCCGAGTGCAGCACTAGATATTCCCTCCTAGAGCTGGTATCTGCTACACAGATATTCTTCAGGTATCTTAACAAACATCTCCTGTCCTTCAAACAAGCTTCACAACTGGAAAGTATTTATGAGGAGAGAAGTCAAATTCTGGAGGAACCTGTAAAGAAAAGATTTAAAACATTAGAGAGCAGTACTACAACATTTAACACTCATAACAAGAACAACCTGCAGACAGGAAAAAACATTAAACAGCAACACATTGAAAACAAATAGACCTTGTGGCAGCCAACTGCCACAAGGTTCATGATTTTGTTCATAAGCTGCTGTTACACTTGCTTGTTCCCACTGTTGAAGAATACCCTTACCAGTCTATGTTGTCCCACATGCATTTTGCAATTTTTTTTTCTCAAAACCTTAATAGGTTAGAGTTTTCTATATTTAGATTACTGCAACAAATTATTTCCAGGGGAAAAAGAAATTAAATTACTTTCCTTGTTCTTAAAGTAACTATTGCTTGAATGTTCTCATTTGACTCTTAAGAGGTCTGTGGCAGCTTTACATAGAATTGGACCGTTCATGTTGGGAAATCTCCAGATCATTGAACCTAATGTATGTATTACTACATTTTACATTCTGTTGAGCTAGCATTTCCTTACCTTAGAGTCTTTCTTGTGGCCTCCTGCCAGCAACTTCATAACCACAATATTGGGTTTTGCAACTTTTAGAATTCGATTGACCTAAATGTAAAACAGAAAGAAGTCTTCACGTCAAAGCACTTGACTGCACAATTATGTCAAACCTAATACTTTAATGGTGACATACTATTAGTAATACAGTAGTTCTCTTACAGGATCAGTTTAACAGAGATCTGTTTTGGATTTGCTTTTAAGTACACCAGCTGAATTAATTACATTTAACGAAGGGTGCATTTATTTTAATAGTCACTTTAAAAAAAAAAATCAACATACCATAGAAATCACAGCTTTAACCATTCTTGAGCAAAAACATGAGAACTACAGCAAGTTCTGTGGCACTCATGCAAATAAAGGAATAGATACACTCTAGATGTCTAATCTTCAACATTGCAACACAATGGTAAGAAGAACTCATGTATCAAACTGGTGGCTTCTTGCATGCAGGTGCTCTGGCCATGCTCAAAACTTCCTCTTAACTATCCTAGTTAGCCTCAAATAGATAGTTCATGTATGAGTACCACCAGGATCCAGAGAGGAGAAAGGGAATTCTTAAGAGAACCTAATCCTGTAACTATTCTTAACCTTACTTAACCTTAGATGTGACAGAAAAAGCATCTTTGCTCCCAAACACTTAAGGTTTTAGGCTACGGACAAAGAAGAAATTCCTACCATGTTTACAGCTCAGTGCTGAGAAAACTGCTCCAGGGAACAAGTGCTAGACTCAATTTTCTTTTCATCCTAATGATATTCAAACCTATTTTCCCACCTCTTGGGAGTCCACGTGAATTACTGAATCCCGAATAAGCGTGGCAGGAGTGTTATCACTGTCTGATGTGCTTTTAGAAGGCAACATGCAAAGAACTAAGCTGCTATCCAGCATCTCGGGTCCTCAAGAGAGAGAGCTTTTTTTAACAGAGAGCACAATTTTATGCTGGCTGATGTACTGAAACCTTGCTGTGCAAGGTGCCACCGCTCTCCACTGTCTAGTTATTAACCCTCCTCAGCATTTTGATGAATTACATTTTGGATCTCAAGGAGATCCAGCTGAAAACTAACACTTTATTTTGAGCAAATATTCCTTTTCCTAGGATTTCAGTCTTACCTCATTGTCTGGATTCGGAATATTCTCAAGAATCATTTTAGCCTGCTGGTAGTGCTTGCTAGCTGCCATGTAGAGATCTGATGACTGAGGAGGTGGGCTATACTTATTTAAATCAGACATTTCCTAGTGTTTACAGAAATACATAAATCCATGTTAAAATACATAAAATTAAAAATTGCCAGAAAGTTGTTTTTTTCACATTACTATATTCAAGAGAAGTGTTATGTCAACTAAATACTATTTTAAGAATCAAAACTGCAGTTGAAAACACTTATTTAAAATGGCAAAACCCAAGCAACAATACTGTGTTCAACCATTACAGTGCCCCAAACCATAATGAAATTCTCAATCTTTATAGAATGATCTCTCTATTGTACCAATTGCTATTCATTTGCTTTAACAGTTGCACTCAACAGGATATGAAATTAACAGGAAAAACAGCAGAAAAAAAAAGTCTATTGTTTACTCAAAGCTACAGCAAGTCAGATGCTGAAACTGTACAAAACTTCATTTCATATAATTTTGGTTTTTCCAACTTTTTTGTCTTTGATTAGGGATTTAAAAAAACCCTTTAATGACAAGGAGGAAACCATGATAATTTCTTAATTTCCACTGTAACAGTTCACAATATTAAACTGGGGAAGAGTGACAGGCATAGAAAATAGCACTGCTTGAGTTCAGACTAACCCCACAAGTGAGACTAATAACCAGCTGGATGAGGAGCAGGGGTACTGCAAACACCTAGTTGAATATAAGCCATCAAGTACTCTTAACTACAAATCTCATATGGGAGTAGACAAGAAGGAGTATGGTCAATTTATTAAGGAAAGTTATCATCCTGAACTTGGGATTTGTGTTTTGTTATCTGAAATAGTGCATCCAGGGCGGAATCCACTCAGTTCAAGCAAGATGGTGAGATGTGGAGGTGGCTGGGGGCCTAGAGCATATAAGCCACAAGGAGAGGTCAGTGGACCTGGACAATTTCAGTTAGACAGGAAGAATGCTAGGGGGTAATTTTAATGGCAGCCTACATCTACCTGAAAGAAAGTTACAAAGCTGTTCGAAGATAAAGACTCCTCATTAATAATGGCAAACAATGTAACACGAGAGATTGTAGCTTGGTAATTCAGACTGGACATCAGGAAAAAGAGTAGTGCAGCCCTCAATTAGCTACCCTAAGACTTAAAGGACTAGAAAAAATTACCTGGATCACGTTTAACCAAAGAGGTTGAAAAATCTCCAACCTTGATCTTTTTCAGACTTGGATAGACAAAAACACAGCTAATGTGATTTATAATGCTACTTCAAGGAGGAGTCTGGTCAAGACAAGACTCCACTGGTCCCTTCTAAATACCACTCAAAATTAACTTTTTTATTTTCCCATTTGCTTGCTGCACTAATAAAAACATGCTGCTATAATTAATCACGGACTTCCAAGAGATTTTATTTTCATATAAATCAAATGAAGCACCTTAAACTGCAAAATCAGACCGATTTTTAAACATCTAAGCATCCAAGGTTATAAAGAATTCAGTGCAATATATCTTCCTTGCACAAAACTAAAGCTAGAAGTCTTTGGCATTGTGACTTAGCTTCAATATGAGCTTTGAGACTCATTAAAGGCTCATTTTACAATGACAATGATATCTAAAGCAGGTGAGGAAATGACTCCTATAAAGCATGGACAGCACCACGTTTGAAGATTACTTACTTTAAATTGCAAGTAGTGCACTGGGGGTGGTGTTATAACACTGTTGAATGGAGCAAATCTGTGCTCATATCGAACTTGTTCACTATCCAGTTCAAACTTAGGTTTTCTTACTTTACCATCCATGTCAAATGCAATCATTGTCTAAAACAAAAGGATAAATATAGTGAAGAGTATTAGCTTTATGTGTCATACTTTGCTGTGAGGAAGATCAAAATTATGATTTAGCTATAACTGGAAGCATAGGAAAACTATGGAGAATTCACCATATACAATTATAAATCTGAACTTAATTTCCAGCCCCACTACAAAGAAAGAAGGCATACAATGTATGCAGGATCCCTATTACAAAAGAATTGAAACAAACAGAACACAAATGAGTTACCTTGTACATCCCAGCACACATATTTTGGTATGCTTGACTCATGGTGATCTCTCTGCTGAGAGGGCGAACTGTAAATTTTACATAAAAATATGTTTTTTAAATTCAGTGTAAGTACATTTATTAATTCAGATCAAAGGAGTTCTGCCAAAGTTCCACAAAGTCACATAACTCTCAATTATATTTTAAAATAACTGAATTATAAAAAGCCTAGACATGCATTTCTGCTCATCTGGCTCCTGGTTACTTAAAATACCTCAGGACACACCAGTCACATGAACACAGTACTGCTTTCAGTGGAATAAACTGGTATTCCCATGACACTATAAAACACTGAACGACAGCCTCAGACTTACAGTCTGTACAGAAGAGGTCTGTTTGCTTAGTTTAGAGGACTTTTCGACTTATAGGGCTAAAAAGGTTAAAGCATTTTTTATCCTAATAATCCTGACAGCATTCTTTTAAGTTTCCCTTTAGTTTCCAGTGTTTAGTTAGTGCCAAACTGCCCAAAACTTGATACCTTAAGTACATCAGTAATTTTCTGAACTTCTAGATACAAGGGAAATTAGCTGATATGATCCTGAGCTGTTCATATCCAATTGTTTGTTCCCCTTGAAAAGGTGGCAAGGAAAAGAAAGGGAAACTCACCATTGTAAAATTAAGGAAGATGTGTTAAGAACTTCTGAAGCCAAATAGAAATTACTGAAATATGCTGAAAGTCTAGTGTTTGAATCTAGTTACAGTCCTAAAAGCATAATTCTGCAGGAATTATGAACCCTGAGAAGGTCCAAAACATAACAAAACTGATGAAACCGTGAATATAAAGGAGTCTGTGTTTTTCTGAAATACCTATTTGAAAGCAACTAAGTAATTAACTAAATAGGAAATTCTTAGAAAATTTTACATTCAGCCTTCATTAATATTAGGATATTTTTCCTAGCCATATCGGTGTTGGCTCTGTAAATTTTGAATTTTAATTCTACACTGCTCCATGAAAGGGAAAAAAAAAAATAGAAGTCTTGAGTTATCACTCTACACCTAGGTACCTTTCTTCTTTTTCTTTGTTTTCTTACTACTGCGGCCTTTCTGTTGCTCCTCCATGATCCTCTCCTCTGCCATCTGAGAGCTGTCGGCGCGGCTCAGCGTTGACATCAGCCAGGCGTAGAGGAACTCAGAGAGATACCTGTGCAGAATGGGATTGGAGCTGGTAAGGGCTGCAGGGCACTCCTGCTGTGCCCACCCCACCCAGCACCACGGCACTTGCTCCAAGATGTAAAGGTCATATCTTAGCAAAGGACAAGGCTTTTGAGCCATGTAATCTGTTTGGCATGGCTGGAATCAACACATCAGTCTGCGTTCTTGTTCTGGTTCAGATTAGACCACAAACAAGTTTCTTACACATTTCCTAGGTGAAGTCTAAGCTTCCTACTTCAAAACTCCTGTAAGATCAATTTTTTCTAGAACGCTTCCCCCAGCAAAGGAAGTGGGATTTTTAAAAAGATACTACGTTAATACCTTTTCTACCTTTGTTATGACTTGGTTTTTCTGAGAAACAAGATACTGGCTTTTTCAAGCATTTTCAAGCATTAGGGGCCAACCCCACATATACATCCATATGCAGTTCCTCAGAACCAAGAGACAACTTCAAAACACTTTTTAGAAAGTGGAAGTGAGTCCAATAAATATCTTAATTTACTTCAAATCAAAAGAAATAGGGGAAAAAGAGATTAGAAAAAAAATGTACAGATTTGGTGCACAATAAAAATGTAGTAATAGTTATAAAGAAGTTGTAATCAGAAGAAAAATTACTGAGAAATTTGAGTTTTATTTGCACATTATTTCTCAGAAATTGCTTCTTTTTTTTTCTTCACTAAAGTAAGAAAGCAGTTGACATGACAATTCTAACTAAGAGTGCTTTTATTAAAATGGTAGAGGGAAATATGGGCAGGTAAAAAAAAATACTGTCTCATACAAAAGTTGTTATTACTTATTGAGTTAATACTTGAAGAATATTGCCATCTTCTGGTAACTTCTGGAATATTAATTTTCTCACTTAATCCACTGTTGAAACAACACAGAAACAATGAAATGCACCGAAGTTTGTGTCATTTGAACTGTTCTAATCTCTCAGTAAGAAGGCTTATGGCTTACACAGGAACCTCTTGTTAGTTTAAAAAAATCTTCTGGCACAAGCCATTAACTATGAAAAATAATTATTGTGAGTGGAAGTGGAAAAATAAAAGTATTCTGTCTCCAGATACTGTGATAAAGGTGGAAGATATCTCTTCAAATATACCTCACATAAGAAGTTAATTTTAGCTAGTCAACTTTCAGATTACAGTTATGACTTAAAATTTTGCAGAACTTTTCCAGAATACTAGAGATCAATAAGACTATTGATCCTGATACTACAATGCAGAAAAAAATAAAGGAAATTGCTTTTCTCCTGCATGCTCTTGTCCACCAAAATCAGTACATTTTTCATTCATTGTCAATACATGTATAGACCCTGTGCCAAAAAGCTAAACAGAGTATGAATTACTATTCCAGAAAAAAAGTACACTATTTATTATGTCTAAAAAACTAGAGATCCATAATTTTTTTTCTCCATTTGTAATATTATAAATAGGTAAACTAAACACAGTATTGAACAAGCTTGAAATCATAAAATCATATTTTAAGTCCCTCCTTCAAATACAGATACTTATAGCTGTCTAGGAGCATTCCTCGCCAAAGAGCTGACAACGAAGCATTTTCTTACCAATAGATGTAGTAATATTCATGCATACTGTAAAGTTCCAACTCGAAGCCACTGAGAAGATACTGTATCATAATACGAAGGTTATGATATAGGACCCAGGTGCCCAAGCAAGCCAAATGTTGCCTTTGTGGTTCCTGCTTGAGTAACATACTATGAAGCGCTGCATCTACTTTCTCCGCCTGTTGGAAAAATGAATACATCAAAGTAACAGGCAGAGGAAGAAAAATACCTCGACCAAAACAGCATCCCATGCCAGAAATAAAATCTTAACCAAATCTTAACAAATTGGGTCAGTACATTTATTTCCATTTTGTAATCTGAAGCATAAGTCTAGAACTGCCAGAAAACTGGAAAGATACTCTCCTAATTAAATTCTGCTGCACAGAACAAAAATGTTCTATACAGTAATATAGCAAGAACATTACATAGGTAAAACTAGCAATTTTTAAATGTATTTGTATTTAGACCATTAGCAGTCACATGAGCACAAACTCAGAACCTATTACACACTGTTGCTCATTGTTCTATATTGAAATAATTACTTATTTTTTTTTAAACCTAACTGCATTGAAAAAATGAATTCATTAGCTTTACATGCAAGAAATGCACTGTGTTGCACCAGAGTAACTAAAGTATTGCTAAGATTAATTTTGTCTTAAGAAGCAAATTGTATGGAAGACAGTCTCTAACAGTTGGGATATCATCAGTAATCCTAAACAGAACAATCCATATAACCTGCTACAAAATGAAAAAAACCAATGCCTCAGCTACAATACTGCAACAAACTCAAATCAAACCATCTTAAAAAAAGCTGGAGCACACAAAAGCTCCCTCCAGCTCCAAGTTCCTCAATTGTTCTCCTTACCATATACTTCTTGGGAAATATTTTAGTATTATATGATTCTCTCTGCTGAAGAAACATATTTCTAGCAAGAGAAAATATATTTTTTCTTCTCATCTCTCCCCATTCTTGACAGATGTCCAAAATCAGTTGGAGCACATATTTTAAAGAGCTATTTTTTTACTTTCTTTTTAATCATTATAAAATTTTGCAGTTTACATCTTATGTAGGTGTAAGGCTGAATTTTCAAAGGTGTCTTGTAAGCAGCCCTTGTCTATCTCCCCTGGTTACCTCTTGCAGACTGACAATCACAAGCAGGATAGAGACCAAAAGCTGTGCAGTTACCATTAAATTACATCGCAATAGGTTTTCCTGAAGTCTACTTTTGGACAAAATTAATCTTAAAAAATGTAGTATGTTTTTGTTCAGTACATCTAGCACAAAGTTTTTGGATGCATCCTAAAAACTCCTTGTAGTACATTTTAGGAATCCCTATCTTAGGGATTTTGCATCATTAGTTTAGAATCCAGTACCATGCTTCACTCTGGCAGTAATATAACTGGAAAGAAACTTTGCTGGCCTGCTGCCTAGGACATTACCTCATCCTGTAGTGTGGCAAATTCCTCAAGGATGTGACCCAGTTTATCTCTCTGACGAGCTCTGTTGTGTCCATGGATTTGAATCAGACTACAGAATGGCTGAAAGAAGCAAAGGGTAAATTTTAGATTATCAATGCACCTTTGAAACTACAGGAGAAGTACTATGATGTCTATTTAGGTGCCTTGTTTATACATCTATATTACGAAGTGGGTTCCTTTACACTCCCTACAAAGTGCAAATTAGCAAGAAAGCAAACTCTCTGGAGTAATGCAAGAGCCAGTTTCTCTGTACACACGCTAATGTGAGACTGAGTTAGCATCCTTTATGAAGGTCACCAGAACAAGATGCTTGGGCAAAAGAGGCCTAAAGGGATTTCTTATGCCTAAATCCATGTGCCCGAATGGTTAAGGTGGCCAACGGCATCCTGGCCTGTATCAGAAACACTGTGTCCTGTAGGACCAGGGCAGTGATTGCCCCTCTGTACTCAGCACTGGTGAGGCCTTGCCTCAAGTCTAGTGTTCATTTCTAGGCCTTTCACAAGAAGACAGACATTGAGTGGCTGCAGTATGCCCAGAGTAGAGCAATGAAGATGGGGAAGGGTCTGGAGCACATGTCCTGTGAGGCGTGGCTGAGGAAGCTGGGGTTGTTTAGCCCAGAGAAAAGGAAGCTCATGGAGACCACTTGAAAGGAGGTGCAGCCAGTGGGGCTCATCTCTTCTGTCAAGTGACAAGGCAAGAGGAAATGGCCTCAGGTTGTGCCAGGGGAGGTTTATACTGAATATTAAGAAATATTTCTTCACAAAAAAATTTGTCAAGCATTGGAACCAGTTTCTCAAGGAAGTGGTTGAGTCACCATCTCTGGAAGTATTTAAAAGATGTGTAATCATGGCACTTAGGGGCATGATTTAGTGATGGGCTTAGCAGTGCTGCTTTGGACTTTATGAGCTTAGAGGTCTTTTCCAACCTAAATAATTCTATGATTTTCTCAAGATTTTCTTGTGTCACATTCAGCAACAGAATCTTTTAAAAACTAGAAACTGGACAGAATGTAAAAATAATTTTGTTTTTATTAGTGCCACACATTTGTGACGTGAAGCAACCCTGTAAAGAGGTAGTAGGTGCAGATTTCGTATAAAGGGATATGCTAAATAAAAATATGGAAGCAGTAAAAAACCAGCAATAAGTACATCGATTTTTCAAAAAGCATTACCAATTTAAGATGGCTAACTTCTTCAATTTTGCCTTCATGTCAGATGTGTAAAATAACTGGTCTCGTTTTCAAATGTATGCAAATCTGCCAAGTGCTCACATACAAATTACAAATTACATGCTGTAATTGGAATGAACACTTACCCGAACACAATGTGTGACAAAGGAATCAATGTAGTCTTTTGCCTGGTGGTTATTATAAAGGCAACACCTAAAAAGAAAATATCCATAAACATAAGTATTTTTATAAATGCCACCAGTCTATGTATCACAAAACAAAAAAAATGAATCAGGAGTGCAGCAACAGCAACTGACTCCATACGTAAGCACTAAGTACAAAATGTATGGTTTTTGTACATTTGTCATTGCTCTTGTAAGCAGAAATATTTTTTCATGAGACATATAAACAAATACAAATAAACTCAAGATCCACTTACTTTGGAGAAAGTACTGGAGGACTGACAAAAGATCTTAAGGCATCTTTTACCATGTCTTGCATGAGGTGAGTGCCAAACACCTTCTTGTTATCTACTAGGAAAGTTGTCTAAAAGAAAAGATGTGTTTTTAGAAACATGTGTTAAGTTAAAAGTAATGCTCTAGAATTACCAACAGAAAGCTCTGGCAGAACCTTTTATACATAAGAAACTTGTAAGATTACTTTAAGATTAAAATGGTTCAATTAAAAAGGTTAAAGACTCAGGAATATTGAGATCCGACACTTCTGTAGTATTCCCAGGATACTAAATACAGCTCTGTTACTTGAATAATAGAGTGCATGCAAAAATGTTTTATTTCTTGACCATGATAAATCAAATATTTCTGAAGATTCTGAAGGCAAAAAATATGTGCCTTCTCTGGAGGCAGATAAAGGTAAATATCCAGACTACTGAAATTTTTCAATCCCTATGGACGCTACTGCTTATATCACTCATGTCTGATACTCATTTAACTTTACAAGTGCTGTGTCCCTTTCTTATATGGTTCTTCAGCAGGTGGAGAAAAAAGCTCTGTTGTCATACACCCATGGGGATTACACAAACATATGTAGTGGAGGGTGAGAACACACACACACTGAACACATTTCACTTGCCCACAGTTATATTCCATTGGCTCTACACATGGTTTAATTGGGATCAAATGTAAAGAAGTTCTGGCATCTAGGGTCCAAACAGGGAGATGAATACAAACACCAGGCCAAAAATGGCACAGCATATGGAAAGTAGCATAAAAATGTGTGTACAGGCACAGCTTTATGGTGGAGACAAAAACCACAACACTTTATGTTTTAATTAGCATGTACTAAAATGATCAAAGCAACAGTATTAAAAATTTATTTTAAAAATTAGAGCAGAACATAAGCCTCCATATACAGAATCACAGAATGTTGGTGCTGGAATAGACCTTAAAGATCATCTAGTTCCAACCCCCCTGCCATGGGCAGGGACATATTCCTAGCCTTGAACACTTGGTGGAGTATCCACAGCTTCTCTGGACAACCTGTTCCAATGTCTCATCATCCTCATAGCAAAGGATTTTCTTCACAATACTTAATACTTAAGTATCACCAGAACATTTTTTTCCACTTAAATATTGTTAACTTATATACAAATTATTGAAATACTTAAAACAATAACAGTAATTTATGATGAATGCAGAAGTATTTCATTAATAGACATAATCAGGACTTGCCTGTAACAGGGATCTTGAAAGAACACATGGCGATTGCTCACTAAACTCACAAAAGAAGTCCTAATATATATTTAGGAAAAGAAAAAAAATAAACAGGTTAATATGCCAATTTATATATGTATAAATATACCCCAAATAATTTTTACACACACCTTTCCTAAACAAACACATAAAACTGTGTAAATAAACCTATATTTTGTTTAAAAGCATACAGAAACATAGCATAGCTTATACAAGGACCATTAATAGCTTGAACAGAATATATTATGAAGATTTTCTGTAATTACTTGTTATGTAACAAAAAGGTTTCTGAATTTTCAAGCGCAACAACTAGAAAGATGATAATACAGAAAAAATATACTTAAAGATTGTTAAAATCATGATGTAACTACACCAGGTATTGAACAAAACTGCAATAGATTGAAAAAATTAATTGAAACCCAAGACAGGTTTGACTGTCTTTACGCAAACACTCCTTTCATTAATTAACAGGAAATAGGTAGACAAGAGGTTTGATGTAACAGTATCTCTTTTATCAGTCAGTGAAAGCATGGATACCAAAAAATATTTCAAGCATTTAAGTGTCTTCTAATAAATGTAGGCAATATCTAAGAGTAACATCAGTTATTCAGTAAAGAATGCAAGCAGATGCTTAACTTCATGCCTGTTTAGGGAACTGCATGCTTAAACATGCTCTCTTGTGTTATAGGCATATGGGCAGAATACTGCTCAATGAATCTGAAAAAATCAGGCACGCAGCCAAGAACTGTGTTCTGATGCTGTAGACACAGCTCTTCAACCAAAGAAACTTGCTTGGTTTTTGTCACTAAGACGCATAATTACTTAACCAATTATGGGAAAAGTGAGAGGTTTGAGAAAAGGTCAGCGCCAAAAGAAAAGTAATAACTGTCAGGAATGATAGTACACTTTGAAGTTGTAATAGTGAAAAACATCCCATACACACATAGTGCTCAGTTTTCTCTCCAGTGAGCAAGAGCATGCATATATGGAATGATTTTTTTGCAAGTCACACTTTCAGATCTTATTTTTGGCAATAAATAAGAAACATTCCTGCTTACCAGTATACAGTGCAAGTTAGTTAAGTTGACTACTTCACATACAGTTTTTATTCGGTCTATTAGTTTGGAAAAATAATTGACCATTTCTTCCCTTTTGATAATTTTTGCATATCGAGGGAAAGTTGGTGGCAGCAATCTCTGATTAACAAGTGGCTCAAACCCCATCATAATAGGATGATCTAAAGGAGGAAGCGAGAGAGAGAAAGAGAAAAGCTACATATGAGTTGTGTTTTCAAAATTCCCTTTCAATAATACAAATTATTCCATTAGCTAAAATCATTTCTTTAAGTGACAGTTAACTTCCTGACTCCAACAACCCAACTAAGACAATGACTACTCTTTAAAAAACCTGAGTCCTCAACACATAAACAATGAAGTACTGTTCCCTATTTTAACATGGCACATACACTGATTCAAAGTGAAATGCACCTAATCAAAAGTTCACTTTATCTCTGGCTTTGAAATGACATTCATATTGCTTTCAGGAGAACCACTACTAAGCAAAATAAAATTAAAATCAAACAATGCAAATATGTAACGACTTGCATAACAAATATTTTAGTTCAAAGTAAATAGCAATCTCAATTTTTTAAAAAGACACAAAGATATTTACATTTACAAAGGGATTCTGTCCAGAAAAGCAAAAAATGGTGTAATTTGACACATACCTCCTTTAGTGGTATCATTCTGCGCCTGCATACCATGATGCAGTGAATTGTGTATGGCAGAGAGCAAGTCAGCTGCCTGAGTCATTAGTTTCTGAGCTTCTGCAACAGCACTTGTCTGAAAAGCAGGCAACAATTATTAACATTAAAAACCAATACATTTTGACTATCTAGTTAATGTTAGTGTAAAAAAAGAAGGGCATTGAGATTCTGACATTATTGCACAACCAGCTCTGAAAAAAACTGAAACAACCCAATATATTTGCGCGGTAATGTTCTTTTTATTTATACATTTGTACATAAATTAAATGCTGTCCATTGGGCTATGTAAGACTTCACAATAATTACAAATGCAAGTCTTCTATACACTACATGACATCTCCTTGAGGGGGCATCTAGTTCTATCCATCACTTTGCCTTAAAACATGAAGGTTCCTTCCCCTCTCAGGGGAAAAAAACCAGGCAAATTGTATGGAATGCTATTAAATTCCTCTTCTTGGACCCAAGATGTCTAGACACAAATTCAGCATCACATGGAAGGAAAAGCTAACAGTTCTTTTGATATGGACAAAGCACTGCCCAATGTCAGGTAACTCCACGGGAGGGGACAGAACTCAAACAAGTTTTAGTCATGTGTATGGAAAGAGTAATTAGAAATCCAGAAATATTTTTAAATGTGTTGTAATGAATATTCTGTCTTTCTGCAAGGCCATAATTATGTCAGCTAATAGCCTTCCTTTTGTTTCCCACTTTGAACAAAAACTGAGTATTTCCTACTCTAAGGCTTTATTCAAAGCTTTACCTCCATCCACATCAATTCAAGTCTTCTGAATCTACACAGTGGCCTGATCTTAAAGAATGAAAAATTAGTATTTCACAGGATCCAAATGCAAACACTGGAACCCCAAATGAAGGTACATACCTCTTTTTTCGTAAATGCTATTAGGACAGTCAGTAGGACACGAGTAAACTTCACTCTGCTGAAGACAGCTAAACATTGTTGGTGCTGCAATAAAATGATACCACTAATTACTAAGCACCAGGCATTAGATCACAGAATCATAGAATATCCTGTGTTGGAAGGGACCCAGAAGGATCATCCAGTCCAACCCCTGGCCCTATAAAGGACCACACTTGGGTTCAGTGTTGTCCAAACGTTTCCTGGACTCAGAGAGTTTTGGTGCTGTGACCAACTCCCTGGGGAGCTTGTTCCAGTGCCCAGCCATTCTCTGGGTGAAAACTCTATTTCTAATATCCAACCTAAACCTCCCCTGACACAACTTCAGGCCATTCTCTCAGGTCCTGTCAGTGGTCACCAAAAGAAGAGATCAGTGCCTGCCCCTCCTCTTCCCCTCAAGAGGAAGTTGTAACTGCAATGGAGTCCCTCCAGGCTGAACAGACCAAGTGACCACAGCTGCTCCTTGTACAGCTTCTCCTCAAGACCCTTCACTGTCTTCATGGCCCTCCTTTGGTCACTCTCTAATACCTTAATGACTCCCCTGTATTGTGATACCCAGAACTCCCACAGGACTCCTGCCCTCCCTGCACAAACTGCCATCCAAAAGGCCTCAGCAAGCCCTGACTGGTGTGTTCCACTGTTTGCCAGCTCTTCACCATGCTCCTGGGTGACCACTCCCCCCAGTTGCTTCTTATACACATGTGGTTATACCATATTTAAATCTCCCATTTACATCCATGAAACCGGGAAAAAAGTAAACAATTCATTACTTCAAGTTCAACTTCTGGATCTCTCTCTTCTCCTTGTCGACTTCGAGTGCTCTACAAGGTAAAGAAATGTCAAACAATTCACTAAAACTTGCAAAGAGAAGCTACTGATAAAATCCCTTTGCCTTCTCTAAAACATCCACCTGTTAAATAACCCTAAAAATCAATTTTCAAATTCAAAATTTCTTAATATATACTCCAGGTACCTGAATGACTCTCCTATAGTTATCAGACATAGCTCAGTAAATTCTGCAAATAAGCAAGGAAAGTGCAGCTCTTTGCAAGCTGTGCTAAAGGAAAATTAAGAAACTTCTTTAACATTACACAGTATCTCTGCCTAAAACCCGAAAGTTAAATACCTACTTTCTGTGTCCCAGCCCAGTGTTATCTTCTACATCAAGACTCTAGCTACTATGGTGAAGCAACTACTAAAGAGTATACAAAAGTCTGATTTCACCATCTTTAGCTAGAAGGCAAACTAAAAGCATTGCACACAATCATTATGGCAGTTCTTCAAAAATCCCACCATAATGACACAAACCTTCATTCCTCATAATCCAATCCCCTTCCCCAAACCTATGGTAAGTACACCTGAAATATAATCGACAAGACAAACACGAAAATAATACCTTTACTCGTCTTTGCAAGTCATCTTCCACATCTTTCAGCATACCTGGAAAAAAAATCACAGCATTATTAAAAGCTGGGAGGTATTCCTAGGCACATCTACACCCCTCGGGGGAAAATAAGTTTTGAGGGGAAAATCAAACTTAAAAGTGCTTTACATACTCATTAGCCAAACACCAGTCAAAAAATATTCTTCTGAGGAATAGGTGGGATGACTCGGAACAATCAAAAATCAGAATACAGACTAAATGATGCAAAGGTAAAGCATTCACAAACTTTTCAAAAATAAATCAATGGAAAGCTCAATTACATTAACATACAAAGTTACATATGTACCTAATATCATATGTCTTCATATCTGTAAAAGTACTAGATTGCTTTTTTACTAAAGCAGCCTGTTTAGAGGACAACAAACTCTGAGGCAAAAAAGCAGAACTCAAGCAATGCACTTTTCAGTGGTCTGTATCAATACCCTGATGAGCACATGCCTAGCCACTTTGCTGCCACATCTAAAAGCCCTTCTGTTTCTCAGGCACTTAACAAGACAACTGAAAGTTTCTTCTGAGGAAAAATAATTTGATTTCTCTTTTTACTAAGGCAGCAGTTTCCACAAGACAAATAAAAAACTTAACAGCTGAAACTCCAAGCAATTTATCAGATGTGACTGAAAGTAACGACATGCTCGAAAGAGAAAGAGGCTGCTCACGACATACAAAGAAAGCACTAACTGTACCTGTAACTCTAAGATCTGTCACACTGTTGGCCATTTTAAATCCGTAAGTCATCGACTGAAAATCTTCCTTAAAAAAAAAACAACAACAAACCAAGGAAGCATATATAGTGAAATATAAAAGCTGTAGTTACATTTTGAAATTGGGGTTTGAGGTTTTGTTGTTGGTTTAGGTGTTTTGGGAACTGTTTTCATATTACAGTTTGGGTCATTTTGCTGTTTTTTCTCTTTTGGGTGAGTGGTTGGGGGTATGCTTTTGTTTAATTCCATCAAATATAAGAGTCCAGATTTATTCTACATAGCTGAATACACTCAGAATGAATACACTGAATGACTTTCCCACCCAAATCCAGCTTGAAGTAATTATTTTCTGCATAACAGTATGCTCTTCATGTTTTCATCAAGTGACACCCTACCAAAATGTTATAAGAACTATAGCTGCAAAGTAGTATTTGATCCATAGAGTCAGCAAGAGTGACTTGTCCAAGCTCAGAGGAAATAGAGATTGCTCTAAGCACAGAAAACAGGACTCTGATCCCATGGCCATTTTAGACAAAAGACAATCATGACTATCTAACATAGAAAAAAAAAATTAAACTGGAAGAAAACCACAACTGAAACAGATTTCAAATGGTTAACCCCAAGACTTGCATTGCTTCTTGAGTAAAATATTCATGTGTAGTAAATATTTCCTAGTACTTTTAGGATGATGCACTGCTATTCCTACAGTATCCCCAAATGAAACACTATCAAATGCCACTAATCTATTGCTTCACTTGCGTATGGTATAATGGTGCATATTTAACCCCACAGAAGATGGGAAACACATACCTCCTCAAAAACAGCTGCTTTGTTAACCTTTTCTCTGGCAATATCACAGATTTTTAGGATTCCAAGAGCAAAAGCCTTCATAGCAGGATCTTCTATGAAGTCTGGATTATGAATATAAAGGCAAGTGAATACTGTCTGTGCCAAGGAATGTCCTTCTAACCATGTTATCTAGAGAAAAGGAAATTAAATATTTCACTCATGACAGTCAAGTATTCATTTTTATAGATTCATGCTTTTTCCATGATACTGTTCTTCAAAGACTCCTTAAGAAACTCTGTATCAAGACAACCAAAAAACGGCAAGTGAAGATGTATCCAGCCTAAAATTCTGGTGTTAGATAAACCTCTTCTATGAACTTCAGGTCTAATCCCTGTGATTTAGATATGACATTATATTAATCGACCTTCACATTTATAAGTTTCCTCTGCGTAAATAGCAAATGAAAATGTAAACCACTATGAGACAAGTCACTAATGTTCTTCATGTTCTTTCTCTTTTACAACACAGAGATTCTTACCACAATCCACTCTCTCTACCACTTTCACATTTCTTAAAGCTACAGGGAAAGAGTCAGTAACTTAAATTTCTATCTTGAAATAGCAAAAAGTAAAGTAGAATGATATTTTTAATATTGTCAATGTCCCTGCTGAGGACCAGGAGCAGAAAACAAATTATGTTACGTGGTATCAGCTATATGATGACCTTTACATGTCTTTCTGACTAAACTGATTTGAAATGCTTTAAAAAATAATATTATTGGTCTAAATTTAAAGCGTAGCTAAAAATAATTAGTATCAGTTATCGAGGAAATTAAAGCATATACACAGAAAAAAAATTTGAATTAATCAGTAATTGATATTCAGCTTATTTTTTTCTAAATGGATGCATTTCCTTTCTCCAAAATGCCTTTGCAAGCTCAGTCAATTCTAGCTGTACAGAAAGGAGCAATAGAGTGCTACCAGTTACTGCACACTCAGCTTCCAACAGTCAAACATCAATACACAGCAGGATATCAGATAAACACACATTTATATAACCAGAAACGAGAAAACCTTTTTAAGGTTTTACAGTGCTACCAGCTATCTTCCACAGTTCTTACAGTAAAAAAGGTAAAAAATGAAATTAAGCTTTTCATAATAGACAAAGCAAGTAACTAAATGGAAATTAAAATACAAATGTATTTTCTATTTGGTGAATCTTTTTTTTTGAGTTCTGATGGTATTTTTCCTTTTTTTTAAGATGGATTAAAGGATTATATTATGAAAGCAGAACCATTTAATTTAAAGAACAGAAAAATGCTTACCAAACAACAAAAACATGTGTCCATTATTCCTACCAGCTCAGGTGAAGTGAGATCCTTTATTTTAATGGTGCCATCCTTAGAAAACAAAACAAAAAAACCAATCAAAACCCTAAATACTATGGAAGTTTCAGGCAAAATACAACTTATTTGTACCAACATAAAAAAAATGAAATTAAAATTTGTTTAAGACTTCGGAGTAATTGTGTACCACTAGCTTTACTGATCAGCTCCACATATCTCAAATTCTTAAAAACTTTGCATTCCCATCAGTTGAACACTGGCCAAATGTAAAGCTACGCAAAGAGAATGCTAAAGTAACAATTCTTATTTATTACTAGAAAATTTTAAAACCAGTTAACTGTCAACACTAATCATAATAAAGACTGCACAAGGAATAATATGCAGGACCAATTCTTTGAAGACTACTTTTTAAACTGGAAATACTTGGAGTATTTTACTGCCTTAAAGGTCAAGACCAAAAAGGCTTCAACTCTTATAATTTAATTTGCCCCATCTATGCCACCCTGCATAAATTCTACATGACTTAGCCAGTATTTTCTGGAGTTCTCTAACTCCATTCAAAATGAAGTTCAGCATAAAAAAAATACTTTTCCCTCTGAGTGCATTATTTTTGCCAAAACAACAGCAAGTTTTTCAACCTCAGTCCACCAATTCATGTTGATCATAAATCAAAAGTTAATCATCTCTGTCAAAGTCGTAAATTATCTGTATTCTGTTCAATGCCGATAAACTCGAAGAATGATAAAGTGTTAATTTCCAGCTTTTTTAAGGAAATTGGTTTCCATTCAGTTTAAATAGAAGCGAACCAATACATCTTTAGATAAAAGAAACATTTCGCAGAAGCACAGAGTGACTTGAAAACTATGTTGGAAATATATTTACTTCAGGCATCAAATATATTTACTTCAGGTATCAATACCCAGTAATTTCACAGTACTGGAAGAGTTAGCATCATTGTGATAATGCAGGTAACAAAAAAGATAACCATCACAGACTATTTCTTACTTAATTATCCAAAAGAAAAAAAGAAAACATAAATTTCAAGAGAAGACTGAACTATGCTGAATTGTGCTTAACTGTCAATTTGACAAAACTGCATATTTCTACAGACAGCTTAGGCAAACCCAGGAAATTCACACGAACCTTAATGGCTTGCTCAAAGTTAAGAACCTTTCTGTTAACCTGGTTTCCAATCATACCAGCATCCATCTTGGGATCCATCATTTCAATGGCAGACATGGCTTCAAAAAGACCAAAACTAAGAACACAAATAAAAAAATGTGCTGAATGTAATTCTTTTATACAAAATAGTCTTCACAAACTAATGGAAAAGAAAAGAGGATGACAAACCAAGTAGTACACCACGGGCAATAAGGTATGTGAACATTAGTACTGATCTTCATAGACCATGGTTTTCAGGAAGTTAAAGATCTCTCTACAAGTTCAAAGGAAGAGATGGCTAAAAGTAAGAGAAAATTATTAGCCTTTCTCTAAGAACATTCCTGAGTGAATTAGCCCAATATTATATATTTGCACACTTGTTTCTGTAAACTTCAAAGCATATTCTTAAATATCACGTAAAATAATGAACTGGTATTAACTGAACAATCTGTTCTTTATTACACTGCACCCAAAAAAACAAGTAAGAAATGTTCCCCACATATTAATGACAATATACAAGACAAAAACTAATATTATTGAATACACCAGCTTTGTTTAAAATGAGCATGTTAAGAAAAAAACAGTATGTGACAACAGATCTCTGGTAGTCAGGGCATAAAAGCTTGCAGAGGAACCACACCAAAAGATGACTTGCCTACTTATGAAGAGATACAGTGCTTCACTATATCATGACATGCATCTGAACTCTTGCAACAGTCTTTATAATACACAAAGTTTATTGCACGTGGCACATTTAAATTCCAAAAAGCGTATTTGCTCAGAAATGCTCTTACATATAAAATTACACCTGAAAACCTCTTTAATTCTACAAAGTAACTAGCTGGTGACATCCTTGCACACTTTTAAGCAGGTTTTCATTTAATAGCGTGCTTCTGTTTTCTGAGCTATTAGTTACACATATAACTTTTTTCTTTACTCAAGTGAACATCTTTGTCTTGCTAAAGACTTTAATCTTTAAAATATTTAAATTCTTTAAACTAATAATTCTTTAATAAATTCAGCAAGTTTTCACCGCATGCTTCTCTTTGAAATACACTTTTAATCTGTAGAGTTTTCCCTTTCTGCTTTAGCATGTTATTTAAGTTGCATTAAAGCATACGGATTGTTAATCAAGTACTTTGACATTTGAGGAAACCAAGTTTAAAGTCTTTCTGGCCTATTTTCATAAAAGCTTGTGCCATAACATTGTGCAGTAATGTAATCATCACAGAACATAAGATGTGCTATCAAACTCTGAAAAACAATTTCAATCACATTGAAAAATGTAGTATTACACTTACAGCATCAGATATGTTCAGCATTCATACAGGTGCAGCATACACACACTGCTGAGAATGCATGATATTCTACATACTTCAAATACTTTATTTAAAGTAAAAGTCTAAAAAAGTTCAACTATTAGGTAACATTAACATATTTGCAGTAATCTTATCTAAAAGCCAGAACCATCATGCATGCATACTTACAGCTTGTCATGAAGCAGTTCTCCCAACTTCAGTTCTACAAAGAGGACAAAACAAACAATTACAATCATCCTACTAGCACAACTTCTCCAGGGTAGTCTTCTCACCCACCAAACTGTCCTACGCAGAGAGAGAACAAGCTGTGCAGGTGTTTCTCCTTGCATTGGGTTTGCATGGCCTGGGTTTGGTAGCTTGTGGGGAGTTGGCTACAGGGGTGGCTTTTGTGAGAAGCTGCCAGAAGCTTCTTCCACGTCTAGCAGAGCAGGTGGCTCCAGAGATGGACATGCTGCTGGGCCAATTAGAAACTATATACCTCTGTGATAACAGATTAAAGGTGAAAGAAAAACAAAACAAAAAGTCACAGAGTTTTAATTACAGATGAGGAAGAGCCGAGCGAGAACACGGAAGAAGAAGAGCCCTGCAGACATCAATGGCAGTGCAGAAGGAGGGGAAGGAGGTGCTTCAGGTGCCTGAGCTGAGGTTCCCCTGCAGCCATGGAGGTCCATGGGGATACAGAGATCCACCTGTAGCCCATGAAGGAGCCTCAGGCTGGAGCAGATGGATGCCCAAAGGAGGCTGTGAACCCCACACTGGAGCAGCCTGTCCTTGAAGGATGGCACCCTGTGGTGGTGGAAGAGTGACCCACACTGCAGCAGGCTTGGGAGGGCTGTTTGTGGGATGGACTCACACTGCAGCAGGTCACAGAGCTGCTGCTCTGAGATGGACTCACATCAGAGAAGTTCATGCAGAACTGTCTCCTGGGGGAGGGACCCCATGGTGCAGCAGGGGAACGACTCCTCTCCCTGAGCAGGGGGAGAAGCCTCGGATGAGCTGACCACAAGCCCCATTCCCTGTCTCCCTGCACTGCTGGGGTAGGAGGCAGAGCTGGAAGGAGGGAGTGGTGGCAGGAAGGTGGTTTTAAGCAGTTATTTTACTTTCTCATTATCATGCTTTGATTTTCTCAGTAATGAATTCACTTCATATCTCTAAGTTGACAGTATTTGTTAAGTGATTTCTCCCAGTCCTTATCTCAACTCATGAACTTTTTCTTAAAATTTCCTTCCTCCGTCCAGCTGCAGAGGGGAGTGAGTGGCTTTGCTGGGTGCCTGACATCTGGCCAGCATTAACCCATGACATTATTTCCCCTTTGTTTGCTTTTACTACTCACTTTCAAGACTTTCAAAAACCCAGTGGTTCAAAGCATGCCCTCACCCCTCTCTGTTATTCTAGTACTTACCGAATTTTTAGAATTACTAAGCACATGTTGCACTCACAAAAAGCTGATATCCTGAGCTGCATCCAAAGCAGCATGGCCAGCAGGTCAAGGGAGGAGATTCTGCTCCTCTGCTGTGCTCTGGTGAGACCCCACCTGGAACCCTGCATCCAGCTCTGGGGTCCCAGCACAGGAAGGACATGGACCTGCTAGTGCGAGTACAGATGAAGGTAACAAAAATGAATGGAAGACTAAAGCAACTTTCCTATGAAGACAGGCTAGAAGAGTTGGGCTTGTTCAGCCTGGAGAAGAAAAGGGTCTACGGAGCCCATCTAGCATCCTTCCAGTTCATAAAGGAAGGCTAGAAAAGAGCTGGAGAGGGACTGTTTACAAGGGCATGCACTGATAGGACAAGGGGAAATGCTGTTAAACTAAAAGAGAGATTTAGATTCGATATTGGGAAGAAATTCTTTACTGTGAGGGTGGTGAGTCACTGGAACAGGTTGCCCAGAGAGACTGAGGATCCCCCATTGCTGGCACAGTTCAAGGCCAGGCTGGATGGGGCCTTGAGCAACATCGTCTGGTGAAAGGTGTCCCTGTTCATGGCAGGAGAGTTGGAATGAGATGGTCTTTAAGGTCTCTTCTGTGATGATTATGATTATTCTGTGAAATAGTAGCATCTGAATAGCCTGGAACACAGTTGTTTCTTCTGCTCCTTTATTCAGGTGTCTTAGTCTTTTCCAAGGGAGACTACTGAAAAGCTTGCTTTTCCTCGTAACTTTTAAAGGACTCTTTAGATTCCTTTGATGGGTACACATAGAGAAGTAATATAGAGAAATAATACACAGAAACTGTATTTATCATTTTATAATATTCTGTGTGGCAAGATGCAGTTTTTATATTTATTTTTCTCTAGCATCATCATAAAATCAGTTGAAAAAACTGTAAACTAGCAGTGGCATATAACAATAATAAAGGCACTGTTTAAATGGAAGCAAATGTTTCCCAGTTACTGAGAAGCATTGTATAACTTCAGAAACTCAGACTTGTTTCAAAGATGAAAAATGATTCACTGATGAATTCAATTAATTATTGGACCCTAGAGATCCAAAAATATGAGACAGAAGCAGTGTTGACTCTGCATACATGAATGACATTTCCAATTGGCAGAAGAGACAGGAAGAAATCTTTGCAAAAGAAAAAAATAGATGTGAAAATGAATAAGACGAAAAATGCTTTAATTAAAGAGCTATTTACATAACCTGGAAGAGGAAGCAAAGTGAGGTGGTTCGTGATAATTCCAACCTCAGAGTTAACACAGAATCAGCACAGAAGATTCATCTGAAGCTTGAACCTGGGACAAACTATTGCTCAGAAGAACTCAAAGAGCTATGCTTAGGCCTCTAAAGTTTTCTTAGAATGAAGGACTACAACTCACCTTTACAAGCTTCTTCAAAATCATGGGTTATATCTATCCAGCTGGTATTACTCTTCTCCATCTTGTCAGGCATACCAAGCTCCCATCCTGAATCATCATCTTCTACTGTAGCTTTCATAACCATGATGTTGCCGTTTTAAAAATCTGTCAGAGACACCATATATTTGCACAAATTAGAGAAACTGTTTCCTGGGAATATTTTTTTTTCTTTTCAAGAATCAGGTGAGAATGGGAAATGAACTAACATTTTACTTAAACATCTATTGTTACACAGGACCAAGAGAAAAATCATTACTTACAAAAATTCTTTAAGAAATAGGTTTTCTTATTCATAATTTCTTTACAAGCACTTTGTAAGCTGTGAAACTTCAAAAACTAAGGAAGTCAAAACATCAACTGTACAGACCCATACTAAAGTGTTTCCTGTCAAATTAGAAATCAAATCAGAAGCACAACAACAGATGCAAACATCACAATTTCCTTTTTGTTCTTTTATGCTATTAGACTATACATCCTCCTACTGCTCTGCAACAGGAATTAAAAAGAGGGTACTACAAAACTGAAAAAAGAATTAATTCCTCCGATTTCTTCAGCAGAAAGCGGTATCAAGACTGCGGCACTTAAGTTAAACAAGTTCAGACTGGAATTAAAGTTTTAAACTCCACCGACCAGTTATTTCGAACTGGTTTTGCGCTTTCGCAACCTCCCGACACGCGAGCAGCCCCGAGGACTGCCAGGTTTTCCTGGCCAGCCTGCCTGTGAGGTACCAGCAACGCCGAATTCCCCTCACGCTGAGGGAGCTCCCGCAAGAGACAGCTGCGAGCTCGGCAAGCTCTGAGCAGCTTAATCACAGCGGCCACGGAGCTCCAAACAAAGGCCCCAGTGGCAGAAGACCTCCCGGGCATCGGAAATTACCAAAAACAAAGAGGAGGATCAAAAGGCTTTTGAACAGCAGCCCGGGGGTCCCCTCGTCCCAGCCAGGCTCTCTGCCCCGTCGGGGGCGTCAGGGTGTCACCAGTACTCAAGCGACTGCAGGGACTGCCAGGCTCAGCGGGCTGGGATGCGGAAATACACGGGAAAATAATTGAAAAAAATTTAAATTCCCCCTGCATTTCGGGACATTCAGGTCTCTCGGGCTCTCCTCTTCCCACAGGTCACCCCAACTCCGGCGCCGCCAGAGCCGCGGCCGCCGTGCAGCTGAGCGGGCCCC
>JAHLSL010013749.1:1878616-1977529 GCA_025920805.1 Petroica traversi
CCGGGAGAAATTAACGGCGGCTGGGGTTGGCATCTGCCCCATGTGCCGTGCGGCTCGGCCTGCCCAACGCCTGTTTGACTTAACGCTCCGTGGGAAGGAGTTTGGTAGCATTTGGGGTTTGGTTTTCCTTTTTCTTTCTTTTTGTTTTTATTTTTGTTTTGCTTTTCTTTTTTTTTTCTTTTTCTTTTTTTTTTTTTCCCATGCCTTTTCCTGCAGTGGTGGAAACCTAGCACGGCAAATGTTTCTTTGTAGGTATCAGTTTAAATGCTCGACGGAGAAGGTTTAAGAGATAGGTTGCACATCAGGGCGGGGTGGGTTTTTCTTCAGTGTAAACTGCTTTCAGGCACCGAACTTTCTGAGATGTTTAGAAATCTTCAGCTGGACGAACTGTTATGGATATTTAGAGCAGTAAGCTTTCTATACTATGTAGAGGCAGAAAGTGAATTCCTTTCTACCTGCGTCGTGTAAAAAACACCAAGAAACTTCTGTACCACCTTGTGGTGTGAATGTTGATTTTTGTGTATTACTTTTTCCAGCAGTAGGAAATCAGCTGTCCAATTAGTGTTTTCCCATGAATCATGTTCCTTTAAAGAAACACGTATGTACGCTACCTTTATAGGTTCTATTTCTTGAAAAGACTTCTCTGTTTTGCAGGTAGATTTCGGTGTGTGTTTTGTATAATGCTGGGTGACTGGATGTTGCTGATGGGATAGCCCCACCTTTTGGTTAATCCTTCATTGAAATCATGCTTAATGACCAAAGAGTTTTTCTGAAAATTAAACCTCATGCTGTATGTTGTGTGTACAAGTCTGTGTTAGAGTATCTTTTTAAGTCTTGGGCTGGGGAGTGACAAGATAATCTCCTTTCCTGAAGACTTTCCTATTTAATGTCAAGATAATTTTAATACAGTTTCTGATGTTTCAGTTCACTACTGTGATCATTTTTTAATGCTAGTATAAATTAAGTAAAAAAGCTTTTTAAAAATAGTTTTATTTAAAATATGATTGTCTTTAGTTGTTTTCAAAAAGGGTGGAAATTATCCTAAACCAAGGAATAGTCGGGGTGTGTGAAGTGACACCTGATATATGTTTGTGTGAAGTGATACCTCATCTCAGGTTTAACTTTCAGTTCAGGTGTTGGAGGTGGCAGTGCTTATATTTTAGTTTTCATGTTCAAGAAGTTCACAGATTATTTTCCAAATTGAAGCTCTTGAGCTTGAAAAATATTTACTTGTCTTGGCAGAAGATTGGTCTTAGTTATCTTACTAATGCTAGGAGCAACTTCCCTGAAATTACGTGTAAGAAGCTACATGTAAAGTGAAAAAGGAGAAGGCTCTCTGAAGTCCTTTAAGCTTACAGAAGGAGTTTGCCATTTCACCTTGCGTTTAGGTTTTAGTTTAGGAAAGACATGCAGCTTGTCACTCAACAGCTTGTCAACAGTGTGTCTCATGATTAGAAACTTTGCAGTCTTTCAAATTCATGTCGATACTCTCCTAGACATAGCTGGGGATCACTTGATTTTTGGCACTTCATGTGTTATTTGAAACGTCTTCTTGAATTCCAGTATCTGTGAGCTGCTTGCTCTTAGGAGATTGCTCCTCTGGTATGAATTGCTAATGTCCTAAAGCACTGAGTGCTAATCAAGTAGCCCTGGCTCTGGAGTATAACTGCAGTAATTGAAGTGTTGAAACTCCTTAAAGAACTTAGAGGGGAAGTCAGGTTTCTCAGAGTGAGTGTGAGAGTGCTGAACAAGGCAGCTGCTTGTATGAGTGTCTGGGTATGTTTTCAGGCCCTGCCACTATCCACAGCTTAACTGTCCAATATCCTGTGCTAAGCATCAAGAAGATTATGGACTATCCAGTGTGTGTGTCCTGGATACATGGATGATTCAGCATGGTTTCCATTTGGAAATGTGTTACCCGTAGAAAGACTGGAAGTAGTGGGGAGGAGGAGCACCCAAACATCCTTCCTTTCTTTTGCAACAGCTGCAGAGGCAACTGTCCTGAAAATGTCACCCTAAAGCATTTAGTGTATTACAAGGCACATAAAAACTTCCACTACATCCTTTATAAAACTTAAAATTACTGAGAAACAGGGTGTCTAGGGGTGTGCATATTGGAGGTGGTAACATTGTTTTAATTGTTACGAGTGTAATTCATAAACTAGTAAAATAGTAAAAATCAAGATTTTGGAAGTGAGAATGGTTGCTGGGAGTATTATGGGTTGTTATGATTGTGTTTGTGTGCACCAGTGAGGTTGAAGGGTTTGAAGTATATTTGAGTAAATAAATCTGCAATCTGGAGCTGTGGATTTTTTATTTTTTTTTTTTAATTTTGATTAAAACCAAGATAGAGGGTTTGCTTTACTCAGTGAACTAGGAAGTTTAGATCTTTGAACTGATTTTTTTATAGACTGGCCTTAACCATCAAGACAGTGTAACCCAAAGGAGCAATCACTAAGTTAGGTACTAGAAAACACCTCTGACATTTACCACAGTATTAAGCTTTTCCAAGAGCTGGCAAAATTTCCTAGGTTTCCAGTTCTTGCTCAGTTCTCGGTGTAGGGAAATGCTTAGATTCTGCTATGGTTGTCCTTTTACTTCTGGCTATTTTTATTGCTTCCTCCTCTCTCCTTGTGCCATTCACCTTCTATCTGATGAAAGGGTTATGCCAGCAGGGCAAGAAGTAGCTGTCTTTTGCAGTATTTCTGTCAGTTTAAATCACGTAAGCTTTGAACGTGATACTATGTGACCCTGATGACAGCAAGTTTGTCATACCTTGAAGTAACCCTATGCTTGCAGTGCCAGTAACTTTCTAGGAGCTTCTTTCCAGGCAAGAAATAAAGTTCTGGTGTTTTATTCTGCTCCTTTGTTGGCAAATGCTTTTCTTTCTTGTGTGCTTGCTTGCTTAGCTTTTTTGGCTACTTTTGTCGGACTTTGTTTTTACAATCAAGTGGACTGGTGGTAATGGCTGCATGACATATTTGGCAGCCTGCTGTAAAGGGCTTGAGTGCTTCAGTTGTCTGTGAAGCTTTATAGATGTCATTCTGAATGTCTGATTATATGCTGCAGTTTATCTAGTCACGTCAAAAAGTCGGCACTTTGCTATAATGCAGCAATGGGTAAGCTAATCAGCTGACTTTTTGTTCCCTGCTATAAATATTTATAGCAAATGGCATAAGGGAAAGGCAGTAACTGATTTTCAGAAGTATTTTTTCTTTGGCTAGTGAAGGTTGTTAGCCTTTTAATTTTGTTCTAGATTTATGAATTAGACTCTCTTCCCCCAAAAAATTCAGATTTTTTTTTTTTCTGCTTAAAGGAGTTAAGTAGTCATTAGATAGGGATTGTTTTCTGCTATTTCCACATAGAGTCTTAAAATTGCATCTGGAAGCAAAGCATTTCTAGTTTTTCTATCTTGCACAAGCCTTTTCTCATGGAAGAAATATTTCTAAGGTACTTTTAGGTATTTTATAATACTTTAATGTCCCTAAAAGCTTTTTGTACTACTACAGATTAAAATCTTAGTAAGAGATAACTCTTCAGTGTGTATTTAATGCCATTCCATCCTATTTTACAATTCAGTTAAAAAATCAGCTGGTATTGATAATTGACTCTCTCTGGCCTATTGTCTAGGACATTAATTCCTATGAAACTCCCACATAGTAAGATTGGCATGGAGCAGGAAGTATCTGTTTTTGTTTTCCAATGCTTGTAAAGATTCAGGAACTTGGCTAGGAATAGTCAGCTCCAGGAAACAAATTCTCACTATACATTGGTTATCCTTCTTTTAAGTATATGGTTCTGTTTTCTGGATTGTGATTGAGTACAGTGTAGTGTTTGCCATCTTGAAACTTAATTGTGAAGCTTGAAGAATTTACCCAGATTTTCAGGATGGTTCATAGGTAATCATAACTTTTATGGGCTATTCTGGATTGACCTTTTAGGATATAAAGCACTTTGTACAAATAACTCTGGCATCTCCAAATAGCTTGTGAGGCTTTTTTACCTATCATTAGGTCTCGTGTTTTTACTAAGGAAATTGTTCACATGCAATAACTTTGCTAGTTTGTATGGCATTAAAGTAGTACTGCATTCTTGAAAAAAACCCAGCCAAAAAACGACCAACCATTTTTTCAAAATATAGTTGCATAATTTGTCACTTGAGACACCGAACTGGAAAGTGATGTTAGGTGTGAAAGAGTAAAGGATTAAATAGACAAAGGAGCTATTTAAGGTATAATTGCTGAGACTTGCAAATGGACCATCCTCCTTACTGTGCAAGAGGAGATGGGGGAGACTGCACCAGTGTATTAATAGCAGTGGTCATTTCTTACTGCTGTCAGAGGAAGAGTATTCTGCTGTCCTGGTGAATAATTCTTTTTGTCATGTTAAGAAACATACTGCTCATTTCTGTTTGGTATGTGTTATTTGTGTGGTTTTGCCATATTTAGAATGCTGGTTATCGTGGTGTTTAGCTGCTTTCCACAAGCTTATTGGGTAGATTGCTTTTGGTACAGAGACCATGACTCTTGCTGCCACGTCTTGCTGGTTATCCTAATTTTTTAACACAAAGTATATTCTTACAAGTGTAAATTCACTTAGGAAATAGTCTGTTCTTACAAACAATTTACTTCAATGTTTAAAAATGTAAACCACAAAGGGGTATTTTAGAATTAAGATTGCCTAGAGCACAAAAAATGCAGAAGTTTTTTGTATGGTTTTGTTTAAACAGACTTGTAAGTACTTTGAAAAAGAATATTTTGAAAGAATATTTTGACCCATGTAAACTTCTGAGACTTTCTGAGACTATGAAAGGTGCATTGCTTGTGATATAATCTGCACCAAACTGGTGAAACTCTCATGTACTTTTGGGAGAGGTAGAAGTGCTTTTGGAAGCATACCCCAGAATGCAATCACCTTCAGAATTTCAGTGTAGGTTTTTTTCTTCCTAACATTTGTGACCTTTTAAATAATTACATGCTTTCTCAGTTCATACTTATGGTTTTTCTATTTAATTTTTAATGCATTGAATTTTGACACTATTCTGTCATCTGAGATTTTGTATTCCTTCCTTTTTTAGCATACTAATTTGCCCTTTTTTGTACTGGAGTTTTTAGCAAGTTTTTGTTCAACTATTTGCTTGAACTCTCTGATAAGTAAGTACACATCAAAATAATGACTCAGTTGCTGCAGACTTGTTCATGGTTACTTTTACTTTTCAAATCAATAGCTCCACAATAATCAAAAGTGAAGTCTGAGCCTTGTCTTTGAAAATAGTTTAGAATGCACTGAGCTTTGGATTCAAAGCAAAACACAGAAAAAAAAATATATAGATGACAGTCTTGCAGGTTTTGCAGAGCTTTTGTGGTAAACAGACATAAAAAATCTTGTTTTTTCTCCTGATAAGTATAACTTGATCTGTGGTTTAAGCAATTCCTCTGTTTTGGATAATACGATACCGTGTTTTCATATATACTGAACAGATTCCAAAAGTGTGCCTTTCTATGTAATATTTATTAAGAATATAAGTTTCTGGAACATAAAAACTTAGGAGAATATACTACAAGTAGAACAGATTCAGTAGTGTTGATAAATTTTTTATATCCATAATTATTTTTGATTTTTCTAGTTTCACTTGGAGAGAACTGTTTTTTTTGGAATGTAGTTACAAAGTACTTTGCAGGAAAATCCTAGTAGTAGCCATGGAAAATTTCAGACATCAGGTCTTTGAAATAGTCTATTTTCTGGTTTTGGGGTGTTGTTGCTGTTGGAGTTTCGTGGGGTTTTTATTATTTGGTTGGTTTTCTTGTGTGTGGTAGTTTGATCTTGCCGATTTTTGGGGAGCAAGAGGAGTAAAGGAAATGCAAAGATACTTAGATTTGTTTTTAGTTACTTTTATCCTTCCAAGGCAGGCTTGTTCTGTGTTAAACTATTTTGGTCAATTAAACATGTGATTTCTGTTTATGTGAACTGAGAATGTTTTTCAGCTTCAGTAGCAGAGAGATTATCCTTGTTTTCCCTAAGAGAAAGTTTTAATAGCAGGCAAACTCTCCATGGTTTTGAGAGGTAGGATTTCTGCCAGTTTAATGAGGAAGAAAAAGCTAACATGAAAGTAGAGGTGCTGTTGGTTAAAATAAAAAATTTGAGCCTCAGATGCGACATTATTGTGTGCTTAATTAATGAGAAATTCTTTCAAGTATGATGCTATTAAAATGACAATAAAAATGCTCACCACTAAAGTTTTGTAATGGTGGCTATGTCATCACTTCCTAGTGTATGACCTAAACCTTCCTTCTTTCTGTTTAAAGCAATTGTATTGCCTCTCGTCCTATTGCTGCATGCCCTTGTAAAAAGTCCCCATCCAACTTTCTTGTAGGCTCCCTCTAGATACTGGAAGGCTGCTCTAAGGTCTCCTCAGAGCCTTCTCTTCTCCAGGGTGAACACTCCCAACTCTTTCAGCCTTTCTCTATATAGAATTCTTCCTTCACTCCAGTCATTTTTATTGCCCTGTTCTGGTCTCTCTTCAGCAAGTCCACATCCTTTTTGTGTTGGGACCCCCAGAACTTGGGTCAGTAAAATCTCCTCTGAATCCTATTACAATGTCTGACCTGAATTATTGATGCCTTGGAGAGGCATCTTGGTGTTCTTCTAGTATTTTATATATATATATATATATATATATATATATATATATATATATATATGTATATATAAACTTAGTATTCAGGAGGATGGAGGTCATACAAGTCCTCTGAATGTACTCCCAGTAATGCCTAATAGACACATCTGAATGTGAGGTCTGAATGAAGCAGTGCAAGTTCATTTCTTTAGCCATTGTTTTGAGCAAAAGAAAATTGTGTTGTGATGGTCCTTGCCATTTTGTGGTTAGAGTATTTATCCAAGAACTGGAGTTCCATGGGTTCCATGTTATTCTTAGATTTCAGCAAATGCCAGAGTGTCATATGAAAGGTAAATACTAGAGGGGGTATCCTCTTTGCTTTTGCATTAATTTTATCAGTGAGTGTCAAATTTTCAGGGTATTGAAAAGCTGGATCAGCACAGAAGGTGACTCAGTGGCTCAGTGACAAAGAATTCACCTAGGAGTGACGCAAATGTGTGTTTTTCTGAGGAGATAGGAAAATGTGGAAATTATATGTAATTTAATGCAGGCCGTTTAATTTATTGTACTCTTGATAGCATCATTACAGCAGTTACTACAGTGCAGCTTTCTGATCCTGTGAAGACTGCCTGTTTCCACTGTCTGGATGGGAGGATGAATGAGATAACATTTCTCATAAAGGTGAAAAGGCAAAGGGAGATTGCAGAGATTCCAGCATTTATGGCCTTGGAGTTTTACTTAGTCAACACTTTTTGTGCTCCTCTGCTTCCCTCCAACTTGAGGTGCTTTTGTTCTGTTATTGTTGGTCCTTTACAAGCAGAACTGAATGCTAATTTCTGTCTGCTTCGCTACCACTGGAAGGCAAATGACATTGTTTAAAATATGTGTAAATTCATTCATCTTCTAGGTGAAAGCCTTTCTGATAGAAAGCCTGTAGCTTTCTATCAAGTGTTTATTCAAAATAAGGGTACTATTAAAAGTTTTAAATTAATTTGGAGGTTGTTTTTTTTGCATTACCTAGTGAAACATTAGATAAATTTTTTTTTTTAACTTAAGTATGCATAGATGTTCCACCACAGCTCTGGATTTCTCTTTTAACTGTGCATTTCACTTTTCATTTTTTCCTTGCTCCTTCTCATTGGTTGTTAGTTTTGTTGAGTTTTTTTTGGTTATGTTCTTATGTTTTTTCTACTTTACGTGACTTTTCCTCTTGACCTGGAGCATCAGTAAGCACTTTAGTGCTTACTGAAATACTTTGTGGTGAATTTAGACAAACAAAGATCTTGCAGTTCAAGATGGTTCAGCTCAGAAGCTGGCTCCACTTGTACAGCAGTTCAGTACACAATAATATATAGACTCTACTGGCACTGGCAGACTGTTCATCATCTTTATGACAGCGGGTCATACTTTTGCTGCAGGCAAAATAGCACTTGGTTACTTGAATCCAAGGGTCTAATTTCCATCCAGTAAGACCTGCAACTTGGTTGGAATAATCCAGACTGTGTAATTCAGAAATTGTCAGTAATTCGGTGGACACAGCTCTTCTCTTGTAACTATTTATTTTCTTTAAAGGATTTCAAGATTGTTAACACCTGAAGGGTACTTGGACAAACCTAGGACACCTGTTAACTTGAGTCAAGCTAGAATTCTTGGGAAAAGTTCAGCATTTTCTTCCTGCTTGCTGGGACAAGATTTTTCTTTCAGGTAAGTCTGGAAATAAGCTTGGTTCATGCTTCATCTGCTTTAGACTTTTAGCAGTTTTGGAGTGGAATTTGCCAATAATAAAGACCTGATTATTTTTACATGCTGAATAGTAAGGATTTTTTGAGAGATTTTACACATTTCCTTGGGAAGAAGGGGATGGGGGGCTGCTGTGTGCATGTAGTTGGCTGAATTTCTTGCGTACATTTCACAAAAGAGTGCTTTACCTTACTCATTCTCAGCACCCCTTCCTCTGAACATCCATTTTCCCCTTTTCTCTGTCTTCTACCTTTGCATTAGCCACTGTGCTCTTGGAGGACAGGTGTTTTTCAGTGGGAGTATTTGTCTGTCATTCATAGTAGATCTCAAATGGAAGTACTGATGCTCAGTTAATGGTCCTGTAGACTGCAAGCTTAACTGCTTGGAGGCACCATTTGAGGAAGCAGTGTGCCCTGAGGACACTATGTCCTTAAATGGATAGGAAAATTGAGTCCTTGGCACGATATGGTTTCTGTCCAAGGAATGTATTCAGGTCTTGCTTAAATAAGAACACCAAATACTCCATGTTTCTCACTGAACCTCTAGTATTAGTTATTCTGTAGATACATGAAAAGGCAGTCAGAAATCACTATATTGAGGCATCTCATAGTATTGTCAAGTAAGTTTAAAACATGTATTTACTGGCTTCAGCAAAAACTTTACTTGATAAAATTCTGTCTAGTAAATGACTGATGCAAGTTTCTGTTTTATTGTAATCAGACTTTCTGAACTTTGGTAGGCCTGAATTACAATGCAGAACCATACTCCATACTTAGAACGCCATAGTTTATTTTAAAAGCTGGATCAAATAGTGTGAAGGGAGAAGATCTTTTGACAGTGTGGAGAAATGCAATCAGTGTGAATTAATTTAGCATTTCTAGTGCAGGGACATTCAGTCTGGTGGCAGCATTTCATCTTTAAAGAACAAAAGATGTTGATAATATGTAGTTGTTTAATATCTTACAGGTTGTCAGAGATGGTGATTTGAAGAATCTTATTTCCGATATGAATAAAGTAAAAACATCATCTGAAAAAAGGTAAATTTAAAACTATAGTCTTAACATCAAGCTGTTTGAGAGTTGTGAAAAAGTCTTCATCTTAGTAAGAAGATAAATAAATAAAGATAAATGAAATTATGGGTTCCTAGTGGGATGCGTAAGCTGGTGTCCTGAAACACTGAGGGAGTCAGTAATGATTAAAACAAAGTATCTTCACATTTAATAAATAACTTATAAATCTAAATTTTCAGTTAGTGTTAGACATGTTAAAATATAGAATACATATTAAATTTAATTGAAAATTTAATTCATTTCATAATTTTATGCACATATTGGCAAAACACTAAGTTATTTCTACTGAAGTAATTAAAGAAATTTATAATACTGTCTAAGAAGCCATGAATTTGTCATATGTGTCATCCTGCAACAATCCTGCAATCCAACACATAGCTAGGACAAACCTGAGTGGGATGTCGCAGATGTCAGGTTGAAAAGTTCTGTTTGTTATTTTCATGTGAACTTGTCTTAGCTAGCATTTGAGAAATGTATAAGATTGTCTTGAAGGCTGTTAAGCATCAGGAAAACATTTAAAGGCTTTCAATCTTACAGATTTTAAAAAAGAGTAAAGTCAGCAAATTGGCTTCAGTCTTAGTTTTCTGAAGAACCAGTTATTTTCTGAGGGGTTGAGTTTTCATGAAGAACATGCTCTACTGTGAATTATATTTGTATCTCAGGATCTACTTAAAATTTTGACTGTAAATTCTTATGTGTAGAATCATCCTTACTTTTGCTGACTTGGGGTGGAACAGGGTTAGGGTTGATATCAGACTGGTTTTTCCTGTTTTTGTGAGGGGTAGATCAAAAGAAATGGTAAAAAATCTCTTGTGCTTTGTTCTTGTGGTAGACGAGCCCATAGGCATTATGATAAAGCAAAACAAGCTCTCTTCAGCAATGAGTACTCTTGAAAATACTACAAATTGTAATGCATAAAATGTACTATCACAAAGAATATTAGATGTTTGCAGAGTGACTACTTAAGTGCCATTTTTCCTTCTTTCCTTAGAGACAAAATGAAAGTTTCCATCCCTGCAATTCAACACAGTTGTTCCCTAAGTCATGAATAAGTTATCTCTGTGTACAGAGATAGCTTTGAACTAATCAGAGCTATCAGCTCTCTCATGATTATTTGGTAACTGTGGAAGTGGTTGAGGAAAAAAATAAAACTTAGTTTGAAATTATTTGTGTTGGAATAAAATTTGAAAAAGCTCATGAGAAGCCTGCCTGTTTTAAAATAGGTTTTAAAGGCTCACAGTAATGTGCCAAAATAAAGATCTGTTTACTGTGGGGGAAGAAGGAGCTCCCTTATACATCTGTGTGCTGGCTGACTGCAAACAGCAGTTTTGGAGGAAGTGCTTCATTTGACTTAAATTTTGTAAGGCATCTTGCAAAGTGAATAGCCCAAAACCATTCTAAGATAATTGAATTTTTATGAGCAGCCGTGGCTTAGGGTTATCTTTCTCATTGTGAGTAGACACGTAGAGAACTACAATGATGTGTTTTAGCATTTGCGTAGTGAATGTGGCATACAGAGAGTAATGGTGGATTGTGAATTTAGCACTTCTTTGTGATCAGAGTTTGAATGCTTAAATATTTTGGGAGTGAAAAGATTTAAGTGAGGAATCGTTCTTGGAGAAGATGTGAACTTGTTGAGGAAGTTCTCTTTTAAATGTGAGCCCCTTGTTGAGGTAGTTCTCTTTCAAGTGTGGAGTCCTGAAGTCCTCTGTTCCTCACTGTCTGGGCATGCTTCCTTATTGTCTACTTGTGGCTTTCCTGACCAGAGAAGGAGGAAATCCACAAAGCTCTCTGGTTAGCTAGAGTCATGTTCTCAGTTTTGGTAACAGTTGACTTAGGACAGGAGTGTTTCCTTTATGCAAGCAAAGTGGTGATGTGAGGGGCATTTTGTACTATAGTGTTTGAACATGACACTCTTTCTATGAAGAAAGAGTTTCCTGCCTGAGGAGGCATGAACTGTACTGGATCAACTAAGCCTGGTAAACTTCACCTTAAGATGCTTAAAGAAAATGTAAATCTATCAGGGAATAATAATTATTGGTTATCTTTGGACAGAGTAGAGCACTGACTGGATATCAGATCAGAAGTAGTTGATGGCTGTCAGAAAGAAATAGTGCATAATTTATTTCTGGATGCGTTCTCTCTTTCTGGTTATAGATAATGGTGAGAAATATTCTGGTTTTTTACTAATGATCTGTAAGAGAATAAAGTTATTAAAATTACAGACAGTTTGATGCTTGAAAGATCTGCGAAACTACTGGAGGACCAAATTATTTCAAAATACTCTTGTGAAATGCAGAAAATGGTTAAGAATATTTTGTGAAAATATGTGCAATATATGTACTTAGAGAGCTAAACGAGTGGAACAGATAGAGGAAGTCACATTTGGGTAAGATGTGCCAGAAATGTCAATATTAAACTTTAGGGAGAAAGCCTTTCAAATGAAAGGAAACAAAGAATGAGATTGCCTTCGATTATTGAATCATTTTTGCAGGTGATCAAGGACTGATTTGGCGTATATATGTCATGAAGAACAGCTCTGGTTCATCCAAATCTGAAAAGAATAGTTTTTATGGTGTTATGAAGTTTTTATCTGGTGCTCTTTAGTAATATTTTTTAGTAACTTAAGACAATAGAGACTCTATGTAGCCCTCAGTTACAGAGTTCTCTTGTGAGAAGGCTTTAGAATGGATGGGGTCAAAAATGTCACTCCTAGTAATCCAAAGGGTTTTTCTCCTTGTGGCAAAACTAGTCTGATATTGTTTCTGCTGCCCTCCAGCACCAGTGACAAGCTCAGGCACTCACTGCAGCTGGAGGCCTGGGCAGCTGCATGTTGGTGTGTGAGGTCAGTCTGAGTCACCTCATTCCTTCTGGCAGTGGCATTTGACTGAGTAGAAACCATAGTTAGTCCTCTTCTAGTTTGATGGGTGATATCCAGGATATTGGATACTCCAGTCAGAATTCTTGAGACTGGTCTGCCTTGCATTTGTACCAGTTTGACTGCAAGTTTCCCTTAGCAAAGTCTCTGATGTCTCATTCTACAAACCAATTTACTCATGGTGCAGTAAACAGCGTGAACTGGTGCCTCCTAGGAGCGACCACCAAAAAGGAACCCCTGGGCTTTTAGGCCTTCACAGTCCAAGCATGGGAAAGTCTCAGCTCTTCCTTTTGAGTCTTCAGCTCCTGCTGTGTCTCTGTGTCTCATGATTTTCATGGAGACCTGCTGTGTCTGGTCTCCATGAAAGTCTGGCCAGAGTCTTCAGGGTATTAATTTGAGGTTCTGCAATGTTGGCAGCTTGAGAGAGAACATCCTCTGACAGGAGAGGGTTCATTCTGATTGTTTCTTGTTGTGGGATTGAAAATGTTGAATTTCATGGGTGTCTCTGTTTTGGGGATCTGTCGTCTAGCTTGGTTAATACATATGTGTTTACATTACAAGTATGAAAGAGTGTCATTAAAACTTGTGCATTTAATTTTGTTTTGAGGTCAAATGGGTGGTCAGAGCAATATTACTGAGTCTCCTCCGGTGTGTCTGCCTGGCTACCATAATTCCTCTCCTATGGCCTTTCTGGTGAACAGTGCAAGCATTGAAAACTGTCAAATAGTTTTATAACCACGACATATATTAGTGTAGAGTATTGGTAAATAAGAGTATAATTCTTGTTTTAAGAAGAAAACTCAGCCATAACTAAGAGGAAATCAGGAACTTTAATTTCAGCATCGGTTGGTGTTAATTTTTAAGGAAGCTTTATTGTGAATGCTGAAGACATGAAATATGGTTGGCTGTGTTTATATTGGAAGACTTGTACAGGATGAATAGCCTAAAACCATTTTAAGGATATCTTTGCTGTAATAAACACTTATTGCTGTTGATAGAAACTCTGCCCTAGGAAGAGATTATAACTCTAAACCCAGTACTGAAAATGACTTACCCTACCTAAACATTTTAAAGTTTTTATTAACTATGGAGAAATTATGTTAGGTGCCAGCTTCCTGAATATAGTAAATTGCTTCCATGTGTCAGTATTGCTTTAATTTTTTCAGTCTACAGCAGTCAAAAATCAGGTTTGCTCTGACATTTTAATGCCTATAAATAAATTTTATCTTTGCAAAAACTTTCCTTTAAAATTGTTGTTGCTGTTGTTATTATTATTAAGCATCAGTTTTGCTTTCTTGGGTTGTTTTCAGCTTTCAAAATACAATTATTTCATTGTGAGACCAATGGCATCCCACAGTGGAAGTGATACACACACACACAGGTTGAAGCAGCCGTTCTCCTCCACATCATCTTATATGTGGGTTGGCTGGACTCTTACTTGTTTTGGTTATGGAGATGGTGAAGATAACATCCTGTATAAGTTGGTCAGTTTGTGCATTGATCAACAGAGCTTGTGGATTTCTCCACAATATTGGATCAGTTCCAATATTGGGTCAGTTTTGGAGCCTTTCAAGTTCAGTGGATAAACAGAGAAGGAGAAATAAACAAAACAAACCTTATGCAAATAATAATGGCTTTATACTATTCATTGGGGTGTTGGATGATGAGAACAGATCAAAGTGATTATACTTTATTTACACAAAGAAATTAATGTTTCATCATGCAAGACAGATTTAATTTATATTAAAAAAATACTTTAAAATCAAAATCTGGCAAATATTTGAGAAGGTGATATCCTTACTTCACAATATATAATTACTTTTATTCAAGAGCTATAATTAATATAACCATTTCTTATTCCTGTTGTTATAATCTTGTAATTATCATATGTAATCTGAAATTGATTTTGGCTGTACTTCTCACTTAGATGTCAGTGTGGAAAAGTGAGAGTGGTGGAAGCAGTTTCCTGCACAGCTCTTACATCAATTTGCCTTCTTGGCAGTATAACCTTTGCCTTCAGCTACCTTTCCCCCTTGATTTTAATATTTTAGTAGAATTAACTGTATGCGTGAGACCTTTACACAGATGTAGGATATCAATCAAGGAGTAATAATTCCTCATTGTTAAAACAAATCTGACTGTATTTATAAATTAGTATTGTAGATTTTAGTTTTATTGTAGCAAGAGCAAGGTGTGTGTAAAATGAATTATTGATTATTGTAGGATGCTAATGTTACAAATGAAAAGCCATGGTAGTTAATGCATGGAAGTAATAATTTCCTGTAGTTCATTGCATGACAGTTAATATGTTAAACATCTATTTTAAAAGTACAGTCATGCAGAAATGTGAATCTCAAAACTCTTCTGAATAATTGTTATGACCTGTATAGAACAATGAAAGCGGTTTCTATACTGACTCTGTTTAGAATAAATACTTAGAGCAATTCTTTCTTTGTAATCTACCTGTCTGTATAAATGCCTGGACTGAAGTGGTGTCTTCCACTAAAAGACATTGTCAAGGCAATTTTTTGTTGGCAGGTGTATTGGGGTTTTTTGCTGGTTTTGGGAGCAGGGGGTGGCTGGTTTCTGTGAGAGGCTGCTGGAAGCTTCCTCCATGTCTGGCAGGGCCAATCCCTAGGGGCTCCAAAGACAGATTGGCTGGACCAGTCAGAAACAGTGGGTGATAATGCCTCTGTGGTAACAGATTTAAGATGAAAGAAAAAAATTGTGGCCAGAGAAGAGTGGGGTGAGAACGCTGAGAGGAAAAACTCTGAAGACGCCCAAGTCAGTGCAGAAGGGGAGACAGGGGATAGGTGCTGGAGCTGAGATTCGCCTGCAGCCCGTGGTGCAGACCATGGTGAGGCAGCTGTGCCCCTGCAGCCCATGGAGGTCTGTGGGGGTGCAGAGATCACCTGCAGGCTGGAGCAGGAGGATGCACAAAGGAGGCTGTGACTCCATGGAAGACCCTTGGGGAGAGGGTCCCTGCTCCCACACTATAGCAGCCTGTCCTTGAAGGATGGCACCCTGTGGTGGTGGAAGAGTGACCCACACTGCAGCAGGCTTGGGAGGGCTGTTTGTGGGATGGACTCACACTGCAGCAGGTCACAGAGCTGCCGCTCTGAGATGGACTCACATCAGAGAAGTTCATGCAGAACTGTCTCCTGAGGGAGGGACCCCATGATGCAGCAGGGGAACGACTCCTCTCCTTGAGCAGGGGGAGAAGCCTCGGATGAGCTGACCACAAGCCCCATTCCCTGTCTCCCTGCACTGCTGGAGCAGGAGGCAAAGTGGGAAGGAGGGAGTAGTGGCAGGAAGGTGGTTTTAAGCAGTTATTTTACTTTCTTATGATCATGCTCTGATTTTGTCTGTAATAAATTTGCTTCAGTTGAGCCTGTTTTTCCCATGACAGTAATTGTTGAGTGATTTCTCCCAGTCCTTATCTCAACCCATGAACCTTTTCTTAAAATTTCTTTCCCCTGTCCAGCTGCAGAAGGGAGTGAGTGGCTTTGCTGGGTGCCCAGCCCATGGCCAGTATCAACCCACAAACAGCAGGCCAAAATATCCTTATATTCAAAATGAATCCAAACTTGGATAATAATTTTGGAAACCTTCCTAAGTTTTTTTTTTTCTTCAGAATGGTGTTCTTTTTCTTCACTGGTGTGGGGTAGTTTGCTCACTTCACGATTGATATTCTTTTCTTCCTTTTCTGTAATGCCATCCTGTGAGACAAGTCCTTTGGAATGTTTGTAGCCAGTTTTTTCTTGAATGGCAGGTTTGATAGGGTATCCTGTCACTTAATATAAATTATTAAGTATAAGTCACTCTAGATGACATAGAGGAACAACATTTGTACCTATAGTGGCATTTTACTTGGTGCAATTGATTTCCCTTTTCACAGTTGCTCTTGGAGATGCTGTTACATACAATTAGTCTGCTGCAGTGCAGGCTTTGCAAAATCTGTAAATTTGCCAGAATTGAGAATTAAGACTGTTTTCCAATCCAGATAAAATATGGAAGTGAATTAGCCGCACCCATTTCTCCAGCATTGAGTTTCTGTTGTTAGGAGCTTTTTTTCCTCTGATTTAGGTGGAAAAATTATATCTTTCTTGTAGTGTATCTGCCAATTCTCGGACAATATCCCTGCTGTCACAGCTGGAGAGGATCAATTTGCACCCTGTATTAGGAGAATCAGACAGTGCCAGATATGTTACCACAAAGATCCTTCATCTGGTCCAGAGTCAAGGTAATTTTCTAAGCTTTGTGGTTTAAGTAGTTTCCCTTTTGACCCTTCCTTCTTGTATCTGTCTTGTTGGAGTTAAGTTTTTGTTTAGTAAACTTGATTATCCATCTGTTTTTGTCACTGATTGATGAAAACATCTGTTTAAGACCATTTTTAATGTATCTAGAATAGTATTGGTAGTGCTGAGTCCATTTTGTGTTGTCAAATAGCTGTGATTTAAGTAATAAATTGACTGTGTGTATATGTATGAAAAGTGGACATATCTGGAAGGGAGTTTTCTTGCTGATAACTTACAGGTTTTTTTTGTAGACCATCACAAGATTGTTGAACAATTGAAAACAAAAATTAGTTTTAAAACTGCTTAAGTATTTTACTTAGTTCTATATACATATATACATTTTTAGTAAATTTTATTATGTGTGGTGTAGGTTTTCTTGTCAATTTGTAGATGATAACATTTTTTTTCTGTAAGCCACTATTGGTCTTTTTCTCACTGACAGAAAAAATCAGGAAGGAGTTGACTTCTAAGGGCTCCACTGGAATAGAAGTTATCCTGACAACACTAGAGGTGAAATATTCTAATTTTTGTGGATATGAATTCATAACAGTTTTGCATTTTATCATTAAGAATTGTATATATTTATTATTATATTTGTATTATGAAATATGTTGTTATCCTATGGAGTCTGCAAAACTTGTGTTGGTCTATAATGGTCAGTACTGTCTTTAAGTAACCTACTTGTGCATTTCTGTCCCTTATATTTAGATATTCTAAGAAATTGCTTGTCACTGATCAGTTCTAATTGACGTGCCATACTATAAAGTGTGTTTTAATTGGTTTTGTGATTAATTTGGGCTGCATAGTGGTATGGTTGCTAGGTGGGTACACCCGAAGTTCTACTTGATTTTGTGGTGGCAATACCTCCTAGTTTTAAGTATCCAAACCATTGTATTAGATTGCTATGTTAAACACATATTTCTCTTTTTTTTTTATTGCAGAATACAAGAGATCCTCAAACTATTCTAAATATATTGAATATTCTTATTGAAGTAGTCTCAGTTGGTAAGTTTTCATTAAGGAGTAATATATGATTATATTTATGCATTCTTTTTCAGATATTTTTGTTTGGTTTCACTAGTTACTTTTTATTGTTGTTGGGTTTTTTATAATCATCATTATTTTGGTTTTTATTTGTTGTTGTTTGATGAAGCATTTATATACTCAATTAAAAGAATGTAAAGATTGAAGTTACCATTCTAATAGTCCTACTGTTCTGGCTGTATGATATGCTGTTCATATCAAGAAGATATGCTGTTCCAAAGATTAATTGCATGATAGCTGTATCATAGATATTTAATTGTTCTTTGACTTTAGACGTATCAGTTCAATTTTAATTTCTAGGTGGTGGTCGGAGAGCAAGTGTCTTAGTCACCAAAGGAGGGACACAGATCTTGTTACAGCTGCTTTTGACTGCCAGCAAAGAGTCTCCAGCAAATGAAGAATTAATGGTGCTTCTTCATACTCTTCTTGCAAAAATTGGTCCAAAAGGTGATATTATGGCTTAATAATTATAGTTTTATAATTGAAATTTAATAAAAGTATTTTTTCTGTTATTGTGTAAGCATCCAGAATTGGTAGAGAAGAAAAAAATAGGGAAGAGTAAATTAGAGGGGAGGAAAGAATGGTGAAAAGTAGATAAACAGTTGTCATCAGCAGAAGGAATTCAGTCATTTAACTTCTATTTTTTAAATAACAATTTCAAAATTAGTGTAATTGGTCTTGTATTTCTTTGATGTCAGACAAGAAGATTGGCGTGAAAGCAAGAGTAAATGGTACCCTAAATGTACCATTGAATTTAGTGAAGCATAATTTGCAGAACCACAGGCTGGTGTTACCATGTCTTCAAGTATTAAGAGTTTATTCAACCAACTGTAAGTATTGCAAAAAAATTTTTCTTTCCTATGTGAATAAAGGTTTTTAACTAAGTTTACAATATCAACTCTGAGTGCTTGTTTAATGTTAGTTATTTAAACTAATTTTTTTTCTGAGAATTTTCTTTTTATGTCCTCAAAATACTTAAATTCTAGAAAAAATTTTATTTAATCAGTGCTATTGGATGTGTGGAATTTTGAGCCATCTAATTTGCATAAATGCTGATGTTTAAAGCTCTAAACCAGAAATGCTAACATTTTCCTTGCAGAAACACTTAGAGTTAAATAATTATTCTCTTTATTATTCTTTCTTATGTTTCTTATTTCTGATATTTTATTTATTTCTTTATTACCAATTTAAAATTTGGTTAACACAGAAAATATTTCAATTTAACCTAATTATTTCTTAATTTAACTTTTTCCTTACTTCTTTTGTTCAAGGGCTCCACTCTCCACTATTGGACTAGCATTATTCCACAAGAGCCTAGTTGTTTGGGCAGGCAGTAGGAAGTTGATGAAAATAGTGTGGTTCTTGCAGTATCTTTGCTGTCAGTTAGATGCTCTTAATTTTTTTCATTTGAGCTCAAAATGATTGTTAATCCTGTTATTTAAGTGCAAGAGTTTGAAAACATGTCCACCCAGAGAACTGATTTGATAATCTGTAAGATTATGTTTTCAGGTCATTCACATGAGCAGCTGTAATTCATAAAGCCCTAATACTTTCAAAACGTAGAAGCTTTATTTCTGTTGAGCTGTCTGATAATGAGGTAAAACACTTCAAACTGAAAAGTTTAATGCAGATAGTTACATTAGTTACATTGCTTATCTAAAAACTTGCTTAATCCTGAAAATGGGAATGAATGTCTAGTAAGTGACTTCTTAGATCAGTTCTATTTTTCTATATTCCTCACTCTTTGTAAACAGAAAAAGTAGTAGTTCATAATATTCTAATGAGTAGTATTTCTTCAAGTTTGTGTACAGTTAAAATTGGAATCAGTCCTAACTTTACTTAGATTCTGGTGTGATATTGCTGCTAATGATGATGAAATTGCCACCTGGGTTCACATACTAAATTCTACACTAATAACAGTACTTATTATATTGAAATGTATTCTTAGCTGTGCTCTTCGTGCTTAGTTAGGTGTACGTATTGCCAAACTCAGTCGGGAATGGAATTTCTGTGCCCGTTTCAGAAGTTTGTATTTTCAGTTGGTTGTTTAACTTCAAACATATTTTAAGCACAATATTTCTCTAATGTAGGTCTTAGCATAATTTATTTTCATTTGCTTCCTTTCAAATAGATTACTTTTATAATTTTTTTTTCTGGGAACATGTGTTCATAACATGTAGCTCAGGAAAGCTATACCAGTTGGCATTTTTAAATTTTATGGCCGACTCTCAGATTTCAAATCTTGGTAAATATACCTTTTGTCCAAATACTGAAGGGCAGTAGCAAGTCATAGAACTTGAAATTTTGGAAAATTTGTTCTTTCAATAAACTGTGAATTTCTATAAAGAAAGTTCTCTTTGTGCTGTATCTTAGTAACAATGGAAGCAGAAGCCTTAACTGGAAGCAGTATGTCGTTTTATTTGTAAAGTATTAATTAAGTTTTTGTCTTTTCCAAGTTTTATCAGGATTGGATTGTCATGCTGATTATGTGCAGGGTAGTGTCTGCTTGTCACCAAATGTCTTCAAGGACAAAAATGTTTAGTATTTTTTGTACTTCAAAATTAACTTGTGTAAATTTTAGTTTTGAGTATATTGTTTGGTTTTTTTTTTGCCTCCTTTACTGCATTATCTTAAAATGGATTGTTTTTAACTTCCAGCTGTAAATGCAGTATCTCTGGGAAAGAATGGAGTAGTAGAACTGATGTTTAAGATCATTGGCCCTTTTAGTAAAAAGAACACTAGCCTTATGAAGTAAGTAAGATTTTTTTAATATACTGTATGGTAAAACCTTGTATATTTTTTTCAAAACTTACTTGTAAATGAAAAATAATACTGGAAAAATCAAATGCAGTTAATATTTGAAGGTTAAAGTGAAGAGAGATGGGAAGGAGTACCACATATATGAGAGATTTTAGTTTTGCCTGGTAGAGTAACACAAAGTGCTTTAATGTCTAGTTGCAGTACTGTAAAATAATATACATGATTTTCTTTTCTCTAATATTTCTTAATGGAAACTGTACAGTGGTTAACCTCAAATCATAACAAACAGATCAAGACAATCCCATAATTTTTTAGTTTGTTTCTACAGCACTAAGCCTGATAGAGTTCAAGAACATTTAGACCATGTTCATAAGCACAGGGTGTTACTCTTCGGGATGATGCTGTGAAGGGCCAGGAGTTGGACTCAATGATACTTGTGTGCCCCTTCCAATTCAGCTTATTCTGTGATCTGCTTTGTGCTTTTAGTGTGACACTGTTTCTTTTGTTTGGTAATAGAATTTTCTTTCCATTTTTCTGCAAAGCAAGAACATAAAACATAGAATAGGAAGCCCCAGCAATATCTGTCTAGTGGGCTATTGTGTTAAAAAAAATAAAATTCACTGTGTATCTGAAAGTCATGACTTTAGATTCCCACTCTGATGGTGGTTGGTAGATTTGGGGTTTCTTTGTTTCATTGGTTTTTTTTCTTTTTTTTTTTTTTTGGGTTGCATTTTTTGGGTGAATGTAGGGTAAAAAGATAGCTAAATGGATGTAACTGAAGATAGTCCTTTATATACTCCACCTTTTTGGAGGACATACCTGTGGAAAATTAATTTTTTCATCTGGTTAGCAAAATAATAATCTCATATTTTGCATATTCTAACATTATTACAGAAGAAATAGTGTTATGTCATCAAAATCTGGTATTTGTGGTCTCAGGAGTAGTGTTCAAAAAACATGTCCTGTTCCTTTAAGGCTCAACTAAAATTCACGTATGAACATACTGTTCTGTGGTGTGACTAATCATGATGTCCTTGTTTATGGTCTGAGGTCAGATACATCAAGTCCATCTTTACAAAGAGGGAAGAAATAAGTATATATGTTTTGTACTTGCACAGTTGAACTGAGAGAAGATCTTTGGGTACATAAAAAAATCTCATATTGACCATCTTGAGTTATAGTACAGATTGATGGGCATTGCTTCTCAGTATATTCATATACTGCTGGTATTGACCTGCAGTTTTCTAAAGATATATATAATGTTCTTTACTTTGTGGAAGTACCTGTTCTGGTACAGTCAAAGAGACAAATTTCAGAATATCACATCCAGTGAGTGTCGGTCATAAACATTACATTGTCATAGTGTTTTTGCAAAAGCTGGAAGTTTGTGCAGACATTGCATTGATATTTTTAAGTTTTGTCATCAGACTTCAGATATAGCAGAGATATATGGTCTTCTAGTAAAGAAAAATATAAAAGTGAAGTCTGTGTTACAGTGCAACCTGGAAAACATGAAATTAGACTCTTTATAAGTCTGTAAGCAGTAAATATTTTGTATAGTTTTACAGTGCTGTAGATTAAGCTTGCTGGTTGGTTGCTGTTTTGACTTTTCTTGTTATGTTGACAGGGTTGCTTTAGACACACTTGCTGCATTGCTAAAATCAAGTAAGTGTTTGACTACAAGAAACTGTACTTGAGCTATAATGGATGTGTGTGTATATGTCGACAAAGTAAAACTAAACATTAAGTTGGTGGCCAAAACAAAAATAAGGCTAAGAAACGTAGAAATAAGTTTCATCTGCAGTTCCTGGTGCTTTATTTGTGTTGTATATACATGTATGTTTAATAATTGGTTACCGCTTCATCAGTTATGCAGCAGAAAGGCTGCACTGCTTCTGCAGAAGTGATCCAAGGTGGACAAATACCTTTTTACATTCACTCACCTCAACCCTTCAGTAATAGATGTCTATAGCTTAACTCCTGTGCCTCTTTTTTTACACTGAAACATCTGAAAATAACTGTTGGATGGCTAGGGAAAATACAGGTATTCTTCAGTACCTTCCTGAGTAATTAGGACTTGAGTCCTAATAACCAATCTGTCAATGATGCTCATGAAGTAGAATTAAAGGTAACAAAACCAATGTCCAGACATGACTCTCTCAGCCAGCAGCAATTGATGCTCACAAATGCCATCTTTACAGATTTTGAACCAGCATTATAACTAGCAAGGAATTAAAAGCTCATTTTCTCCAAAAAGTTGTGTTAAAGTGACAACATTCCTAGTAGTTTTAGTGGAGTTGGATAAGATTTGAGATGTGATGAGATTTGCAGAAAACCAATTCACACAAATGGTGGGATATTTCTGTACCGACTCTCATGTTTATTCAGTGTGATGCCTTGGTCTTACAGTTTTGTGTATTTATGAATTTTGGAATTTCTCTTTGGGAAGTTTAGGGAAAGAAATATTTCCAAATTGTTGTCAGTATTCTATTCTGTGAGTTAAACTTTAATATTGGGGAGGAAAACGAAGTGCTCTAAGGGCATGTCTTTCAAACAGGAGGTCTTGTGCATTTATATAGGGATGTCTTCTCCTTAGTGGTTTTAAATTGTAACTTCATACACTTTATATGTGTGAATATTTTCATAACAACATTAATCTACTATATATTCCAGTTATCATGCTGATTATGCAGCATTTGGGATAGAAGTATTTTCAGCTTATGAAATTTGAGTGATACTGTAAAACTGTATGGATTGCAAGTGAAAAGAAGTTTGTTTCAAATCTTATATCTAGACAGTGTGTGTGGATAGAGCTAGATATACTGTGTAAAACGTTTTTGTTTTTTAATTTACTGGATGGCAGCATCTTACAATTGCTTTTTAAGTGTAATGTATGCTGTTCTTCTCATAAACCATGAAAATTATGTGAAATGTTCTGAGAATGGAGTTTAGACTACTGATCTCAGTTATCCAGTAATTTCTGTTTAGGTTGATGTAAAACTTTGCTAAGGGTGGCTAAAATACTACTCAAACTGAAGTAATTCAGTTACTTGGATAAAAAGAATAATTTAAGCATTGAAAGTAATATTTGAAAGTAATATTGAAGTCATTTGGCTATTTTAATTTTCTTTCCTAACTTTTTTTTGCAAAGAAACAAATGCCAGGAAAGCAGTTGAGAAAGGATATGTGCAGGTGCTTTTATCGATCTATGTTGATTGGCACCGTCATGATAGTCGACACAGATACATGCTGATACGTAAAGGAGTGTTACAGTGCATTAAAAGTATTACAAATATCAAACCTGGAAGAAAAGCATTTTCTGATGCCAATGGAATGAAAATTCTTTACAACACTTCACAGGTAAGTTTATCCTGGTTGGGTTTTTTTTGTGTTGTTGATTTTGCCTCTGGCTATGACCTCAAGTTTGTCATATTTCTTTTATGAGATTCATGGTCATTCCTGATTATAGGAATAAGGTTTATATTTTGTACCAGACAGAAACAATGAAAGAGTACAGAAATTAAACTTTTATTTTCTTACTTTGCTGTGGCTATCTCTGGGAGGGGTGGATGAACTTAGTTTTAAAAAAGAGAGGGTGAAAATACCTTTTTATTTTGATGTGAATTTCAGTTGGTAGAAGTTTTTCTGTCCTTCAAAGAAGACATTAACCATTTTTTTTGTAAATAGTATATAAATGTAGTTTAACTTTTAGTTTGAGAAACACTTTTCTTTATTTTCCTGTTAACAGGAGTGCCTTGCTGTAAGAACTCTTGATCCTCTCGTCAATACATCCAGTCTAATAATGAGAAAATGTTTTCCCAAAAATCGTCTTCCTTTACCAACCATTAAAAGTGCTTTCCATTTCCAACTCCCAGTTATTCCTGCCAGTGGTCCTGTGGCTCAGCTGTACAATTTGCCTCCTGATGGTATGGTGATTTTGTAGCACTGTGTCTTTGAGTATGTCTAATTTTGCTTTGTGAAAGGTGGAATCAATTTGACTTACTTGTGTTCTCCGCTGACCCTTCTCAATGAGCGAAGGCTCTGTGACTGTTGGTATGGAGCGCCAATTTCTAATGTTAAGTTTAAAATGATAGAAATTTTGTCCAGTCACATGTGGTTATAAAATAAAAGAGAAAACAAGGACTAAAAGGTGATGTTCATGAAACTCTGAAGTGTAAAGAATAGTCTGTATACAAACTTGAATGGTGTCTCCTTTCAACTCATATAGTGTATACATTCTGTGATGTGAAACATCCTGTCTTACAGGAGCACATATTCCTTCCTTTTTGGCTGTTTCTCTGATAAGTCAAAATGTGGTGAATTTAGATTAATATGTGCCATTTGAAGCACTGGCTTTTTTACGTTATTGTGGTTATTCCTTCATTTGCATGATGAGAAAGTAGAGAGCTGTTTTCTTGGACTGATGCAGTCTCTATGAAAGGATTTGTATGTTCTTAGTAGGAAATCAGTTTGTCCCATTGTGAACACCTTTCATTATTATCAGATAATTAATACATATTCAGATAAGAATCTTCAGACCTAGTAAGCAGCTAATGAAGTTGCTGTCAGAAAGTTACTTTAAAATGAAGGGTCAAAGTCAGCTTATTAATATCTTTTATTCATGGTATCTCCTGAAACAAAACGTGATCATACTCTGAAAGAAGTAAACTATCCTCTTGGGGTTCATGTGGATCAGACATCAGTAGCTCAAAGTTTCTTTAAGTTTTGTCTTCTACTTTGAAGATAGATTTAGAAGTGTGTTTCAAAACCCACAGAAATTAAATCACTGCCAACTGCAGTGGATTGGTACTGTATAATACCTGTTTAGAACAGTCCTCGTTTACTGAAGTGAACTAATGATATGTTTGATTAATAGGTTTGTTATCTATTTAAAAAAGAGGTGAAAAACCTAAGGAGATAGGATACATAGTGCTTTAAAAGGAAAAAGTTCTATATTAAAGACGTGTGGAATGTTGAGGGGTGGGTAGAGGGCTGGGTTAATTAAAAGTATAATTTTTTACATTCAGTGTTGTAAAAGCAGTACGTGTATTCGTTCTGAGTACACTAGAAAATCAGCATAGTTTGTAAACCTTGGAGTGAGCCTTTTAATGACAATCAGCAAATTTCCTGCATGGAAAATCCTATGAGAAAACTTAACAAAACCACCCAGCACTAGTTTTACTAGTTGGTTTTCACTTTTTTTTTTCAAGGAGTAAGTGAAAAAGAAAATAAACCCAGAATGTAGAAAATCTTCTTCAAGCGTATATAATTGGATTAAATGTATAATCTGCCTTACAAAACCTTTTTGTATTGTAGTGGATGATGTAGTAGATGAAAGTGATGATAACGATGATGCTGAAACCGAATCAGAAGTTGAATCTGAAATTGGTGATGACAAGGACCAACACTGTAAGGTTGGTAGAAACAAAACTAATACACAAAAGTCAGGTACAGCAATTTTTTATTTAAATTGCTTGAGTCAACAATTTGAACATGCATTTGAAGTGTTAAAAGCAGTTTGAGGAAGTTTTCAGGGCAATTTCTCAAATTTGAAAAGCTTCAGAAACTTAAAGAAGATGGGTGCTGCTTGAAAATATCAACCATTCTTGTTCAGATTGCTTCAGGATTTTTATCAAAACCTGTTTGCTTCACACTTGATGTATCAGGAGTGCTTTGGAACAGAACTTTAGATCCCTTTAGCAGTGCTCTCTTCCCAGCTTGTATTTCTCTCAGCCTGCTTTTCTCACATAAGCTGGTCCTTATGTAGGAGCTGCTCTAACGTCTTCCAGCATTCTGGACTGGGATTGACTAGATCAGTGTTTCAGAAAGGTAGTTGAAATCCAGCCAGCTGTAGGCATCATACCTCTCACTGTTATACTGCTTTGGGAAGGTATTCTCCTGTTCTCCAGCTGCCAGTTGGGACATGCATGGATATTTGGTCAGAACTGCCTTATTCTGTATTTTTATGTTACATGTATTTAGGAGTTAATTGAATTGCCTGTCAATGAACTGGAAAGACATATTTTATTTAGGAGTCTCATGAGCCCTGATGGAGGGAGTATCTTCCATAAAAGCAGTAATGCATTGTCACTACAGTGAGATGAACTCTCCACATTCCAGGTTCCAGTAGTGGGAATATGCATGGATTTCATGTGAAGTCTGATATCTGTGTGTATAATAAGTTTGGATGAAAGAAAGAAATTGAGATGTTTGTCATATTGCTGCTGAAATGTTGTGTGCTTAGGCATACAAATAATACTGCGCAGTTTAAATCTTCATGGTGAAAGCTGCAGCTCGGCTTAATAGTAGTTTGAAATAGTAGTATTTTATCTTTTAAAGAATGTCTGTGTCGGGAGTAAAGGTGAATGTGTCAGATTAATGTTGTAGAAGTTTTTTGGATGCAAGATTAATTTGTTCTGGTGATCTTTCAGAATGATGATATTGAGACTGATATTAATAAACTGAAACCTAGACAGGAATTGGGAAGACCCATAGAAGAACTGAAAATGTATGAGCAGTTTTTCCCAGAACTTTCAGAAAACTTTCAGGTAATGTATATGTTTCCCAGGACATTTCTGGCCATGTCAGGTTGACTCTGGAATGTACTTTGATGGTTTTTTTTTTATTCTAGCCAAGAATCATGGGTCTGCAGTTCCAGATCTGCATATGGGAGTACTTTATCCTAGGTCATTTAGTTAGATGTTAAGAATGTTTCAGTATTATTGAGAAAGGGGTACTGTGGCAGATGTAACGGAAAACTGGTTTCTGATTGTTGCATGCATCAGAAAGTAACATAGTGTAGAAGGACCTGAGATCCCTGAGAGCTCTTCATAGTATTAGACATTTCTTTAGATGCTGTGCACCTACTTAAAATAGGTAGTTAAAATATCTGGGCAATTGTATTGACTTTATACTTTGTTATTAATGAATTGCTTGTTATTGCTTTAAGGCCTTTTTGTAAATGATGGAACTTCATTGCTCTGATGCTTTTGACATAACTGTCACCTTTTAAATTACATTTAAAACAAGGAAAGATAAATGTTTCTAATATACATAAAACTTGGGAACTTTTTTTGTTAAAATTTTTGAAATTATTTTTTCACCTTTGTTTTTTAAGGAATGGGACTTAGTTTCGAAGGAACCAAAGCCTTTTGTACCTGATGCAAATTTGAGTGGACCTATTGTTGTTCCTACAGCCGGTGAGGAGCACCCTGCCGAAGCAGACCTGTCAATAAAAGGAGTTGCTTTAAAGGAGTGCAGTCCTTTATTGACAGAGGAATACAATAGAAGGCCAGTGTTTCTGGATCTACCAAAGAAAGATAACATGAACGACAGTAGTTTACATCAGCAAAATGATCAAAGAAATGTGCTTCCATCATACCAGAGTCTAAGCCAAGAAATTGTGAAAGGCTTGGACAGAATCAGTCTCCAGAACAGTGCAAAAAATGATCAATATTACGGTACAGGATGTGTAGTAAAGAAGGAAAACAAAGCTAGCCTTACCACACTTCCTTCTAGTAAACCCTGTGAGCGTGATTCACCCTGTGGAGGTAGCCTCTTTGAAGGATCACCTGTCCAGCTGGGAAAACTCTGCTGCACTGGAGTGGATTCAGAGGAGGAGGAGGATTCCAGATCTAGTTCATCAGGGGAACATGTCATGCTTCAAGTTTCTGATGTGTCACCAGTTCATGACTGTGATCTTTATCTCGAAATAGTGAAGGACACCAAGTCTGTTCCGGAATATTCAGAAGTGGCCTATCCAGATTATTTTGGCCATATTCCACCCCCGTTTAAGGAACCTATTCTGGAAAGGCCATATGGGGTGCAGAGGTGAGTTATCATACTCCTTGTTTTTTGTTGTTGTTTTCATTCCTTTGTGAAAGTGTGATGAGATTAAACTGATGATCTCCAGAGGTCCCATCCAACCCTAACTGTGCTGTGATTAACAAGCAATGTTACAATGTTTACTTTGGCATCTAAAACTGTTTCCAGTGAAAGAAAGTTTAAAGGTAGGTGAGTAGGCGTTGATCAGCGCAGAGCCATAGAGAACACAGTCTGATTCTGTAATTGCTGATTCTGGAATTCAGTTTCTAAATACAAAATTCAGTTTACATTCTCCCTCTCTGCCTTCCCACCATGTGCTATGTAAATTTTGTAGTTTTCAAAATAACAAATCAACCTACAAAATCCACCACCAACCAAACAAAAAATCCTTGCCTGAATGTTCCTTTCAGGTCTTAGCAAAGATAGGACAGTTAATAATTCAAAGATTCTTCAGCACTTTTCTCCGCTGAACTGAGAATCTATCTTTCAGGGAAACATAGTGGAAAAAGTTAAAAAATAAATACACTGAAGTTTGGCTTTAGTGTTCACAGAGAATTTAGAGGTAACAAATGCAGAGGATCCAGTTTTTGTTAGGTCCTGCAGAATTGCAAACACCAAAACCACATCAACACACCTTTTTATTTCTTCACTAAGAGATAACAGAAGATGAAGAAGAGTGATGAGATTCTTAAGAATAATTTGCAGAAGCGGTATGAAGAGCTGGCTCATATACGTAGTAAGATACTGCAAAGACAGTGAGTGCACTAGCAGAGCATGCAGTAGTAGTAGCTATGAGCTATGAATATTAGCCACTTGCCTAATAATGAGATTGAATGCCTTCACATTTATACTCATAGCTAAAACCAACTTAATGAATTTCTTCATATTTATACTTAGATATTAAAATGATCAAGAGATTAAGTGTCTTTAGGGGGTTGAAGAAAAATCCTTCAGCTATTTCACACGACTCATGCAAAAGTGATCTTGGCAGTGAAATGACAAGTACTGAAACATTAATCACATTATGAATATATTGTTCAGTGTTGAAGGAGGAGAATCTTCCCTAGCTGGTTATTTATTAGATATATTCAGCTGATTTAGAAGGGTGATAGTCTTGAGTCAGGAATCACCTAAGAATGGCATTTAAGAAAATCTTGCAAATCCTTATGTATGTTTTTGTAGTAATTAATAATTCTGAATTTTCCTGAATAAAATTGAATGAAGTCAGATACAATTTGTCATTCCAGTACTCATTGTTAGATACTAAGCACTGGAAAAATAAGCTTTGTATGATTATACGTAAGGCTGACTTCTAGAACATGAAGATAGCTTTAAGGTATATTTTAACTTTAAAATGTTTTATTTTTGTTGATTTTTTTAAGTTGAAAGTAACTTTTTTGGGGTCTTATGTGAACAAGGATTAAATGCCAGATAATATGGCTAACCTTGAATCAGAAACTCTGCATCACATTTTTAAGGAACACTTTTTTAAGAATTCAGTTTTCTACAAATGACTCAGTCTTGTTACTACCATGTAACAAACATCTGAAAAGAGTAAAAGATAAACATCTTTTTATGATTTCATAATTTATAGGGGATTGTAAAAATTAGTCTGGTAAGGGACATGGAAGAGCTTTAAAGTCTTTTACAAAGCTGTGTCCAAACTTTTTTGACATTCAGTGTGAATTATGTTTCCTGTAATGTAAGCACTTAGTTACTGCTCATTGGGTAAGTCTTATTTAGAAAATAAATGGTTGCCTTAATCCATTAATGTAATTTGAGAAAATATTGTGTGGGGTCTAAGGTGTAACTTAATGGATTTTCTTCTTACTTCTGTTTGAAAAGTATGGGGTTTGAATTTTTTCTTTAGTCTTGCACTGTGCCAGGGATGAAATGGTTTTTAATTTGTACTTTGGAATGCTTTTTCTTTCTCTTTAAAATTTAGTAGCATGTAATTATCACCAAAGTATTACTGTTTGGATAAATGAAATTGATAATAGCTGAAGTGCTTTATACTACTCTATCTTTCTAGGAAGAAAATGATTATATAGTAAAATACTCTATAAATGTAGGTTTAAGTTTCTACTTTTTTTCTATTCCTTAAAAATTTACTAGGGTTGGGGGGATTTTTCTGTACCTTTCAGTACTTTCCAATCATCAGGATCCACAAAGGAGTAGTCTCGAAGCACAGGGCTCATATCAACAGTGTTGGTTCTAGATTTTTCTTCCTTTAATTTTCTTTAAATAGCTTATCTTCATTGTTTTTTTGGAATGTGATAATGTCTGCTACTGCTTTTCCTTCTCATGAACATATTAAATACTATTTCTTCTTTGTTTTTATCTACGCTGATTCTTATGCTATTTAAATGCCATTATTATTTATAAAATACTTATGATGGATTTTCATTGATGGATTTTGTCTTGCCAAAACCTCAGTGATATTAGGAAGTGTTTTGGCTTTTTAGAGCTGAGGCATGCCAAGAGCTAATGAGTGTTCTAAGATCAAGTGTAAGGTCAAAAGTCTGTAATTCTGTCCTGAGCTGAACCTATTCAGATGCATTGTGGTGAGTTGGCCTTGTCAGAGTGTTGCCAGTCCATTGGACTTGTGACTTCTTTTGTTTTAAGTTAATTTCTATTTAATAAGAGGTGCTAGAACTGTGCACTTACCTTTCATTTCTTATTGCTTAACAGTATTTATTTCAATTAAATTGAGAATTTCCAGCCTGAATGTTCTTTAGCATTCTGTTTCTGTCTTCTTCATTGTTAATCTGCCTCCTTTTCTTCTTATTGCAGGTGCTGTGCAAGCTTTTCCACACAGCTCTGCCACTATATTTCATTCTTGAACTGCAACACTTTCTTACTTTTCCAAGCCAGGACCTAGATACTGCCAGTTGTGCAATGGTTTTATGATCTGGATAAGCATACACCTGACATTTGGCTGATACCACTAAATTCTTTCTTACTGTTATGTAGTCAATAAATGAACCTAGATCTCCAGAGGTGATAACCTAGTTCACTAACACACTCACTGTACCACCTACTCCCTAAAACTATTTAATTTTGATTGTGGTAGGCTTCATATAAGTTACTAATGTTATCAAGTGTTGTCCTGGATTAAAACATTAACAAAATATTGTTTGAGTAATTTCTGATTCTAGTATAAAGTATGAAACTGCATTTTTTTCCTTCAGATAAAAACCAATGAGTTGTGTGCATGAAAACTCAGTTCCCTCACATACAAATACTGGATTCAGTCAACTGTGAATGCAGGTGTTTAAATTCAAGTATACCTTGAGTTTGTGCACATTAGTGGGGGTGAAGCTGAAGTCTCTGAACTGTTCCACTGTCTTCACGTCAAATATATTAGTTTTCCTGTATGAGGCAGTTCCTCTTTTGTGATTGGAAACAGTAAGTGACAATTTAAATGAGAGCTCTGCTTTTTTTTTTTAGGACAAAAATCTGTCAAGATATTGAAAGGCTGATTTATCAAAATGACATTATAGATAGAGTTGTGTATGACCTTGATAATATGAGGTAAGTTTTTAGCTTTCTGTATACAATATTTAAGTAATACTCTAAGCAAGTTCTACTTTCTCTGTGATGTAATTTATAATATTTACAGCATATTTCATCAGAAGTTTCATTTACCATAACAGTGTTTCTGCTATTTAGGATGTATTTAGAGGAAGGATCAAAACAGTTTCTGAATTGCCAAGTGTGGATTAAAAGAAAGCTATTTGGTTTAGCTAAGTTTGTTCTAATAATTTCTGTCCCTTTTTCTACTCATAGTTGTCCTGTACCAGAGGAGGCAGATGTTTTGAAGTTTAATTCTAAATTTGAATCTGGAAACCTGCGTAAAGTTATTCAGATCAGAAAGTAAGATATTTCTACTCTGTTTTTCATGGTTTAGGCCTTTTATTTCTGCTTCTTACAATGATCGATATGTTTTGTTAATTTTCAGAAATGAGTATGATCTAATTCTGAACTCAGATATAAACAGCAATCATTATCATCAGTGGTTTTACTTTGAAGTCAGTGGAATGAAAACTGGCATTGCTTACCGGTTTAACATCATCAACTGTGAAAAGTCAAACAGTCAGTTCAACTATGGTAAGATATGTTTCCCAAACCTTGAGAAGAAATATGTAAAAAATACATAATAACTAGACAACTTAATTTCCTTCCCTCCTCTACAGGATTAGCAGTATTCATGTTATCAGTTTAAATTCTTTATTTTAATAGTATTGGTAGTATTCTTTATTTTAATAATGTAATAGTACTGGTATTAGACAGCTCTAGTTAAAAAGAAGAAATGCCTCTTATACCAAAGGTTGTTGGTTTTTATAATGAAGTTTTGTTGTAAGCGAGGCCAAAGCAGAAGAAATTTACTGGTAACTGCAACTACAGTTGTCTTAGGACCATTGGGCACGGCAGGACAATAACAAAACCTATTGATTCACACAGATCAAGAAGAATGATAGTTGTCATCATTAATCTATTTTTGCCTAGGGGTAGGTATGAATTTAAGAGGAGACATTCCAAAACAGTTTTGTCTTATTGATGGTAAGGAAAAATAAGTCTACTTTGAAACGCTGGGGTTTGTAAGTGACCATTGCTGTCTCTAGTAAGTAGAGTTTGCAGTGTGTGCCTCATTCCAAGATTTACAAATAGCTGGCTGAAAATACCTTTCTTCCTCTTGTCTGGAATTGTGTATGTAGTGTGTGTGTGTGTCACTCAGCTTAAAACCATTTGTTTTTTTCCTGTTGTATATTCTGAAATTTGCCCTCTGAGGAAGAAATTTCTCCTCCCACCCCCAGCTTCACACTCTTGTTACCAAGTAATATTGTATTCTCCCTTATCATACACTTTTGTGCACATTGATAAAGTCACAGAATACCAGGTAGTTTGACCAGTAATAAGATACTTTCAAGTTACTTACTAATCTTCACCAATCAGCTTAGATTTTTTTTTGTCATGTTGTGCATACTTAATAGTTTCTTTTGATTTTTTTTTTTAGCGCACTGACTGAATCAGTCTGTGTGGTTGGCTAATTATCAAATGACTAAATTATATTTAATTAGTATATATTATTTTCTCCTCTAACCATATTATGTATTCAGCTTAATATATAATTTAAAGAGACTTTAAAGAGCTACTTGTTTAAAAAATTGTCCTGAAATATCAGTTATTTTTCAGTTATTTACATGAATGGATGATAGTATCAATTTTTTGTATTGTCTGTGAAGCCTTTTTGTAGTGTGAGTTGGATGGAGTGGAACTGAAGACTACTTGTAGTTTACAGTTCATGCAAACCTCAGCTTTCATTTAAACATTTCATTTTGGTCTTCTGATGCCTTTTTCCTAGTGTTAGGAAAACAAAGCTAGACACGGTTAGAGGATTGGGGGTCGTTATCTCAGTATTTTATCACTTGGATTCATCACTTCACCCAGGTGACAGCGTCACAATGCACACACCTAGTCAATCACATACACAAGTTATAGACTTTACAAATTAACATATCTAACAAGGGAGCCCAGTAATGGGGCTGGGGTGAGCTAACCTCTAGTTTACAGAATCTGTCCTATTAGGGGACCTTGGCTTCTCAAGGTGGTAGACTGTTTGGTCTCCCTGGCTCTGCAGTCCTGGGATGTTCAGTCTCAGGGCCTGCAGGACACCTACAGGACACTGAGAACTGGACTAAGTTTATCAGACCTAAAGGATTTCAAGTGTGCATGCTAATACTTGCGGATACGTAGAGCTTTGTAAAAAGTATATGAAAGAAAAAGCAAAAAATCATTCTGGCATCACTTCCATAGGTCTTGCTCTTCCCTTTAGCTGTTACTTTTTGAAAATCACTAATATTTTCTCACCTGGTTTAAGGAGCACATAGTACAATACTCAGGCATTCATGAAAAGTGCACTCAGATAGTGAGTAAATAAGTAGAAGTAATTTGTATACTTGTATGTAAGTGTTAATGTGGTCCATGACTGCTAATATCTTTCTGTTTAATGTTAAGCATTAAAGTGAGATGCACTTTTTCTTTCAGGTATGCAGCCCCTCATGTACTCTGTTCAGGAAGCACTACATTCTCGACCATGTTGGACTCGTGTGGGGACAGATATTTGTTACTACAAGTAAGTACACATGCAAAGCAAACACACAGCAAATCTTACACTGAAGGTTAACATGAGGTACAATTTTGGAGGAGAAGTACTTGTGTCTGCATTTTATAATTCTATGTTACTCCATTGGGCAGAGGATTTTTTTCTGAGTTACTACAGGGAGTAATATATGTGATAGAAATATACATTTTGTTTCATTTTGTAAGCCCACTACTAATATCTAAGTTGTTCATATTTTATACTTAGAAATTGCACACTGTTTCTGGGAAGCTTTTAAGGGAACATGTATATGCCTGCTTACTTGAAATCCTATTAGTAACTTCCAGTAAATCGGACCTCATGGTCCTTGTGATGAGCTTTCTGTAATCTGTGGTGGAATTATTGTAGAGCAGTTCTAAAACACAGGATGAGATGGTGCAGAATATCAATATACAATCCTTCTTGGTTGGTAGCTGTTTGCTATCTTTTTTATTTGTCTTTGTTTATTTTTTTACTTGTTTTTGTTTGCTCACCTTTTATCAATGTGAATGATTGTGTGTATCAGTGTTACAATAAAGTATCTTTAAAGCTGGTGGGAATCTATATTTAATCTGTATGTACATAAAAGAGAAATACAGTCACTAAAAATCATTCTGACACTTAGAATGAGTGTTCAGAAATTATAGTATGAAAAAAATACTCTGTTTATTATTTTCATTTTTTTTATTTAGAAATCACTTCTCAAGAAGTTCAATTGCTGCTGGAGGCCAGAAAGGAAAATCCTATTACACAATTACATTCACAATGACTTTTCAACATAAAGATGATGTGTGCTACTTTGCTTACCATTATCCGTATACATACTCAACTTTAAAGGTGAGAAGCTTATAATCTAATACATAAATGAGTATTTATAATATTAGTATGATATATAGCATTCATGAATGAATTAATTGTGTTTCTTTTTATGAAGTACAAAATGTTCCTTACAAGAGAGAATTTTCATAATATTAGTGTTTAGATTGACCAAGTGTGTAGGTTGTTCTAATCAACATTCTTGGGAAAAATAAAATTGATGCTTGCAGGCTAAATGGGTTTCCAGTGTGTCATAAAGATGATTATGTGACTAGATTATATCTCTTATGAGGAAAGACCTTAAGAAGAAACAACTGAGAGGGGATCTCATCAGTGTCTGGAAGTATCTGAAGGGTGGTGTCAGAGGATTGATCCAGGCTCTCCTTGGTGATGCCAAGAAATAGCACAGGAAGCAGTTGGCACAAACTGATGCACAGGAAGTTCTACCTGAATATGAGGAGGAACTTCTTTACTGAGCAGATGTCCAAGCCGAGGAATAGATTGCATGGAGAGATTAGGGAATCTCCATCCCAGGGGAGTTCAGACATTGTCTGGACACAATGCTGTGCAGTGTGCTATAAGATGGCCCTTCTTGAAACAGGGAGGTTGGACCAGATGGATGTTTCTCGTGCCTTTCAACATTATGCACTTTGTGGTTCTGTGATAATGGACTTGAAACAGTGCTAATTTGATGGAGTGTTTGCAATTGAGTTAAATGACATGTATCCTGCTGTTCTACATATACTTTTTGATAACTAAAGCTGCTGTAATTAAGGTAATTAGAGATATTTTTAGGTTAATGAGTTGTCGAAAGAAGCTTTTAATACTAAGTGAAGTTCATTTGGCTAGGATGTCTCTTCTTTGCCTCTGTCACAGGAATAAAAGCAAAGTAGGGGATTCAGTGGCCAGTGCATAGCAGCTTTAAATGCAACTTTTCACTAATCAGACCGGCTTTTTAAAGATGTATGTGTTTAGGGATGTTATAAGCAACTGCTGCTTCCAGCAGCTCCATGTCTTGGAGGTTCCTCCTGCCAGCCAAGGCCTCTGTCCCAGGCTAATGGACATGATTGTTCCTCTCCTGTTTGCTTATGTATTAACTCCAAGCCAGAGTATGTGTCCCAGAGAAAGAGACTTATGCACACACACTTGTGTGTGCCCACTCCCCCGGAGCACAGCTGGCTACATGGACTGGCACGACAGAGTGCACCCCTGTGTGACCCCTGTGTGAGTTGCTTAACAGTTACAAGCACTCCATCTTCCTCTGCACTTGATATGGATTGCTGTTCACTAGTAAAAGTGTAAGCCAACCTGCTCTCTAGAATCATAAGTATGTTGTGAACCACTGGCATGGCCCATCTGTGCCATAGCTGTGCCTCAATCCCAGTCTCTCTTAGCTGCTGTGCAGGCTTCCTGTTTGTAGTGTAGTCCAGCCAGATGCTCACTAGCAAACAGATGTGTGCACTTGCACACTCATCTCAGAGGCACTCTGTGCTTGTGGCTCTGTCCAGATCCCAGCATGGACTGTTTGCCTGTGATATCCCTCCCTTGACCTGAGGCCCACACTTGCTGGGTAGTTCACCTTGAAGTTTGCTAGCAAATTTCACATGTGCCCCCACATGCACCAGCTGCAGGGAAGATGCCCCCCCATCCCTAGCAGCTGTTACCAGGCAGGAGGTCTTCTAACCCCTGTTCCTGCTTCAGGTGTTGTCACTGAGAAACTCAACCCTTATTGTCCCACAAGATGCGTTTTGAGGTACGCACTGTCCTTGCCTCAGTGGTTGGACACAACACTTTTACCCACTGTGGTAGCTGGCAGTGAGACATCCCCTTGCTTCTTTGCTGACACCACTGACTGAAGGGTGCCTGCACTGCCTACAGCTCCAGCTGCTGGAGTCTGCTTTGATTCCAGCAGTAGCTAGGACTTGGGACATAGCCTATGGTACCCACAGAGATGCTCCCAAGAGGTTGGTTTCTCCAGCTACTGCTGCTGAGACCCTTGTGCGTTGCAGTTTTTGACCCCCAAATCAAATTACACCTGTCCTTTTAGTTGCACTAGTCCACACAGCAATTGGCTGCCCAGGGTAGAGAGTAAGGCTAAACAGAGAGATGGATAAGGGCATACTGTAGGGATCAGGTGCTTGAGTTTTGTAGGGTACCACACTCCCCTCTTGAATGTCCCAAATCATCAAGTTCCTCTTGTTTCCTCCTTTTTATCAGATGTCTCTCTCCAAGTCTTTGTAAATTCTTAATGGCCTGTTCAGTGAGAGACTGGTGACTTTGGTCTTTGCTGTAATTTCCGTTACACCTCAGCACTCTGGTCCTGTGTATTGATTATTCCTTTACTTATTACTACTTTCTGCAGTGAAAATATCCCTGATCAGATAACCTTAATGAAGCAGAGGTTCTTACCTTCCATATACCCTTAGAACCATCTGTACAATAATTTGCCCTCTTTTCCTTCCTCTTTCTCAAAGCAGTTGGAAAATCAGACTCTGTAAAGAGAAGGATTCAATCAGTCAGAGATGTAGAAAGTGATATTTCACAGTCAAAATTATGCTGGCAACCTGAACATTGTTTAGAACGACTAAATGAAAAATCTGTTAAATAGTGCCTTTGAAATATGCTGTCATATGTGACTGCAAAGGATTAGAAGTGTTTTTTCATTCTTTTTGGGATGAAGATGCATCTTAGGAAGCTGGAATCTATGCACAACCCCCAACAGATATATTTTCGACAAGACGTTCTTTGTGAGACCCTGGCTGGCAACAGCTGTCCAATAGTCACTATTACAGCCATGCCAGAGTCCAGTTACTGTGAACACATCTGTCAGTTCAGTAAGTATGGCTTTTTCTCATCAACTGAAAATAATGTAAAACTAGGTATTTGTAGAAAAAATTTAGTCTTAACCATTATGTAGTGTAAAAATAGCAATGTAAAATAAGGTTAATGAATTTCATGAAACTAAGACGCATCAGTATTCAGGATTTACTTTGTATTTAATAATACTTATTGGTGGTAGTCAAACAAAGATATAAATATCTTGGTAAGTAAGAACATATATTCATGTATTTTAAATTTTTGCTGCTGGGTGTGTTCACTACATTTTGTAAACAACACTTCTTGAAAAGAATACTGGACAAGTAACTTTTTTCTTAAAACACTGAGATTATTTACTTGTCAAAAGAATCTTTCATAAAGCTACCATCATGCTACTGTAATTTGAAGTGAGCTTTTGCCATTTCCTGATTTGTTTGTCCACTTCAGTATTTTTCTTAGCTACTGGGGAAAAAAAGTCATGAAAGTTATGTCATAACTGCCAGCTCAAACTAGTTGGGTGATTGCGTGATCAAATTTAAAGCTCCATTGTGATAGTTCTGTAGTTAACAGTCCTTTCAAAAACATTGTGGCAAGCTCTGTCAATAATACCCATACTCAGTAATACTCAGCTCACAAATGTTTTTTACCCTGTAATGCAGCTGGCTATTGGGTCTTTTTCCAATTAACAAACTGTTTACCTAGCTTAAGTTGTATTTTGCAATTTCTATGCATGTTTCTTTTAGGAAATCGTCCTTACATTTTCCTGTCTGCTCGTGTACATCCTGGAGAGACTAATGCAAGCTGGGTTATGAAGGGAACACTGGAATACCTTATGAGCAATAGTCCAAATGCGCAAAGTTTACGGGAATCTTATATTTTCAAAATTATTCCCATGCTCAACCCAGATGGAGTCATCAATGGAAAGTAAGCATATATTTACTCACAAATATTTAACCTGGACTCTAATTCTTTGCATCAGTATTTAAAAGTGAATGTTCTAAACTAATTCTGCAAAGATACAAATGCAATACTTAATGTGATAAAAACTCATAAACACTTGCAGTATTGTTAGGATTTTTTATTTCTTAAAAGGCAGTTAGATTCCTTCACAAATTTTAATTTTCAGTTGTTCATGGATGATAATCATTCCTATGTGATTTGACATGACATTTTAATTGTCTCTCTGTCTTGGATTTGTGTTAGAGTGTTATATGAGACCATACCTGCAATTAGGAAAAGTTAAATAAGTTCATGATATACATGAAAAAAAAAACAAGTGCCTTATAATTGAGAAAGATTTTCACATATTTTTTATAAAGGTGGGAAGCTAATAGGTGTACAAGTGAAGGGGTAAGAGAGTATCCTGGTTTGATTGCAGTTATTAATAGTAGTTATTTAAACTGCTACACTTTTCTTAATAAATTTAAGGGGTATTTCAGAACCTTTTGAAACTGCTACAAGTAAACACTGAGCAGTCTACATTTACTTGGTTGCAGGGAATTCCTATTAAATGGAAATTTTGCTTTGGTGAATCTGCACCATAGATTGATCTGTTATAGGTACTGTTTTAAAGTGAACAAATTAATAAGAACAGAACTAATAACAGATTTCAGCAGAACCTTGTCCTTATATATGTAAAAGAATGTGTATACTAGACCATCTGTAATTAAATAATTCAGGATGCAGGGACAATTAAAGCTGTCCCAGCAGACACAGGCAAGATAAAGGCAAATGTACTGAAGATGACTGCTCGATCATTAAATCCTGCAAGTTTAAAAGTTCTTGCTGATAGGTGATCTTTTTGTTTGTTGGGAGTTTTTTTGTTTGGTTGGTAGGGTTTTTTTTGGTCTTGTTTTCTCACAGCTCCTTGTGTCCTAACAACTTTGCATTTCAAGTATTAAATTTCTAGTTGACATTCGTCTTTAAATTACAGAAGACACCAGAATTGTAAAGATATCATATATTTGAAATTACTGATTTTGAAATAGAATTTGAATAGAAGTACAAGCCTTCAGTTTCAACAGCAAATAAACAATATTACAGTTGACTTCCCAAAAGCGGCTACTTCTAATTTATTTTTAGATTTTCTGTAACATAGCTTAAAACACCCCAAACATTTCAGTTATTTGGCATGTTAGAAAATTGAAGTTTATTTCTTACCAGACTCCTTCCAAAGAAGCAGTGGTGATGAGGAAAACTTGAGGTGGGGGGGAGGCTTATTTAAAAGTATGATAATACAGACTACATCATGCGTTTTTCCACCCCCCCCACAATAGCCACCGTTGCTCTTTAAGTGGAGAAGATTTAAACAGACAGTGGCAAAATCCAAATCCAGATCTGCATCCCACTATTTACCATGCTAAAGGGTTACTGCAATATCTGGCTGCTATAAAACGTTTGCCTTTGGTAAGTATGTGTGTGTAAGAATTCTGAATCTTTTTAACTTTGTCTATGTAGCTAGTCTATAAATTAAACATTTTAATATGGTCTTGTAAACCATGTCACACTTAAATTTGACTTGGAGAACTGATCTTCTGCAAACCTGTAGATGTAAATCTGTTACATTAGCTAGGCTAGAAGGTTAAACCTTCCTTAGATGAATCACACACTTTTTGTCTTAATGCACAAGTTAATTATATGAGGAATTGTGTTGCCTAATTCTTTGGAACTTTCAACAGTACAAGTAAAAAAAATTGTCTTTCTATTACTTTCATAAGATGTTAATTCCATATGCCTTGGGTTTATTTTGGCAAATGATTTATTGTAGGTCTACTGCGATTATCATGGTCATTCTCGTAAAAAGAATGTATTTATGTACGGCTGCAGCATCAAGGAGACAATGTGGCATACAAATGTTAATGCTGCCTCTTGTGACCTGATGGAAGAGCCTGGTTACAGGGTAAGTTTGAAATTCTTTTAATTTCCCTCGCTGCCCCCCCCCCCAAAAAAAAAAAAAATCTATTGCTTCTTGATTTTCTTGTGTGATTTCCTGGATGTTGAGCTGGATGCCAATCATGTCTGCTGCTCTAACACATTGATATGGGGTTTTGTCACTTCAGCCTGCACTACTGTAGTGCCCAAAGGACTGTTGGAAAAAGCTTTTCATTTTCAAAAAGGTAGACTGAAATGTTTGGGCAAGCTTACACTAATGGGTTATGTACTACTGAAATAATAAAACTGAAGCAGTCATGTGTTCAGCTTAATTGACACAAAAAAAGAATGGGAAGAACAATCATTTAGCATTAGTCAAATATATATATTTACATGACCTTTTCACTGAAGCTGTAAGGTAAACAGTTATACTGAACTTTGATTCACATGCTTGAAGTGAAATATGCACCTAGTGCTGTCTGAATACAAATGAATTTTTTATGTTCATAAAATACTGCTTTTGTTAGGTCTGTAAATGGTATTTCTGAAGCAGTCTGCAATTGAATTAAATACTTACACGGAGTATGTGGTACACTTAATTTGAGCAAACTTAGCTTGGTGAGTTAGGAGGGATCAGCTGAAGACTTCTCTTGTATCCTTATTCTTATTTGCATGACTAACAATTTTAATGACTAAACTTGAAAAAATGGATTTTAAAAACTAGGAAAAGGCCTGAAGATACTGTCACTTGAACACACTGAGCTTTGGAAACTCAAGATGGAGAATTGTTCCTTTCTTGTTTTTTTAAATTCAAACAGCACTAATATTTCTGGTAACAGTTTGTGATTACAATGGTCCTTTTTCACCTCCTTTCATATGGGAAGTAAAAGAATCACTGTATTTTCAAATTGCTGTCCTGCAGGCACTCCCCAAGATCCTGAGTCATACTGCCCCCGCATTCTGCATGGGCAGCTGCAGCTTTGTAGTGGAAAAGTCTAAGGAATCTACAGCACGAGTTGTTGTCTGGAGAGAGATAGGAGTACAAAGGAGCTACACAATGGAAAGCACGTTATGTGGATGCGACCAGGGCAAGTATAAAGTAAGAAGATGCATCAGTTAAACATTTCTTTTTAATTTCTTCCCTTTGCATTGGTATCTTATTCTGTAACCATGCTTGCTCAATTCTTGCTTGCTTTAAGCTTCTGAAGCCTTTTAAGGTCTTACACTAATGCTAGGATGAAATGATATAATTTTCAACTGTGTAGGTTGCATAACAGTTATGCTTATGGGCTGTTTTAACAAGATTAATATTAATCATTGCTTGTAACACATGTGTATGCATGTAGTTAAAAAAACCCAGAATTGTTCTGCCCAACAGATTATTAGAATTGGGAAGTAGTAAATGCCAAGAGTGTAATAAAAATTTCCTTTACATATGGCAGTTTCAGACTTCACCATGGCAGATCATGGTTCTTCAACATATATTTAGCAATGTCCCTTACAGAATTTTCCCAGATAGCTGGGGAAACAGGCTTACAAATCAAAACACTTTCATATCAGGTTACCAGCACTGCAAATTACACATCATCTCTGTACTCACTCAGTTGTGTGACTTCTTGACTTAGAATTTGTTAGCATTTTCTCTCCTTGAAAAGTGTTAACAGGGCTGTCTATCTAAAAACTAAAGGTGACCCTGTTGGAAGTGTCTCACTACTAGACAGCATGCAAGGAAGAAGTAGGTTTCCTCTGCTTGAAAGTTGAGTTTAGGAGTATTAATCAAGAAAGGCCTCAAATAAGGTGTTTGACAAAAAGAGGATCAGAAGTCTGGGTGGGACAGAAACAGCAAAAAAAAAAATAGTTGGAACAAGATATTAATGTATGCTCCATCATCCGTGCTTATATCCCTAGACAGTAGGAAGACAGAGGTTTTGTCCAGAATTTCATTAGGCCTCTAAGTACTACATTTTATCAAGTAACAACAGATGCTGTCCTGCTGTTGCCAAAATATTCCTCAGATGACATCATTATAGAGCTTTAAAAAAAGATAACTCATCCAATTTCCTTATTTTGAATATTTGAAAGTATTCTTAAACATGGACCCTCATGGCTTTAGCAGTGTTGCTACAGGAAGTACTTAAGAAAAGTGAATTGAAGATGCTTTGTGGACAAATTTTCAAGATGCTTAAACCTCCAAAGCTGTTCTTCAGTAATGAAAGAAAAAAAATGGCTGAATTTTGTTGAAGAATCATTTACTCAAGGGAAGAGCTTTCTTCTGTGTCAGATAAACTAACTGATGAGACTAAATCACTGTTCTGTCATTCATTTTATGGAGTAAAGCAATTTGTGAGATCTTAGTCATCCTCTGAACATACAGGAATATTCTTAATTTTTTCTTCACTATGATAATGCTCAGACTTATTAAAAAAATATATCTAAAAAGTCAAGCTGACTGAACTTAAGCAAAGGTTTTCCAATGAGAAGATTAAAGAGATGAAAAAGCTTAAGCTCAGGGTTTTTGGGAGGCCTTTTTTGTGTTGTTTAGTTTATTTTGGGGATTAATTTTGTGGAAGGAGTAGGGGGAGTAGTAACTCTCTCAATAAACTTGTGGTATAAATTAGATTACATATGTCATGATATTTATTTCAAAACAGAGAGAAGCTGAACTATAGAAACTCCCTTCCCTCCTACTTCTTATCCTAAAGGACATGAGAGTTCAGATCTGAGGGGTGGAACCATAAAGGTCTGAAACACTTTACTAATCTTATTCTGATTTGGCATCCTTGCTCAATTTTGTTCAAAGCATCAAGAGGATAACTTAACTATTTGGTTCTTTGTGGAAGGAATACTGAGTCTTTGCCAAAGCTGAACATAATTTTTCTTTTTATTTGTATTTATTTTACTTGGGCAATGATGACGCTAGACTACTTCCAGCCAGGAACCTGCTGGGCTGAAGTTAGCTATTCTTGCCTCAATTGAGGGTCTCTGGTGACAGAATTGTCTCTGGAAGCAATTTTTTTTGAGCTGGTCACATGGAGTCTTTATTGGGAATACGTGCTGCAAATATAGGTCGGTCGTCAGTGATTCAAGATACGGAAAAACAAACTTTCAGGTGAAAGGATTTTCCAGGATCTGCTACGGAGCATAATTAAGATGCCAGTCAAAAGAAAAATGTCTTCAGTAATTCATGGCACCTGAAAACAGATATCATTGTTGTTCTTGATTGGAGATTAATGCATTTTGAAGTATTGCCTGACTTTTAAGTTAATCAAAAAGATTTTGTTATCTGGCAATCTTAGATGGACATAAAGAGAAGACTATAGGAAACAAAGATTTGGTTAACAAATTTCTCAGTAACCATGATTTTTCAGTCTCTAGAAAAAATGATTCTGTCTTTGTAACCTCTGCTTAATAAGAAATCAGAAGATCTATGTCATACTTTACTGTCCAGTTGACTTCTCTGAATCTTTTTATGGCTGTTATCCTTTTCTTAAGTACATATTATAGGAATACTCTTCTCCACTTGACATCACAGTCTGCTGTGTCTTTGTATCTTTGCTTTCAAGTAGCAAATTTAATCGCTGAGATATTCTATTGATATCAAGGTACCTTCATGACTTGCTTAGTCAGGAAGACCTCAACCCTGCATCTAAGATTTTACTGTCTAGAAAGAAGACAGTTGTATATGGTGTAGAGAAAAAGAAATTAAATTTAGTTAAAAAACAAAACCTACTTCGAGATGGCTTGAGCTTAAAAGCAGTGCCTGTAGCATTTATGAAACTCTAAAAGGCCTCAGTTAAAGGTGCTAGAAGAACAGTTGAAGATCATTAGAAGATAAAGAAAAGGCGTATAATCAAGACTTCAATGAAAATTAACTTCACCTCAGGTCCCTTAGTAAGGGCAACTGATGATGACGATATCCTGAACCAGACTTTGGATCTTGTTTCATGAAAATGAAGAAGTTTGGCTGATGGAAAAATCAAATAAGAAGTTTGGTATTTGCCATTGATGTGGTTTTGCATTCTCCCTTAAAATTTAAAGAAATGAAAGAAACAAATCAAGATTTGACATGAGGCTTTTACCATGACTATGTAGACCCTTCAGTGTAGTAAGTTCAAAGTTTATCCTTCAGGTGTTTCCCAGTTATCCACCTCCAGTTGGATCCATTTAGGTTTCTCTTTAGTTACATCCTCTTTCTGCTGTGCTAAAAATAGCAGCCACGGAACATGCGCACGCTATTTATCTTTATAACCATTGTCTTTGCACTTTCCTTCATGCTATACTTTTGTCCTTTTTCAACTTAGAAACACTCCTGTTAGACGTACCCTCTCTATAAGGAACCTGCCAACTAACGATAAATTCTTCAGCAACAAATGTAGACAATAACTGGAAAAGTTTCTGAACCATCAAGTTGTGCACATTAGTAATCTGTGTAACAGTGAGATTACTGTTACCTTTGTCCTTCCTCTTCCACATACTTGTTGCCTCTTGACCTTAATGTTATTTTAATCTCTTTGGGGCAGGGACTGTGTCTTCCTGTGATTAGCGTAGTGGAGCCCCAGCTATGATTGGGGTCTTCGAAAGTTAATGATGTGCAAACAAATACAAAACAAAGCCAAAAAATTGGCCTCTGTGGATAAGGTACTGCACTGAGTGAGGAGAACTGATTTCTGTTCCCAGCGGGGTCAGTGACATGCTGTGAGACACTGTGCAAATCGCTTCAACCCTCTCTGCCTCCATTTCTCCATCAGTACAGTGAGGATAATTCTTCCTTTATTAATAAGTGCTTTGAAACCTACAGCACTAAAGCATTATAAAAGAGGTAAGTAGTATTACTATTAAGAATAATACTCAAATATTCAACTCTTGTTCACTGCTAACAGGTTTCAGTACCATTTGGCCGGAGGATGGCACTATTCAGAATCGTGGATATGGTTTTATCTTTCTTGTTACTAAAAAGCACCTTATTTATGGGTACTACCAAGGCAAAAAAAGAACTCAGAAGAAAATCAAACTTTTTCTCTATTAAGTATGTTCAAGACAGCACACGGAGAATGTGTGGGCTGTACATTTCTGGAACAACATTCTTTCTTTTAAACCTTGCATTTAAAAATGCAGTGACGGTGTGGCAACACATACAAAGTTTGTGTGTTTTTTTGGTAAAAAAAAATTCATGCTTCATCCTTTTTTGCTTCATGCATTTTTTTGTACTTGATGACTTAGCTTGCCACCAATTCATGGCTCTTCTGCTTCCCTGTTTGTTTTGTCAGACTTCTTTTTAACTAATCTGTGTGTTAAGAGGTTTAGAAGATCCAAGCTAAAATCCTTTTAAATTCTCCAGAGATTGCAAAGAGGGAAATTGAGTTGAGTTGTGCCACTGAATTTGCTAGTGTATATACAGTCACTACTAGCCAATTACGTAACTATTGAGGCTCAGCCTAGATTACTCTCTTTTCATAAAGTAGTTGAGGTCAGAGGTTATGTCCCTATATTACTGCACTTCTGGCTAAATTTAAAGTGTAGAATTACCTGGTGAAAGGGTTTATCAGATATGTGAACTTAGAGAGCATTGCATAAGTTCTACCTTCTTAATAGTCCTTCCAGAGGAAAATACCTGGCTATGTAATTCAATTTAGAAAAGAGCTATGGCTTTCAAGAATTTGTTTGTTGGTTTTAATTACTAAATATATGAATAAATGCTTTCAGAATTAACACATATAGCCTCTCACAGGCAGGGAAAAGACATCTGTCTCACAGAGAAACTGCTGCCTTAGATAGTCTTACCTGTATGTCAAAACATAGCAATGAACTTGATCACAGATCTGATATGAATTCTGTCCTTTTATTTAAATCCTCGTTGATGGAATATATGTTGAGGAATCTTGTATTTTAAATTGATTTTTGTAAATTTTGTCTGAAGTTTTTAAGAATAAGTTATACTTACACTGAATCTAGACATGATCTCTTTCTCTCTTCCCTACTGGGAAAAGATTTTTTAATATTGCGGTACTAGAAATGTAGACTAGGAGGCTCCAAAAAATGTGGATGTGTCTATTCAGCCTTGAAGGAATCATGTACGTATTTCTGAGTCTTCTCTGATACTCTTGCTAAGTGTTTATTCTACAATTCTGATTTGTTCTGTCTTTAAAGCAAGAGAGTGTATTAAATAAAGTAAGAAAATATTAACCTAAAGAGTTTTTTGCAGTATATGTGGGTCCATTTGCATGTACCTATTTCGTATTTTTAAATCTTATTTTCAAATTAGGGACTGCAGATAGGTACAAGAGAACTGGAGGAGATGGGAGCAAAGTTCTGTGTTGGCTTGTTGCGCTTAAAAAGAATGTCCTCACCTTTGGAATACAACCTGCCTTCTACTCTGTTGGATATTGAAAATGAGCTGATTGAGTCGAGCTGTAAAGTGACAAGGTAATACATTTTTATTATATTTACTTTTTCTTTCAGGAAAAAATTGCAGTTTCTCAAGTGGTGTATAGATTATTTCAAAAATAGTCTTCCACTCATCAAAAATAATGCTGTCGTGTACCTATGACTGTAACAAAAATCTGAATAGTTGGAGACCTATTGTATTAATCTTGTTGCTTCAAACTTTGAAAGAAAGGATACAGAGTTAGACTATATGTCACATTAGTTGCTTAGATAAACAGCAATTTTAATGTCATTGGGGAGTTATTATGGGTCATGCAATTCAGTAGTAGATCTTAGGTCTCAATTGTCTCTTTCAAAGTGATATTTAATTTTTTTTTAATTGCTGTGGTATTTAAAATGTATTTATACAGACTTAAAGTACGTGAGTTAAAGCACTAAGAACTGTAAGTATTTCTTCCAAACTTTTCTTTTTTGTTTCTCCTCTGGTGGAGATATGTAACAACACTTGAAGAATTTAAAATGTGAAATAGTTTGAGTCACAAAAGAAATGTATATGCTCCGGAGCTAGGTTACTAAGTTGTCAGTTCCTAAAGCTGTAGAGAGGCTTGAAAATGTATGCATACATTGCATCTTTCAATGAAAAGATGTGTAATTCATCACTCAAGTCTCCACATGTTCGTGGTAACTAAGGATGGATGGCAAATGAGTGGTTTCAAATGTACAAGCATATTTTTCTGAAAATGTGGTTGACAGACTAATAACGCTGAGTTCCAGACTTGAAAAAAGCATTTCATTGGAAAGGAGTGAGATTTACATGGTACAATATTTCTACTAATGTTGGCTGTAGCTCCAGTTTAGCTAAGGCAATAGAGTGGAAATTTGGGGAAAAATGAAATTTGTTACTGCTTTTAGGCAGTGGAAACAAGGAGGTACTTGACAGTAAGAATTTCATTGGATATAAGATTAATGAGCAATTTGTCTGTCGTCCATGAAAACCTATCAGACTTAGGAGAGAGCATCTGTGACACCCTATGACAGGGAAATAATGTCGATTTCCCACATTCTGATCCATCAGTGTTACTGGAATGTTGAGTATTGAGAGAAACTGGAGCTTGATCATGCTTACCATTTACAGATAATCATGAAAAGTGAAGCATAAGCTAAAAGGTGAGAAGAACAGTAGAAGTAACTACAGGAGGATGTCTTAGGAAAGTGGTTAAAAGTGTATGAGTAGTAGCTGTGATGTGCAAATATCTTTTGGCTCCAGTGATGGTTGGATCCCCCATTATCATTTGCTCAGTAGTTGAACATCAGGATGTTTATAATCACTGTCAGAACAAGTTTCATCCTTGGTTAAAGCTGTATTGGTGATTCCTGGTAACAGTAGTGTCAGAATGTGGGTTTGGGGTGACCAAAGAAGAGCTTCTGAAAGTGTGAAAGTAGTAAAAGGAAGATTACAGGAAATATGGGCCCACAGGTGAACGGGGCAGGAAGCCTAGTGATGCAGGATATGTAAAAGGCTGAGGTACTGACTGCCTCCTTCAGATACTGACTGGCTCTTAGTGTGCTAAGGACCCAGACGCTGGGGTGGGACTGGAGCATGGAAGGCTTACACGTGGTGGGAGAGGAACAGGTTGGAGACTCCTTAAGCAAGCTAGTCTTGCCTAAGTCCAAAGGTTCTGATAAGATGCATCCACAAACTGCTCCTTAGGGATCTCACTGATGTCACTGTGAGCCCACTCAATAATTTTTGAAGGATCATAGTGATTCAGACAGGTGCTTTTGAAGACTGAAACAAATCGTCTGTCTTAATAAGTCCTGTCTGTCTTCAGGAAGAAGGAGGAGGATCTGGGGTATTACAGGCTGGTCAGTCTCACTGAGATCCCTGATAAGGCAATTGAACAACTAATCCTGGAAAGTATTTCCAGCTGCTTGACAAGGAGGTGTTCATGAGTAGTCAACATGTGATCCTTCCCCTCTCCTCAGCACTGGCGAGGCCTGCATGCTTGGAGTATTTTTTTGTTCAGTACAAGAGTGTCATGGACATACTGGAGATAGTCTAGTGAGGAGCTCCTAAGGTGGTGAAGGGACTGATGTACCTCCTCCAGGAGGGAATGCTGGAAGAGCAGGGACTGTTAGTTTGCTGTAGAGAAGGTTCAAGAGGCATATTATCAATGCGTACAAATACCTGAAGGGAGGCTGTAAAGAAGGTAGAGCCAGGCTCTTTCCAGTGATATCAACTGACAGGCTAAGGGCACAAACCGTAGAGGAAATTGCATTAACCATTAATGCATAGAAAGATTCCCTAGTTTTGGCCAGGACAGGGTTAATTTTTACACTAAGCACAAAAGGGCCTGGCCAGACCCTACTGTTATTCAATACCATGTCATATCACTTCCCCATCAGGGACTTTCTGGTCAGGCTGGGGGAAGAAAAACTGTGGGAGGTGAACAGTCTGGTATTGTTGCACTTTCTGTGTAAATCATTCCGTTGTCTTACACCTTTTGTTATTAATATTGTTCTTGTTGCTGTTACTGTTCCTTTCTTCCCTCACTGCTGCTTCCAGTAAATGGTTGTTACCTCAACCTGTAGATTTTACCTTTGTGCCTCCAATTCCTAACTCTGTTGCCAGAGGGGGAAGGAGAACTGGGTGGAGCAAGCAAGTGTCATCTGATTTGGGAGAGTCTTGGTGGAGGGCACTGAGCCATGATAAATGGCTACATGTGTATTTATTGTGAGGATGCTCAAACCTTGGAACATGCATCCTGTGAAGGATACAGTCTTACCCCAGGAGATATTTGAAGCTGTCTCAATGTAGTCCTCAGCAAATTGCTGTAGGTGGCCCACTAGTGCAGGGGTGTTGGACAAAATGACCTCCTGAGGACTCTTCCAAGCTCAGCCATTCTGTGAAAAGGAAAAAAAGTCTTCAAATCTTTTCTCAAAAGATACTGAATGCTTGTGTTTGGGGCACTTCAAATTTGAGTGCTAGTGTAGGTAATTAGAATACACTGTTCTAAAAATCACAGATTAGTTGCATTTGTCTCCCTCCGAACTTAAGCAGCTAAGATCCTGTTCCCTTGGCATTTCTGTCATATAGGCCATCCTGGTTCCATCAGGACAAGGTTAATTTTTGCAGTTCCTAGGAGGGATGCTATTCATATAATTGTCAGGCATAGGAGGAAGGGACTCTCTTCAAGGAATAAGAGGTTCCTCAAGATTGAGGAAACATGGCAGATGGAGCAGTCTGGTATTGTTTATTGTTGGGGGCTTTCTGTGTAGATAACTTCTTTTCTTTTCTTACACCTTTTGTTATTAATATCGTTGCTGTTACTCTTCACTTTCTTATCCCGTTGCCATTTCCAGTAAGTTGTTCTGATCTCAGCCTGTGATCTCTGCCTTTTGTCCCTCCAGCTGGCAGGGAGGGGAAGTGGCAAATGGTTTTGCAGGGGTACTAAATTGGAGAATACTGTTCCTACACCACGACATATGCTTTAATAATTTTGTAAATTGTAATTCTTCCATAGATACAGGCTGGCTGTAAAGCAGTTTCACTTGGCAGCCATTATGGATGGCCTCTAAAGGATAGCCTTTCAGCCAGCACATCTTTCTTGAGTTCCTCAGGTGCAGCATGGAAACTTGGAAATTTAGTGTCTACATGTTACACCTAGTTATCAAGCTTTTTTTTTTTTTCATTTGCAGCTACAATTATATGTTAATAAGACTATAATATTTTTCCCCATTCATAAGTGTTACATCACTGTCACTTTCGATTAGAACTAAAGATTCAGTATAAATATGTCTCTTTGAAATATTAAACTTGAGTTACAGAATTTTTCATCAAGATATGGTTGTGAGCAATTAATCCATGAGGGTGGCATTGAAAAACAGCCCCAGATTTCCATGTAACTTTGTATTACTGGCTGCCTCAGGCATGGGATCTCAATTTTATATTGTCTCTTGGGAGAAAGTTAGCATCCGTGTTCACAGGTAGCTAGTGGCTGTTGTTTGGAAAAAAGTTAATTGCTGGATTTCTGTTTTATTAAGATTACTTATGATGGATTTTCTATACAAGAGCACTTACTGGATTGAGGAATGTCGTATCATGCACAAGTCACTCCCCTTAGTATCTGCTAGAAAGCTAAAAACACATCAAAAACACTTTAATATCAGAATGGGATAAAAAAGGATGAGGCGTAATGTTTGCTTTCTGTTTGATAGCAAACTTCAGTAATGCTAGATGAGAAAAGAAACAAATTGAAACTTGTTTTAATGTTATGAAATAAAACAAATACTGGTATATGAATAGATGCACATAGTTTGGAATTCCTTTACCAGCTGAAAATTTCATTAATCCAGCTATCTCTAGAAAACTGTTATGTATGAAAATTATTGCGTATGACATACAACCGTGTTGGGGACAGGGCGAGAACTGCTCTGACTTGATTTATATTTCATTGCTGGGAATGAGGGGCACAGGGACTGTTTTAACCTGTGCCTTTAACTGTTTTCAGAAAGCACTGATAAAAGACTTGTCCTGCATAAATACAGTGTTATTGGCTACATATGAGCACAGTGAGGTAAAATAAAACATTGGGCTCATATAAGCTTAGAATTATTGAGACTCTATGAGGAAATGTTTACAATCCTGATTTGTGAAGAAAGTAACTAGTGCTCTGGAATTTAAAAAAAACTCAACAGGTTCAGTTCCATCCAAAAGACCATGAAAATCACAAAAATAATTGCATTGCAAGATTAAATTTTAAATTGGAGAGAGATTATTAAACAACTTCATCCAGTGTATTAAAAGTGCATTTATACCTAGAGAAAAATTTTTAAAAATGACATGACCTAACATGACCTTTGGGTGTTACTCAGCTACAGATGGTGAAAGGTGATAACCAAATGCTTCTGCACTAAAGAAATTAGGAGAGTGGAAAAAAAATGGATTCTGTGCATGCAAGAGTTAATATTATTAATCAGAATGGAACATTGACTTAAGAAATGTTGAAGTTTATTGTAGGAATCTGTTAACATCTGTTTAGGTTTTTCTAAGTCCTGATGGCTTTATTTCTTAAAGTCATAAAATGTAAATCTAAGAACACTAAAACAGAAAAATACTTATTGTGAAATGAGAAAACAGGTAAATTGCTGTCAGTATTCAGCTAGCAATACTGTATAACTGTGTGAACATCTGGGATGGAAAAATTGAATGTGTGAATTCCAATTTAATTTAAAATATAGCATTAAGATTGAAATGTATTGTATATTTGTACCTGGGTTTCTGAGCAATCAGGTGTCCCTGCCAACAGCAGGGGTGTTGGGACTAGATGGTTAAGGTCCCTTCCAACCCAAGCAATTCTGTGTTTCTGTGATAAACAAGAAACTACAATTTTGTTCACAGAACCTCCACTATTAGAAATAAAAGTGCCATATAGTATTTAAGTTTGCACATTAACTTCTTTTATTCTTTGACAAATGGATCAATACCACCATAGATGGAATTAAGAGGTGGTCCCATTCTTTTGTTGCCAGAGACTCAGAAGCAAAGGTTTTCTGTAATCTTAGCTATATTAAAAAATCTTTTCAGCCAAGGTATGCATTTATTATTCACTTGAGTGATGGAAATGTACGAAGAGCCTCTTTTCTAATCATCTTCAGAGACAGTCATGGGTCAGAACAGAGTCACACAGTTTCTTGTTTTATATGCTCAAACTTCAATTCTGACTTTTCTATTGCAATGAAAGACCTGCTTAGACTTTCTTCATACTCACATGATTTGCTGCCTTTTGCTTGCCATTAGGGACAAATGAGAAGCTACCTACAAAAAAATCAGGTAAAAAGTTCACCAGCAAGAAGTATAAAACATAATATTTTTTACCAAGCTGTAATGTTCCTGTAGGGTTAGAGTAGAGCAATTACTATGATTGGGGTTATTTCCTTTATTTTTGGATATTACTAGTATTACTTTTTACCAAAGCACAGTTCTAATACTTTAGAGACTAAGCAGCCAAGTTTAAACACAAAAGCACTGATTATATTTTTTGCTAATAATTTTGAGGGTTTCTCAAATTGTTTTTGGTTTTCCAGCTTGTATTATAATGTTCAAGTACATGTTAATATTTTAGAATATATTGCCAGCATTTCATTACATACATAATTTGCATAAATTCATTTTGAACCATGTCTGAAACAGTAAAAATAAAGCAATAAGTAGATTTATTTCCCTCTGGCTGTGCACTTTAACATTTTATGTGATGAATTACACACTTAATTTTTCTTTAATTATTTCCAAACCATTTGACAGTGTTTTCACCCCAGTTCCAAATGGAAAAGATTAGACTAAATGTAATACTGATCTTGTATTGAGAATTATAGTTGATGTGCTGACAGATTTGATAGGGTCTATATGCAGTGAAAAAAAAACCATATTACCACAGTCATAACTGTTGTGACTTATCCTCTGCTCAAAAACTTGACCACTCTTTGGAAATTCTAGTTCATTTCAAAGATTCTTTTGAGGCTCATTGGTGTGTTCTAGAACATGGTGTGGTTGTGTTTGTTAATTTGATTTAATTATAGCAGAGACGCAGACTGAGCTTTGGGACCCAGCATGTCTAGAAAATGGTAGAAAAAGTAGACAGCCAAAAGGAGCTGTGGGAAGGGAAACACTTGATGAAAAATCCATTTCCTGCGCTTAGTCTTACACTTGAGAAAAAACATCAGACTGGTGATGCAAGGAGTGTGTGCTATATGCAGTGGGAGTGTGTATGAGGTCTTGCAAGGGATTTCTCACTGGGCTGTCGGATGGAAACTGGTTTTGTCCTATTTTTATTTCCCTCCCTCTTAATAACTCTTAAACTTTGCCCAGACATTTGTATACTCCTAATCTTCTTCACCTGGGAATAAAGGTTTTTTTCTTCTTACTCTCCTGCAGGGTTGGAGCTTTTCTTTGCCTTTCTTTCAGTACCTTAGGAGTACAGCTTTGTTGGAAAGAAAGCATCTTACACTGCAGCTTTAGTCCTGTCTATCCTGTTCCACAAGTTGGAAGAAAAAGCTATTAAAAATCAGGTTTAGAATCCACTGGTGGGTCTGGTAGCAGTGCCCGTGCACCAGGCCCCTTCTCTGGCCTAAGTAAAAGTGATTACTTTTAATTCTGAGTAAACTGTAGCATCAGAGTACTGTTTGTCCTTTCTAAGGCAAAATAAGGAAACTAATAATCAATAAAAAACCCCCGAGCAAATAAAAAAAAAAGCGTGATGAACAGCTTTTATATTCTTCAAACCATTCTATAAGTTTGCTTCTACTCCTGGTGGTGCGATCCATATACTGCTACAGGGTACAGTTAATGATTGATAAATCCCAACTGATTTGATTCAGTTTTGAATTTCATGTATTTCAGGGTGAGAACACACAGAAGGTGTTGATGTTACTTGTGATAAAGCTGTAGAGTAAACTTTTGTACTGTAAATGTGAGGATTTTTAAAAATAATAATTAAAGAGGATTTGAATGTCCAGCTTATTGTGACTTAGAAAAGAGTTGGATACATTCTCCTCTTTAGCCTTGGAAATTTCCATAAGAAAATATCCTTATGTGTGATGTTGCATGTGTGATGTTGCCTCCTGCAGCAGGATTGCCAATCTCCAGAAGAGAATATAGACACTAAAAAGAAATTTGTGATACTTCGTAACACTCTTTCTCATCTAAGATTTTTTTTTTCCTCTCATGACCATGCAGTTTAAAAATGAATCATTTGTGCTTCAGAAATCTCTCTCCTTCTGTTCCCAACTCCCCAGGTAGCTGCAACTCTCCATACTTTGACAGATAATATTTCTTAATTTTTTGTTCCAAAGTTTTAAAAAGTATATGCATCCCCTGAAGTGTCAAAAAACTGCTGATCTCCAAGGGATTGAAATTGGTAATGGTTACGTCTGCCTTGTAGATTAATTTTTCTGTAATTGAGTCTTGTGGATAATGAAAAATCCAATTATATATCTTATGGAACAATTACATTATTATTTTGAAAAAAATATACTATGTTAGTGAAAAGGTTTATCAAAATCTAATATGTTTGGAACATTAAAGTAAATGAAAAACGCATGGTAAGGTATTATCATTTAAAAAAATAGTCATAGCATGGCTTGGATGGGAAGGGACATTAAAGATCATCTAATTCCAAGCCCCCTGGCATGGACAGGGATGCAATCCACTAGATGAGGTTGCTCAGAGCCCCATCCAGCCTGGCCTTGAACACTTCCAGGGATGGGGCATCCACAAGTTTATTGGTCAGTCTATTCCTCGCCACCATCACAGTAAATAATCTCTTCCTAGTATCTAATCTAAATCTCTTCTCTTTTAGTTTAATAACATTCCTTCTTGTCTTATCCCTTTCTGACCATGTAAAAAGTCATTCTTCCTCTCTCTTGTAAGTCCGGTTTAGGTACTGGAAAACCACAGTGAGATATCTCTGGAACCTTCTGTTCTTCAGGCTGAAGAACTCTAGCTCTCTCAACCTGTCTTTGTAGGAGAGATGCTCCAGCCCTCTGAGCAACTTAGTGGTCTCCTTAAAACTCACTCCAACAGGTCCATGTCTTTCTTGTGCTGGGTGCAGCACTCCAGTTGAGATGTCACCAGAGCAGAACAAAGGGTCAGAATCCCCTCCCTCACTGTGCTGGCCACGCTGCTTTGGATGCAGCTTTGGACATGGTTGGCTTTCTGGGCTGCAAGGTCACTCAGTTGGCTTATGTCCTGCTTTTCATCCACAGGGCTTGCAGGGTTGCTCTCAATGACTTCTTCTCCCAGTCTGTGCTGATGTCTGGGATTGCCCTGATCCAGTTACAGAACTTTGCACTTGAACTTGCTGGGCTTCATGAGGTTCTCGTGGGCCCAGTTCTTAAGCTTGTCCCTTTGGATGACATCACATCCTTCTGTTGTGTCAACAGCACTGCTCAGCTTGCTGTCATCTGCAGACTTGCTTAAGGAGCACTTATCTTCACTGTCTCTGTCATTGAGGAAGGTCTTAAAGGACAGAGCCCTGAGGAGCCCCACTTGTCATCAGCCTCCATGTGGACATGGAGCCTTTGACCAAAACTTTCTGGCTGTATCCATCCAGGCAATTTCTGGTCATTGAATAATCCACTCATCAAATCCACATTTTTCCAATTTGGAGATAAGCATGTCATGTGGGACCACGCTGAAGACCTTACAGAAGTCTAGGCTGATGACATAGGCTGATCTTCCCATGTTGACTGTTGTAGTCATTCCATCATAGAAGGCCATCAGATGGGTAAGGTATAATTTGCTCTTAGTCTCCAGCTGTGGTGAGAACACTGTGCTCCTGATCCCTTCAACGTCTGTGCAAGAGACATGAAATACCTTTTTATATTTCACAATCTCATTGTTGCAGCCTCTACATGGAAGAGTAGGAGTGGTTGATAACCTTATGGTTTTACCAGTCTTGGCAGCCTCTTTGTAACATGATGAATATGGCCCTGATAGGCAGCAAATCTTGTTATAGAGGTTGGATGGTAAATAGATGCTTCCATGCATCTCAGTGAGTATTCTCCAATAATTACCATGTTTTATACACTTTTGGTGGCACTCATTGTCATATGTATGTTTGATTGGACCAGTTTTGTAGCATTGTCCTTTTCTTGTTCTTGATCACTTACTGTGGAGTCTTCTCCTTCCAGCCTCACAGTGTCATGTTTATTATGTAGGGGCAATTTGGTAGCAAGGGGGAGACTGTTCCTTTTGCTCCAAGCAGAGGTGAGTTTCTCTTGCCTTACAAATAAACCAAGCCCCAGGCTTGGATGCTAAAGTACCTTCTGCTTCCAAGGTCTTAAAGCAGCACCGTCTCTCTGCTGTGTCAGTGCACTGTCCCATGTGTCAGTCTCCTGCTTGGATTCCCAGATGGAATGCTGCCTGATGAGCTCCTCACACAGCATGGCAAAAGGCACAAAAATTCACAAAAGGCGGGTTATCTGTCAGGGAACACTTGCACCCATGACACCTACCTCTGCCTTCAGGGCCCAGGGGACCTTCCAGTTTCTTGAGTTTCCTGCAGCTGAGGGTCTGGGTGGTTCTTTTAGTTTTCAGCATGTCTGTTTGGGTCTAGAGGTATACTCAAGGTGTCTGTGGTGTCCTGCTTTTAGTCTGTCAGCTGCAGTGTATCAATGCCATTTTGCTTCCTTTTCCTCCCCAAGTAGAATTAAATGGCCTTTTCTGTCTGCCCTTGCTGGAGAACTGCTGCGCCGTGTCCTGACCACAGACCACACCCTGGTCACTGGGGCCATTTAAATGGCAACACTCCCACCATTTCAGCCTGGCTCCTGAGAGCTGATGGACCCTGGCAGGTCTTTCAGCCCTCATTTGTGTTTCCATGACTGTGGAGGCCCTGCCCAGCTTGTTCTAGTGCTCAGCTCCCAGAATTTACCATGGCTGCTGCTGCTGTTGCCACTATCACTGCTATGTATGCCTGGCTGATATTAATAATTAAAGTATGTTTTAATTAATAATTAAAATACATATTAGAAATGGTTGTATTAATTCCTAAATTCAGTGTATTCAGTGGCAGATGATGGAGAAAATACTCTTGTAAATGACAGAAATATTCGTAAAGTTCTTCATAAACTTGAGGACCATAGTATTATATCATGTGTATTAATCTGGCATTTAGGAATTCATCTTTTTACCCATAAAATGTTGTTTAGATAAGATATTCAGAACTTCAGAATTTCATATAGTATTCTCTTTTAACAGCCATGGCTTCAAAGAAAATACACTGATCATGGCATCACTTATATTTCAATACAGTAGATATGGGATAAACAACCTCTGATAACCTGAGAAAAGTAATAGTTTCCTTTTAAACGGAAAAGCAGGAGGTGTAAGAGTAGAGGAAGAAGGATTATTGAGCAAGTTAATTAGAAAGAGCCCAAGGGAAAAGTTAGGAAATTAAAACCCATAGAATCAACATGGCAGCAGCTAAAAATATATCGTTACAAGATACACTGAGGGTGGGGAGCAGCAGGGAGGCAAATAAAGAATTTGATTAAACAGTAAGACTTTTTTTAGGTATTTGATTTCTATATTCCTTGTGATCCAGCCTCAGTAAAACAATGGAGTAATAATTACACTTCTCAGATTCATGCTAACCTTTAGAACAGAGATTATTGAAAAGTGTTAAATATCCAAAGCTAACATTTGCTACATCAAAAGACAACTGTTATGGGAATGCACGTTATGTGACACAAGTTGGATACAATTTTGTGAGGAATGAAAACTTAAGAAAGGAGAAGTGGAAAAAATAACCTTCATAAATATTATGGTAATATTTATTTTGCGTAATAAACTATTGAGAAGTCATGGTGCATTGTTGTGGATTATAGAAGAAAGCTAAGACTAATTTGAAGCAGATTCCAGAGACAGTTTTTATTTTAAAGGTTTATGTAGCTTTCTAGGTAATATCTGTTCTAAACTTTGGTCTATTCTACTGGTACTTCTCTTTGTCATGGGTTGATCTTAACTGAGGTTTCTGGTAAAGAAGGGAAGAGATCAGGCCTGGAAATGACTTATTCAGTAAAGGGATATTACAGTTTCCGCCTCTAGAACTCATAAAATCAGGAGAAAATCTAAGTCCTTCCTCTTTTGGGCTTCTTTCTTTCAATGAGACAAGGTCATTCCCTGGAGCCTGGTGAGGCTGGAGTGGTGTGGAGAGGGGAGGGCAGCCTGGGGCCGCAGTGCAGGGATGGGGGGCCCGGGCAGCCCCTCAGCTCAGCACAGCCCTGTGGGCAGCGGGCTGGGCCAGCTCTGCTGGCTCAGCCTAGCCCAGAGACCTTTGCTCTGAGCCCCTGGGGCTCAGACACAGCTTGGACAGATGGCAGCGCAGGCACGCTCCCCTTCTTCAGCCCCAGTGCAGAAATGAGACTATCGCAAGGCTCAAGAGAGATTAACCCTCTCCGTGACCAGATGAAACTTGCAAATAGCTATCCTCTCCTGTACAGAGAGAGAAAAGAGTGAGGACACTTAAAAAATACATAGAGACTCTAAAGTCACTGAGGGAAGCAGAGCTGACATTTAGAGGGAGGAGCATGAGGAGTGCTTCAATGTAGAAGCTGAAAATTCTTTTGTAAAGCCATGGTTTGGACTAAGCTAAAATATTCCCTGTAATATATGAGGAAATGGTCTAAAGGTTGGGGGGGATGTGATGTTCTAACTGCAGCCAGTGAACCAAGGCACCTGTGTAGAGATGAGTAGATACTGAAGTAATTGTGGCCTGTTGAAACGCTTGAGTAGAGACAGAGAAGAAGCTTTGACCCAGTCCCTGCTCTGGGGATTGTAAGGAGGACTTATGCTGTCAGTGGAAGAAGGGGATTTCTTTGCTGCGGTAGTAGAACTATTCATCCATAAAAGGATGGACTGTCCTAGCCCACTGTAGTGGCTGTGGGTAGGCTACTAGGGTGGGAGGGATCTTCCACATCCAGCAGATTTTCCTCCCAGGTGGCTGTTTATTGTTGGAGCCATACAAATTGTATTTTCTTGTGGAGAAGCCCACGGTATAAAAAAGAAAAATTTCCTTCCCTAAATGAACTGAGAAAAGACTATTTTAGAAGTAATAAACTGGCTAAAAGTTGAAGTCCTATGTTTTTATATTGTCAGTAGAAAAGAGATGGGAAGGAGGGAAGGAGAGGTGGCCTGAGAGTTTTATTCTTGTTCTTGTTTGTTTTTGGGATTTTTTTAGGTCTCTTAAAAACTTTCTTTATATTCTTTTAAGTTTGAGCCTACTTTGCCTACTGCTAATCTTTATCTCAGAGGAAAATTGAGTAAATTTTGGTTAATGTGCTGACGTTTGGTCAGAAACTCAAATTGGCGAACTCACACCATTACACTCTTGCATAGAGAAAATACCACATAATCTTGGTTTTTGTTTTATTAAATGTGAAAAGCATCTCTCAGTTCTGGATGTACACGTGCCAAAGCAAATGTATAAAATGTGCTAGAGCAAACAGGTTGGCGTTTTACTACTGTTCATAGCACTTGAATTTGTAGAAGTTAGCAGCATGCCTACATGTTTGCACATACATAAATAGGTAAAATAAATTCATACTATGAAAAAAAGTATATTGGATAAATATACTTGTGTGTTTTTCAAGACAATATAGCATAGGCGAAAGTATATGAAGTTCCAAGACACTTTGAAGAGGTGAATTATATGGTTTCCTTGTGTGTCCAGTTCTGTGTTATTTTTTTCCATAAAGTAGGCTTTGTTGGTTGCTTTCTCTTAACAGGATCAACTCTTTTGGTTTAATATCCAAATAATTATATTTACTAAAAAAAGTGGATAGAATTTTTCAGAGCTTTACTATTCTATATTGTACCTCACTAAGATGAATTTTTATAAGTGGTTACTGTAATGCATTTAACATCCCCTTGTCACTAGTTGAATATTTCTCCTTGACAGAGCTCATTGTAGTATTCTGTTTCAGTGTTCAGAATTATTACTTAATATTGGGTCAACATTCAGATTTAATGGCACCCTTTCCTGTGAATTACACAGTTTATTCTCGAAGTGAAGTGTGGATTCCTTGTGTACGAAAATTAGTGAATCATTACGTGTGTTATGATTAGAAGCACAAATTGAAAAAAAAATCTGAGGGCTTGTCAGAATGTGATACGTCTGGTGAAGTCCCCTTCATTTATTTCTTTAAATAAATTAAATATTTTAACTTTTTATTCCCCCAACTTCTTTTTTCCTTAGAGGAAGTGTTGGTAGGTGGTGACTTCCTAGGGCAAAATGCACCACAGGATGAAAGCACAAAAAATTTGTATTCCTTTGCTTGTTCCCCCACAGGTGTTTTATGCAAAGCGTGTATCCTTATTGTATGTTGGGTTCCCCATATGTGAAATGAAAGAGACTTCTTAGCAAAGATCCTGGTTATTTTCTTCACTCTTTGTTTCTCCTAAGTGGAAACAATTTTGTCTTAAACACCCAATTCATTAACAAATGGTGGATTATTGCCCTTATTACAGCTTAAATAACCTATAAAGTTTTTTGTTTTGTGAAGCTTTCTGTTTCATATTGTTAATTGAATACAGGCTTTTTTAGTGAACCATGATACAGATGGGACTAAATATTTTTTCCTCCTAAGCTAAGGAACAGTTCTTCTCCCAGTATTTGAATTAACTGGCAACACTACAAAATGTTACAGTGTGACCTGGCATTGAGGCTACAGATAGAGGAAGAATACTGTGAAATTTATTTATATTAAATAGAGATGGCATTTCATATTTCAAGTGGTGCAGCTGAGCTCTTAGAAGGTCTTCATAAAGAAGCAGTGATTAGTTCTTTTAATTACAAAGCCACAGCCAAGCTAGATTTTGTGTGTCTTGAGAGAAAGTTCATTTAAATTAATATGCAAGTATTTCTACAAGTTCTGTATGATGTGTCTCAATAAGAACATTCTCACTGTTCTGTATGAGTTCTGTATGATTTGATTATTAGGTAAAATGCATTACAAAACCTTCTTAGGGCTTAATATGAAATAATTAACAAAAGTAAAAATACTTATGAAATACTTAAGAGTACTTAGTGCTTTTAAGCAGATAGCTTTTTGTGTCCCAAGTGAGTAAAACTGGGTCTGGAAAACACTTTTCTGCCTCCCCCCTCACCCCTTCCTCTGTTCTAGGCAGGTGAGAGGATCAGAAAGTTGTATTTTAACCTTTTTCCAGTTAACTCTAAAGGTGTTAATCCTCTTATTCTTTGAGGCCATTAGTTAAGGGCATAGACCATTCTGTGGGCAGAGCACCAGTTCACTGAATGCATTGCCTCAGAATTGCAATGCTTGACAGATTTTTACCTGCATGCAAATGTGTGAGAATCTGATAGGAGTTAAGTGATTTGTGTGGGAACTTAATTGTAGGTGTAACCGTGATTCTTTGTTCTGTCATCTCTTGATTTGTATAAAGTAATTGCTTACACTGCTTTTCAGTAAAGGGTGTGTTTCAATAAAATACAGCCAACTGTTTATACCCGACAGCAATGGCTGTGTCCTTACATAGCTGGATTCTTCTTCAGCACCCCCTGATACTGTGGAATTTGCATTATAAGTTCTTATGGGCCATTAGTGTAGCAGATTTGTCATGGCACATTTGGATAATGAGTCATATATGACTGACTAATTAGTTCAAGGCATTATGAAGACAGGTTTGTCTCTCAGTTGTTTTACATGCAACTGAAGAACCAGTCCCATTTCAGGTCCTGAGGTAATTTTTGGATTATTGTATGTCAGGAAAGGGACTGGCACATGGTCTGAATGTGTTAAACCAAATAATACTTTTAATATGGTTCATGGAACTTCTTGTTTGTTACAGCCCCACTACGTATGTTTTGGATGAGGACGAGCCTCGCTTCCTTGAAGAAATTGATTACAGCGCGGAGAGTAATGATGATCAAGACATTGAATTAGCTGACAATGCAGCTGATTATGAGGCAACTAATCAAGAGGATGGACTTTCAGACTCAGATTCAACAAGGATACTCCTTTCTTGAACCAACTTTACTGCCAGTAGCAGAAAATAAAGTATCCTGGATTTCCAGTCCTATACTTCCTTGCTGTTTTCTACAAAGGGGATAAGCTTCAGTTAAGCCAAATAACTGGGGCCTGCAAAGCTCAAGGACAGTAAATATTTCTGATAAATTTTCATTTGTTTTATTTAAGAAATTCTGTGTATTCTTTAAGCCCTAAATAGATAAATTTATCTACCAGTTCATTTTCTACTAAATAGTACTGCATGGCATTTTGTGTTCTTAAACCCTATCCTCAGAAAAATGGATTATAATTTTTAGTGTGTCAGAGTACAGAACTAATTTTTTGTGGTACAGTTCTTTGAGTTGCTTCCTGAAAAATATATATGTACAGATTTTTTAAATTAATTTGTGTATGTCTCTGTATATGCGCGTGTGTATACTGAGGTGAAGAGGTTATTTTTTGACATTATTTCAACGATACTTGATTATGTTTGAAGCAATGTAGTGCCTGCTCTGAGACCATTCAATAATTGCTAAATTAAAAATGACAACAGGATGTTTTGCACTTGTTTCTTGCTTCTGATGATTATGTGGTTTTGCCACAGTATTAAGTGAAAATTCTTATTAATGTCTGTTCAGAGTTCAGGTACTTTGCACAGTGACCAATGCAGCCTGTGCTTTTAGAAGAGCTCGACTCTTGTATAAAACTCACCCATAAAATAGGCATGATTTAATTTGAAGAAGTTTTCTTGTTAAGTGTACACGTCTACAAGAAGAGGTCAGGTATGTACACTGTATGTATATTCAGCTACACAGCTGGTCCATTTTTCTTTTTGAATATGCACGGACTTAAAAATGTTCACTTTACCGGAGGCACATTAGCTATATACCCAATTCAACTACTTTAAAGGGGATGGTGCACTTCGGTTTAAACCTTTTTTGCCTGTTTGCAAACCAGTGCTAACTCTGCTCTGATAAGGGGATTGGACTGTGACTTCCTGAGGTCTCTTCCAGGCTGAATAATTATTTGTAGTTCTGTGTTTTTCGTGTTTAAAGTCAAGCTGTCAGGTATGGGATTTACACTTCTTTATCTTTTCCTATTGTCTTCTAATTTTTATTGCCTCTTGCCTCTGCTTAAAATAAGATCTAATAGAGAAATGAAGAAAGTTGTCCGTGGTTTACAGAATTGACATGTTTTGCAATGAAAAATACTTTTCAAAAATTATTTTTACTTGATGTGACCCAGTTGTGGCATTAATTTTCTTTTGCATGTGCAAGGGCTTTAAGAGCATGAAGAATAACATTTCTATGTTACAGCAGGTTTTTAACTGATGAGGATTTTATGTATGTTTGTTGTTCCAAATAAAACTGTATTTTGGAGGGGAAGAATGGTTTCAGTAGGGGGATTAAAAAATAATAAAATTTATGAGAATTAACTGTATCAGTGTTTTTCAGCCAGGAGATGGATTTGCACCAGGATCTGTTTTTTAAAATTCAGCAGTGTTTGGTAATGCCTGTCTGTACCATCCAGATTCTGAAACTGGGGAAGGGGTTTTTATCCGTTGTTATATGTGACTGTATTTTTGTTTAAAGGCTTAAATTTATATTAATAAACATGTGGAAAGATGTAGGGATGGAAAACATGGTAAAGCCGGAAACATTTAGAGTCTTGTTCCTTTATAAGTTTTTCTCTTTAGTGAAAATTATCTTTGTGTTCTATGAACTACTGTAAGTAAGAAAATATATTTATTACCCTGTTGAAGAGGAGCCCTCTGCATTGAAATTAGAGGAATTTGGGAATCTGTCAAATGTAAGAATTAACCTTGCCACAGAATTTGAATTATTTTTCAGTCCAATGACTGCAGTTCAGAAAGCTCATATTGCCCTGTCTGTCTAATACTCTTATCTGCATAAATAGATTTTCATCCTTGAGGACTCCTACTTAAGTGGGAGTAGTATTCATAAATAAAATTATTCATAAACAAATTCACTTAAATTTCAGAGAATGCAGGATGCCACATGTTTGTTAACTCCATTGTGCATGTCTTCTTGGGTTTCATTTGAATTTGTATTAATCTCAGAATGCTATTTTTATACTACTGGCAAGACTAGAAATATATTTCATCCATTTAGAGAGAATTGTGGCTTAGTAGTACAAAATTGTCTTTTCCTCCTAAGTACATATGCATATTTGTTCTTCTCATGACTCCTACAGCTTTTAATCTGTGCAAAGAAAGAGTTACCATTATATAATGCCTCAGGATAATGTGTTTATACATTAGATTGTAATGCAGTTTTACATTAAATGTCACTTAGGTGTTAGATGTCGCTCTGGCAGCTGTTGATCTGAGCTTCTACCAGTGCAATTCTAATGCAAGAGATGAAACTTTGTCCCTATCTTACACATTGTTGAAAATGCAAATACTTGCCTTTTGAAAGGTAAATTTTCCATTCGTGCTCACAGGGAAGCCAGTTCATGGGAAGAACTGCTGCTGTGGTGGCTGCTTCATACTGTTTATCCCTTCTCTAATACCTGCTGCCATTGTTGCAGTGGTGTTGGCAGACACGTGCTGATGCCCCCATTTATGTGTTTTGGTGGGAAGTCTGGTGTGTGCTAACACTTGAGCACATATTCCATCTGTTTCTGTGGCATTCACCCCGAAGAAATGGGCAGAACGATAGCAAAGAATGGCAGTATCTTGGACTGTCACAAGTCAATCATCTAGCACGGTCTGTTCCTTTGTCTTTTCTCTATGCATTGGCATTTCAATGTGGCTTTGATTTTAAATTATGCTGTTTGCTGTAAGCATGACTGATTCTGTATAGGCAAAGAACATATCCCTGGATCTTCCTCCAGTAATAACAACAAATAAGACTATAAATAATAATTACAGCTGTGTTATTTACTCTCTTGCTTCTAAGTAATTGCTGGACGATGAATTACCCTATTCCCTTTCCAGAAACAATTCAAATTGCATCACAAATTTTGGTACTGTGTCTTCACTGGTGACATCCCCTGGTGTAATATAACTTACAGCAGTGTGTGCCAAAATCATTTTTCAAGGTGGATTGCTTTATCAGCCTGACTTATCAGGGAGTTTGGTTTGAATCTCAGATAAGACTGCAGAAGCAGTAAACACTGTTCACAAAATGCAAAAATAAAAGGTTTCAGATAATTTCTGTTGTAATGCTGTGATAGATATAATTGTTGCAGTGTTATTATGCATGCCCCAAATACCAATACTTATTCATAAAAATGCATAATAAAGAATTAATTACAGTCTTATGCTTCCCTCTCATTGGTAAATGATGATTAAGGATTTCTCAACCTAGCATTTGCAACAATGTTCCCACCTGTAGGATAAAGGGGATATTTTGTTTTCTGTGAAATAAAACTGTGTACTACAGGCTTAAGAGTAGCACTGCATATTAATTGACTGAATAATATTGATCTAAAAAAATTTAAGATTCAGCAATGTTTGTAAAACTTATGAAGACTTTGGATGAAGGTCTTCGCAGAGCCCACAGAAGAGCCTTCAGGGGAGTGTCTTTCCCTCAGGTTATTAAACTGATTCAGGAAAGGCACAAGTTTATTCCTCAATAAGTCACCCTTTACAATTCAACTCAGACTGCAGTTAAGTTATTTTTACCATATATGTTTTTGTAGTAGCAATTCTAAGATTTCAGCAAATTTTTTGAGGGAATGCTCAAGACAAAGTGAGATCTAGTTATCTAGTTTTATTCAGCGGTCTGAAAGGGGCAAATGATAGTAGGAATCATCAGTGTAACTTGTGTAAATACATTTGCAGTTTATTTAACAATACCTGTCATGTTACTTCAGGTTGAACAGCTTCACAAACTTTGTCTAATTGTTTTAAGGATCTACAATAGTCACAGTGTCAAATTAAACTTAGGATATTTCTCTTCTGTCTCAATGTTTCTAAGGTCAACAGGAAGCAAAGTCATTTGAGATGTGAGATCACATCTTATTTGTGATTAAACTAACTCTAGGTTGCTTGAAAGATGGGCTTTAAACAAAATGCCAAACCACTGTGACACCTCGTAAAGAATATGTTGTTTCGACTATTTTTAACAGTATCATATAAAGAATTTATCTTGTCCCTACACAATAGTTCACAACTATGAAAGACATCCCCTTATTTCTTGTTATTAGAAAAATTTAGGTGCTGTATTTTTTTTGCCTTTTTTAAAACAAAACAAAAACCCCAAACAAAGAAACAAACAAAAAATCACACCAAAATGCAATACTGTCAGTACACTCAGTACAGCTCTTATTAGAGCTCTTGCACAGCTTTTGAAGCAGTTCAGAAAGAGTCATTGGTGCAACATATAGGTTTATTATCAAAGGAAATTACACTCCATAGGATTTGCTGATCCAAATTAAGGTTATGAAATGCCAACCAGGTGCTGCCTCTTGCTGCCCCTGCAACTTTCTTACCATAAGATGGTTGTGCTTAGAGTGTGCCCCTTCTAGCATGGGGTTATTTCTCAGGCAGCTTTTTTCATGCTATGTTGGAAGAATATATATTAGCATCACCTCATTATTACGTAACTACTGTAAATTTTCATTGGGCTGAATACCAACTAATCAAAGAATCTGACTAATTAAATTCCACAATAGTACTTCCATATGTGAAATGCTGCTGTTAACATGAGAGAGGAGATTGACCTTAAGTTACCTGAAATGGACCTTTTCTTTACACTGTCCTTCCAGACATATAAAGAGAATAAATTACTAATTTATTTAGGTAGCACAAAACGCTCTTAGATGATAGCATTGCATTCATGCTCATTTTGTTTCCAAAAGAAATGGACCTAAAAAGATTTCAGTACAAACAAGATGTGAAGCACACAGTAAGGAAGACAAATGAGCATTAATACTTTGTATAGTATTTGCTTAATGGTACCATACTTGCATGAATATTAATGGTAGTCCAGGTGACCCCTCAGATTGAAATGGTTTGGTTGTACATTTTATGAAGACAAACTGAAATGAGATGTCCTGCACAAGCCTTCAGCCAACAGCCTGACTTAATACTTGGCCTTGATTATCATCCCACACAATTTAGTACCTGTATACTGCCAAATGAAAAGTCCTAAACTGGATCAGACAGTTGGGTTTTTGTCCTGTAAAGATTGTTGCAAAATTCTCAGATTCTCTGCAACAATTATCTTCCTTTTCTGGATTTTGTGTAATCACAAAAGATACAAATCCAATTTAAATGTACATGTTGCTTGTGTACACTTTTACACCTGTTCAGTTTAATCCATGTCTGCTCTAGGTTACTTTGCTCTTCTAAAGCATCCAGTCAGTCAAGTCAGTCCTTTAGCATAAGCGATGAGCCAGTGATGTTGTTCTCTTATTTTGGGTCTGGCCTCACTTGTGGCAAAGCTCTCTCTTATGATTCTTATCAGCCAGCATTGCTCGGAAATGCTGCTGTTATCAAATGTACACCTGATTGTGTTATAGAATGAAAGCAGACTCCCCAAATAATCTGTTTAAGTACAGTAGCTCATTCATCAGCATGTCAAGTACTCGTTCCTTTTGTCCAAAGACTGAAGGTTTTGAATATAAGTAGACATTATTTTAGAAGAAGAATTTCTCAGATCTATGAGTGAATCCAGAGACATATGAACTCTAAAAATCCCTTTATGCCAAGCACCTGAACCCAAAATCTAAAAGAGAGATAGATCAATCTGATGTGCTCATGCAGGGGACCTCCTGGTCAGCTAGTTCTATGACAAAGCCAAGTCACTTGGCATTCCTTCTCACACTGCTTCCTGTGTTGAGGAGAAAATGCTGTCAGTCACAGCAGAGGAAGAAGTCTTCATCTTGACATCGTTCACCTCACTGCATCTGCCTCACGAACTCTAGAGGTTGGTGGGCACATTTTCCTTTGCCTCTCGGCTGTGCTCTGTGTGCTCTAGGGATAGTGAGAGGGACAAAAAGATAAATTACAACTAGTGATTATTAAGGGTCACATAGAGCAGTGCTTAAGAAGATCCTTGCTCCTCCATGATTTGTCCACGAGTTCAAGGTGGCTATGGGCAAATTGCCACTGTCAATGAAAGAAAATGTAATAAGATAAACGCAGTACCCTTTGGTTTGTAGATGTGAACAGCAGAGGCAAATGTGTCCTGAGCAGTGACTTGGCCACCTGTGAAGCTACTTTTCCAAAATCCTTTCATGAGCTTCCCACCACACCATAGCTGGGGGGCATGATGGGACAGCTGTGGGAATGTCCCCACAGTGGCATGAAAGATAATGCTGGAGCTGTGAGCAGGGTTGTTGAGATGGGATCATTGACCCAGGGATTCAAGAAGACACCAGCATAGAAACCCTAGGGAAAAACAGGGAGCAGCTAGGTAGGAGTCACTGGCTGAGCCATTGGTGCCATGGGTGGCAGTGGGTGGCAGGTGTCTCTCTGCAGGGCTGTGCATTGCAGGGAAACCCTTCCTGCCTGTAGGACCAATGCCTAACTGGACTCCAGAGCCTTCTTGGAGCGATCATCAGGCTTGGACTTTGAATAGCAGACAACTAAATCCCAGCTGGCTTTTGTCCATGAGGTCAGCGAGTAAAAACACATAATCATAGAATTGTTGCAGTGGTAAAAGACATTTAAAATCATTGAGTCCAACCATTAACCTAACAGTGCCAAGTGCACCACTAAACCGTGTCCCTAAGCACCACATCTGAACACCTTTTAAATAGCTCCAAGGGTAGTGACTCAAAAACCTTCCTGGATAGATTGTTCCAATACTTGATAATCCTCTCAGTGAAGAAATCTTTCATAGTACCCTGTCTAAAAACTTCCCTGGTGCAACTTGAAGTCCTTTCTCTTGTCCTGTCACTTGTTACTTGGGAAAAATGACTGACCCCCATCTGGCTACAACCTCCTTTCTTCCCTGTTAAATTTAGTGATTTACAGCACAGGGACTTATGTTCACTCCTAGCAGGTGCTCATACAAATGGAATAATATAATTGAGTCCAGCAGCAAAACTTTAGAAGTATTTTCAAATGGGAGGGTGAAAAAAACATGTCTGAGATTCCAGCTTTAGGTGTGGGAAGGCTTGTGTGTTGATTGAGCTCTGGGGTTTGCAGGAAGACATTTAAGCCAAATCTGCTGGAGACTGATTAACTCTCAGGAAATTTGAAAAGACGTTTTCTCATTCCCAGCTGAAAGGTTTGATATGTCTCAAAGTGCTAAGGATTTAAATTATTCCAAGAAAGGAAGAGAAGAGGTTGTGATATGGCAAAGTAAGGAATGGCAAAGGGATTTCAAAACTTTAAATGGACTTATTTTTAATGCATAAAAACATGAGGGAGAGGAGGACATGACATAGTTCAGGAAAACAATTTCAGTGTAATTTCTGTGGTCATTAAAACTCTGAGTTTCTAAAATTTAGTTACTCAATGAATTTTTAAGCTAATTAAAGTTTGGTATTGTCTTGATTGAAAGAAAAAAAAGTCCTGGTAGGCAGGGAGAAGAAGCAGTACAGTACCGTTTCCTGAAAAAGATCACTTACCACTTCAAGGCTACAGCCATTTACAGCATGAACTCTAGCCTGTTTTCTTTTCCTTTTAGTGATGTCTGTGAAAGCTTCTTTCATATTGCAGGCCAATGCGCTTTCCAGATCAAGGCTGGTAAGATGGGCATTTATATTAGATCATTTAAGCATAAAAAATATTAATTGCTATAATAAAAGCTATGATGACTGGTAGTACACTCAGAACCTGATAGTATTTCATATGTAAAATATTCACATGCCCACATATTATTAAAATAATCCCCTTAGGAATCATAAAACTGTGAAAAAGCAGCCCACATGGCATTCTGTGGAGTGTAGCATGTTTCAAAGCTGCAAGACTGTTCTAAGGAGAATCTGTGTCTTATTTTTGTACAGAGTTCCTGTTTATCCATCTGAAATTTCATTATTTTCACCATACACCTGACTGTGAGTAAATATGTTATAACAAAATAAACAGCAGAAGGTTGCACACCAGTGCTGTGGAAGTGTTGGAGGAGAAAGCCATGTTTTTGGACAGGAGATCTTCCAAGCAGCAAGAAGTGGCAACTAAAGGTCATATTTATATTGACCTGGCGACTCTCCTTTTGAATGAGTGTCTTAAATGATGAGGCAAGCCTTGGCGTAATGGAGTGATGGAGGAGGTGCCTTTCAACAGGTATTGACCATGAAATGCTAGCAGGAATCATTAAATAATGCTTCACCTTCTTCCTGCAGTTTGTTCTAATTTACTCTGTTGTATTGAATAGTCAGTGGTTAACCCATGAAGGATGTGTACCTGAAGTATCTGTATGATAGCAAAAATATCCAGTGTGTTTCTGGCACAATTTCCATGTTAATGTATTTCTTTTCTCACAGCTTGGAAAAGGTATAGGACCTGTGCTGCCAAACCAGGGAAAGGGTTTGTAATCTCACCTCTGCCATTAGCAAGTGTTGACAGATTCAGGAGAGATATGAGGAGATATTTAACCAAGCCACAACATAATTGCCTCTAGCAGAAACAGATTATTTAAAACCCTGCAGCAAAAGAAGCTTGTTTTCTTTCCCTTCATTAATATTTACTCAATACTGTTTAATGTCTTCATTTAAATGAGGTGCTGTGGCAGTTTTATCCCTATGAAAGTCCTGTGCTACAATTTTTCTGTCCAATTATTCTACATTCTATTATTTTCCTATCCTATATTCTCTGTTTGCTGTGTCAGAGATTATAGGTGGCCACAATCCTCTTGTATTTTTAGATGGCAAGGGCTACAGTCCAACCCAGTGAAAACCCATGATGCCTGTTAAGACTTAATTGGTGTGCTAATGATGTATTAAACTATTATTGTAAGTTCAGCAGTAGCAGGTAGGAACCTAAACAATGGAAGGGCAGGACAGAAGCCCTCCATTACTTTGACTTAGTTAAATAAAGATACGGCGGTGAGCAACAATTTATTTTAAAAAAATTAAATTGTTTCTTAGAGTCTTGCAAGGAATTGGAGGATTTTGGTTTCAGAATAACTTGCATAGTGTGAAGTTAATAAGGCAGGAGATCCTACACTGCACAATAGGTACAAAACAGCCGACCAAATGCACTCATTAAGTATTCAGAGTCTCATGCAGTGAACAAGGCACAGATGTGAAGGAAAAAAGTTTATACCTAAAGATTGCATCATACTTTATAAGCATATGAGGCCTGAAGAGAGTCTATACAGGCAACTTTCAAGTTGATGAATGGAGTTTTATTACCACACTAATGCAATTTTTTTATGGAGCACACAGTTAGGTCTTTCACTGCACTCCAGGAGTCAGTAAATGCTGTTTCAGTCTCACTATCTTCAAATGATTTCATCAAGTTATATGTGTTGAAAAAAAGAACAAAAAAATCTGACAAGAGCTTTTTCATCTCTGTACTAACATATGTAGAGCACATAGACATTTTGACAGGGTAACTGTAAAATACTATTAATTTATTTACATAATAAGAAAGCTCAACATTCCCTAAAATATTCCCATGCAAGAATTCAAACTCCTTTTTTTATCTTGTCCTTATTTTGAAAGGAAAGAATGCAAAATAATAATGTTTAGAACAGAATGAAAAATCGTAACTTGCAAAAAACAAACTTATTTCCAGCGTGAGATCCTCTGCATCTTTGTAATATAAATTGCTTTTATTTTAAAGTTTTTTTAAAAGGGCTGTTATTCATGCTTTTGTTTGCTCTTTATGTCAAGGCAAAAAGGGATAATTGCTCTTCAGTTCCGCAGACCTTGGGAGATACAAAGTTTCAAAACACAGAAGAAGGATTGCAAACTTGAAGTCTGTGTTTTATGTTTGCGCACACACTTGAAATGACAAAAGTAACTCTCTTTAATGTCACAAAAGAGGTTAAAAAAATGTCATTCATGTCCTCTTCAGCCAAGAAATGGACCACAAAAATTAATCTGTAGATGTTTGTAATGTAAACATGCAAAAGAAAGTTCCTGTTCGCCATTTAGTTTTTCCCTACAGCAATTGCTAAAAATACCAGAGAAATACAGAAGATATACAATTATGAAAAACAGCATTTTGGCAATTCAGCATGGCTAAAAACAAAGACTGAGATCATTAGTAGCTTTATACAAAAAGCCACAATAATTTCTGTCTTCAACTTTCCTCACTTTTGCAGTGACTCTTAAATGTGTTCTGAGTGGAAACAGAACATATTTAAGAGTCTGTTTGTCCTGAGTTTAGGTCCTGGCCAGAACATTATAAATTCTATTTTTAAAAATAGCTCTTGCTTTACTTATACTGTCTTCCAAGACCTAATAGATTTCAATATGGGGAAGGGTTTTAAAAAAGAGAGTAAGGTTCAGAATAGATGTTAGGAGGAAATTCTTTACTGTGGGAGTGGTGAGGCACTGGAACAGGATGCTGAGAGAGGTTGTGGACTCTCCATCTTTTGAAATGTTCAAGGCCAGGCTGGATGAGGTTCTGAACAACCTGATCCAGTGGGAGGTGAACCTGCCCATGGCAGGGGGATTGGAACTACTTGATCTTTAAGACCTTTTCCAACCCAAACCAAATGATAATACCAACAACTGAGGATCTGAGGTGAGAACTGAAATAATGAAACCTGCGAAATGATCAGCCTATTTTTCAGAGGGTAGATGTTCACTTGATCAAGTTCCCTCCATTAAGATATTTGGATGAGTCAGTTTGATTGAGGTCACTCAGCCTGACCTCAGTACCTGTTAAGGTAATGGAGCAGTTTGTACTGAGGACCAGGGAGGCCATTCTCCCTGTCCAGGGCACTGGTGAGGCCACAACTTGAGTGCTGTGTCCAGTTCTGGGCCCCTCAGTTCAGGAAGGACATTGAGATGCTTTGAGCGTGTCCTGAGGAGGGCAACAAGGCTGGTGAAGGGCTTGGAACACAAGCCCTACAAGGAACGACAGGGAGCTGGGGGTGTTTAGCCTGGAGAAAAGGAGACTCAGAGGTGACCTTATCACTCTCTACAACTTCCTGAAGGGTGGTTGTAGTCAGGTGGGGGTTGGTCTCTTTTTCCAGGCAACAACTGACAGAATGAGAGGACACAATCTTAAGCTGCGCCAGGGGAAGTATAGGTTGGATATTAAGAAAAAGTCTTTTACAGAAAGAGTGGTTAAATATTGGAATTGTCTGCCCAGGGAGGTGGTAGAATCCCCATCCCTGATTGTGTTAAAGAAGAGATTGATGTGGCACTTGGTGCTGTGGTATAATGGAGGTGTCAGGGCATGGGTTGGACTTGCTGATTTTGAAGGTCTCTTCCAACCTAGTGATTCTGTGACATAGTTCTCTTTTCATTAAAAAAGAAAAAAAGAAAACAGAAAAAAAGAAAAAATAAAAAAGGAAAGGAGGTTTCCTTGTTTGAAAGATGGCAGTCACCCTATGAACTTGTTTTCACAACCTTGCTCTCTGCAGACCTCGAAGACACGCTCTGTACCATGTCATGCCTCCTGGGAGAGGACACAGCAGCTATGGGGCTGTGAAATGCAGGGCACAGCACATGAGGCAAATGCTGTCTGCCCACAGTCAGGTTCCATGCACAGTAAACTGGATGGGTGGAGAGAGAGAAATCTTGGGAAAGTATATCCTGAGGACTGGGACAGGATAGGAATTTTGGAGATGGAAAGGTCCCATTGCCAAGGCCAGAGATGGTCCCAGATGGCCCCAGGCAGGCAGGTGGAAGGTGTGGAAGAACATGGTGAGGCTCTGTGGGCAGGCAGAAAGCAGCAAGGGCAGGCCGGGCACCACCACTCTGGGCTGCACAGAGGAATGGGAGCCTGCAATACATGGGATCGTTCTGGAGAACCCACGATGCATGAGAACAGCCTCAATCAGGGATCTAATGAGTTCATACCACACTGCTCAGGCTCAGGAAGAATTCATATTTGTTCTCAAGCAATCTGCTTCAGCATTCTGACACAAAAGTTATGCATCTGGGGGGATTGATATTTTCTCTTTATGCTTGTGTAATATGAGAAGACAATGTTCCATGGCACATGCACACCTTTCCAAAAGTACTCTTGAGAGCTCTGGAGAGCTTATTGTAGAGAATGTATGGGGTGGGAGAGAAGCAGACTGAGGCATATTCTAGGCCTGGAACATCAGTTTTTAAACTTTGTGCTCTCTTTGCGTGCTCTGTTCTCCTTTGGCTTACTACCATGGGGGAAGAGGGGTAAGATTTAAAGTTCTCATCATGTTTCTTTTTCTAAGTTTCCCTCTCTAAGTTTCTTTTTCTGTTTCTTTGAAATTCGAGGGTTCTCAGTAAACAGATTGACAAATTTTCATCTGAGAAAAGCCATGAATGTTGCTGTGGTTTGGGACAATAACTGAAGGTTCCGATTTGCTGCAAGAAACTTCCCCTAGAAGAGGCAAGGTCTGAACTTTAAAATTTGTTTCTGTGGTAGTCTAGGAGACATTGTTGTTCTCAAAACATGCCAATCTTCTATTTTAGTTTTCTATTATGTTTCAAAACCATGAGCTGAACTAAGAAATTGCACACCTGCTCATTTCAAGGTCTGTTGTGCTTAGCTCTTGATGCTAAGGAGCTGGCAGGAAAATAGATATGATTTCAAATGCTTTGATAAGACCCTGGATTTTAATCTGCTGGGGAGAATAAAGTTTACAGAGTTGAAGCAGTTTTATCTTGGAATTGGATTAAGCATGTGAAAAATATTTCCTCTTTGCTTCGAACTGTTTTTACAAATTTTCTCTGTTATAACAATTATCACTATTCTTTGTAAGAAACAGTATCACCATGTGATTGCTTATTGTGAGTTAACAATTCAGCCTAGACTTTGCTAAAAATAGTCTGTATAATCCATTCTGTTCTGTGAGATGAGTTACACTTCTTTCTTTGAAATTTATAAATTACACTTAAAGAAACAATTGTTATTAATTATTTATTCTATTTTTTATCACTGCTGCAGTCCTTAATTTTGAAGTTTTATATTCTGAGTTTATACAATCTCTTCTGATTTTTTAATTGCAGATTTTATTGCAATTACAGGAGAAGAGAAGCAATGATTCTGTCATAATTCTGTCATGCTACACTACAGATGAAACACAAGAAAACGTAACAGCTAAACACCTGTGTCTTATATATTACCTAAGCTTTTTTTCCCCAAACAGACAGGTTCCTTTAGTGGTTGATTCAGGACAACAGTGCCCAGCATCTGCTGGAGTTAGCACTGTAATGGAGAGAAAAGCACAGTGAAACCTGTGCACAGCTAATGCCTGAACAATACCATGACCAGCAATAAAGGCAGATAATAAAAATTTCAGTGCCTCTAATTGACCAGAAAGGACACTGCTAAATACTTTGGTTAATGTAGAAAACTGCCAGATCTACTAACTGGGAAATAAACCCTATTTCAAATGCTTGATAATAGAGCATATGAAGAAAATTCAGGGGTTTGAAGATGATTATATTGCATAGAGAAAGATGCCCTTGGCCTTATCAGTATCCTGCAACCCCACCATGTTACATTAAGCTTTCTCATGGGAGCAGAACTTAATATAAATTAATAGGCATTGTATCACCTCAGTCACAAATCATGAAACAACTCCATGCAGCAAGGAAAACAGAGTCGCTTATTTGCAATGTACTGCAAACAGGGAATTGTTTCATTTTGCTCCAGAGCCACTACAAAAATGTTTTTTTCAGGACTTGTTGAAAGTATTTTTATATTGAAAAGGATTATCAAAGTTCCCACAGCTTTTTTAGGTCTACAGAATCTTATTTTCTCTATTTCACACATTTTCATAAAGAGTACATACATAGCTTGAAACATTGAGGACACATTTTTTTTTGTTAACTTCCCTGTCTTCACAGACATAATTCTAGCTGCATGTGTTTAATATTCTCTTTAACAATGTTTCTCCTTCTGACTGACTGGTGCCTATACAGGAAAGTCACAGATGCAGGTTGAGACATTGCAACTGTAATGCATTTGGACAAACAATGAAAAAGAGAAAAAACTTATTCATTTACAGTCAACATTATAATTGTCTGTGGTGGATAATGTGAATGGATGAAAAGGCTCTGTCCCTCATTTAGCAACTACTTGAATATGGCCTTGGGAGACGGGATTCCAGAATAAACTGTGTCTGATGTCAGGAAGGAGAGACTCATAAAGTAGTTTTGAATCAGAGACTGGCTTTTGCACTCCATCACTTGCAGGATATAAGTACATTGATGCAGCACATATCAATAAAGGGATCTATTCTGTGTAAAACTGGCTGCGAAATTACAGCCTTGATTACCATCTGACATTTAGGCAAATCATTATCCCTTTTTGATGTTTCCCTGTCAGCTCATTAACTGAGCCCAATGATTCACTCTTCTTAGCTATGTAAATCCAGCTGTAAAAGCTGCAAGACTGAGGGGCAGGTTAAAATTTGTGTGATGATAGCTATAACCTGTAAGTCAAAATTTATTCCTTGAACTATTTTGTTTATTTTACAGCAAATGAAAGCCAAACATTCTCCCAAATGCTTGGTAAAAAAAATGCCTATAGCTTACATATGTATGATGATAAACTACCTCTTCAGAGACCAACAGGAGCTGTTCCCTCTCTCCATGTTCACAAAGGCAAGTCAAGAGTCTGTAACCTTTACATTTTCCTAAAAGCAGTGCCTTGATCTGTCTATGGCATATGCTTGTCCACCTGAGGCCAGACTATGCCTGAGTTACTTTCTTTCTGTTGCTCTTTTATGAAAACCGTGGAATGAACAGCAGTAGTAAAATACTCATTGATCTCTTCCTGTGGTTGTGTTTCTAACACTGTTCCCCAAACCAAAGAACCATTAATGTTGATTTTTGTTGGGTTCTAATGCCAGTATTACCCTTGCTCTGTCTCAGGACTCCTGATCTTGACAACCAAGAAAACTTGAAAAATGTCTGCAGCCTCTTTTTTTTTTTTGTGTGTGTGGGTGAGTTTGGACATGCACAGGTGTGAGGAGAGACAATAAAAAGAGTGTCTGGCCAGTAAAACAAATTTGGATGTTTGAGATCCCAGGTGCAGCTGGCTATCAATATACCTGACATGTTCATCATCACTAAACCACGAGCTCTTGTCATATAACCTTTTCTGTCAGATGCCCCTCCATTTCTCTCTTTTTTTAGTTAATATGCATTCATCACTGCTTATTTTAAATAAATAGAAGGAAGTAGTGGAGCATGTATTTACTTAGGAAAGCAAACACATCTAGTTTTAAGACTTACAACTGTTTATACAAGTGAAAGTAGAAAGAAAATTAAATCATAACTGCAAAGAGAAGCTGACACCTCTTTAACTGCATCTGTGTGACTTTCTTCACCATGTTCTTCAGAGATTATTTAGTCTCTTTTACCAAATAAATAAATAAAAACATCCTTCTGTGCAAGTACTGTGTTTTACAGTGTTGCTGAGAAGTATTTTAAGACATGGCTAACAGCACATTTCTTTGACTTCACAATTTTTATGGACATCAAGTTTCTCTGCAGGGTCCTATTACTCTGTTCTTCAAGAATATTCACAGAAGCAGCATTTTAACTCACTGGGATGGCTTGCAGGCACAGACTAACATACTAATTTGATTCTATGAGATACAGTCACAAATAACATCTTTGCAGAATTTTCTAAATAAAGCAGAAAAAATCAAAATCCAACAAAAAGTAATCATGTTATCATATTAACACAGTGGTTTTGTAGAGTATTTATGTTACTTTATTTATGTGTGTCCAGCCATGGATTGAAATCCAGTTCACTCCTTCATGGAACAGATAAATCTAACAGCAGAAAATCATCTTGGTGACAGAGTACAGGAACTAGACTTTCTATTTAGCAGCAAATGTTACAAGTTTAACAGCAAATGTTAACAACAACGCTCGTGAAAATAATTTTTGTGGTGAGCAAAATGAGATGCCAACAATCTGAAAATAAAATTTTAAAGTGAAGCTAAAACTAAATTACTCAATTCTTGACTTGTTCAACAGAAAGTTAATGCAAAGTCTTTGCCTTTCTTTTCTTCATGAGAACTGATGCAGTACTGAATATTTCTGTAAAATGTTGTTGTTTGAACAATTGATAACTTCAGGGTGGGGAACCACAGTTGGTAAATTTCTGATCATCTCTGAACAGCTGGAACTGCACATGAGAAGTAGCAACTTGTGGGATGCCATGAGAGCCTATATCAGCTAAAAGAAGAATTTTGATTCAGGTGTGGTTTGAAGAGAAGGCTTGGTCCAGCTTTTATATTACTAATTATTTTACTTAATTGTTAGTTAATTAATGTTGATTTTCTACTCGGTCTTCTCCAGTGTAATACTGAGTAGCTTTTTAGGCCAAGGAAATTTTTGTTTGCCAGTGCCATAAAACAGCTACTATTTTTCCTATGCAAGTGAGCTCTATCTGTGCAGGGAAGCATTACAATATCCTTCGTCGCAAATCAACAACGCTGTGTGAGCTGCGCCATCTTTCCTCAAGCTCCAGCACACCAAAAGAAGCTGTATGAGTAGTTCAAGAATTTGTTAATGGACTAAACCCCAATGAACTATATAGTTCATTGGTTTGAGCAGCTGGCTCTTTTCAAGAATGATATATAATAAGTTGATACAACACATTGGCTTATTTGCGATCCCTTTCTGGGAAGTAGATTGCTGATCTCAAGTCAAAGGCCAGTTTGAAGGGCGGCAGTAACAAAATCCACCAGACAAACAGCAATACCCTGGCACCTGCAGCCAGGAGAGTTGCAAGCAGGCCAGAGGACCCACCTCTTGAACGAGGCAGCGCCACTTTCCTTGTGAGCAGCTGCCAATGAGGCTGTCCCGGGCAGTGCATTTGCTGCAAGACAGTACTGACAGAACTGCTGTCTCTAAGAAAGGAAAGCAAAGTCCAGGACTCCTCCAGGAAGGTTCTGGGGCAGCTGTCTCCTGGGAGATGGAAGGAGAGCCAAGGGAAGTACCCCTGGGGTCAGCTTGGGTGGTGTGGGAAGCTGGAAGAGTTGGGAGATGCTCTGCCTTGCTCTCATGAAAATTGATAGGAGAAGCAGAGAAACACCCCATGCCTGAAATATGGGGCTCCAGGGGAAGTTTGAGGGTTTGTTTTTTTCCATAAAACTCATGTTCACCTAGACATGACACAATTTATATAACTTCCTGTCTGCTAAATGTTGGCTTTTGCCCTTTTAAACAATTTTTGCTTTCTTTTTTTATTTTTTTTAAACTTCTCTCCCAGAAATTGTGCTAAATGAATCGATGACTGTCGCATGGCATTCAGGCAAATGCATAGTTTTCTACTTTTCTTTTGTTCTAAAGCATGTGGGAGGATTTTTTTGTATTAATGTCCTCCAACAAACTTTCTAAGCATGTGGTATTAATCCAAAAGACTAGCTTTGAAAATTTCTGACTGAAAGGTAAAAACTGTAGAATGCTCTGTACAGCTGAAAGCAAAGGTTTATGACAAAAATACGTCAATAAACTTAATTCTCTATGTTGTGGCCCTTGGAGATTCAGCAGGAATGCAGTCCTCATATAGTACTCCATCCCATTCCTGGGCAACTTGGAGAAGAAATCATAGATATAAGGTTACAGTTGTTTATCTATCTCACTTAAAACAATCACAAATGTATCCCTAGGATTATGATTTGGAATTAAAAAAGGAAATTAGTTCTCATCTCCATCTCTGCTGGAAGTTGCATGTTTATCCTCCTGTTTATTGTCCACTACACTCTGAATGCTGTGTGGATGTTATCTTCACAGGGTAGAAGGACAACGGGATCCTTTTATTTGCCACAGAAATCTGCACATGATCCCTCTTGTTTATGAGCTAGGTGTATGGAAGAGAGGTTGCAATCTTGTTTCAGTAGCCTTAAGGGGAAAACGTGACATCTGAATCTAAAGCAGACATTCAGGAAAAAAAAATGCATTTTAAGGATCTTGTTGCCAAGCAAAAGTCTTTGATTTAGAAACTGGAGCTTTAATGAGGTTTGCAACAGCACATGCAATGAACTAGCCTTCACAAAACAGGCAATAAACTTCTTGGACTGCTTAACTATAATATATCTCTTGTGAACTTATGGCTGCAACACTTATTCTACCCTATATTAACCTAGAGGTGAGTGAAGAGTTTGTACTGGGTTCTGTGGCTGCTTTTCCCCAGAATGCACAATAAAATTACTTTTATTTTTGGCCTGAATGAGTTGCACAACCACAATTTTCCAAATGTTCGACTCCTTTCTTCTGTCAAAAAATCATTATTTAAGTTGTTCCAGCTATGAATGAAAATGTTGACAATAAAACACTTTTCACTGAAAACTGTTCATCAAAGTGATTCCTACATCCTTATCCATTTATCCTGTAGTTTTTATTGACTAATGGGGGCTTAATTGGATCCAAATTCCCTAATGCAACCCATATATGTCTAGGCTTTTTGAAAAAGCTGTTATTTGCAACTAATACTTCAAGCTATATTTCTATCCTGCTACACACAAGAACTTTCATTTTCTATGTTAATTGTATGGCTAATTTTCAAGGAGAAATATGACAGTAACTGTAGTACTTTCTTGGTTATATTGGAGTAAAACCCCCTGTGTACACATTGGAAGAAGGAATGCAAAGAAGTTGTGCTTGTTTTTTAACCTGTTGATTTGCCATGAGTTGATGTTTTTAGAAGGCCAGATGAAAAAGCTGGACCTGCTTTAGGAGAAATAAATTTTAAACTGATGTTTCCTTTATTTTCTTGCACCCCAAAGTCAAAGGGACAATTTCCAAACTCGTACATGGAAAGAAAATACTTACATGTGTCTTATCAAAATGATTTCTTGAAGAAAGGGTTTATTTAGGCCACTGTAATCTCAAAATCACCCACAGAGAGAAGTAAAACTTTTTTGGAAGAAAGTAGTGAATCAGTGCTGAGTTAAAGAGAAAGGTCCTAAAATGAAAAGATAATTTAAAAACTCACTGCAAAATTCCACTAGCTCATTTGCCTTCAAACGAAAATATTTTGCAAAATCAAGAGGTTTTCTTTGCTTTCTGCTTATAGAAAATTACTTAAAAGGCAAAGAAAAACTAAAGAAGCTAAATTAGCAAATCACACAAAAGGTAATCCAAGACATGGGGAACAAAATTTCATCCCTCTTTTGAAGGCCGATTGATTTAGCTTCTGATGATTTGTATGAAAAGCAATTGGAAACATGACTTTCATTACTGCATTGTGCCTTTGATTTCTCTACTGTTACTTGTTTATTTGTTCAAGCTATCACGACTCTGAGTCACTTGTGATGTGTGGAGCAACACAGCTGAGCTGACTGGAAATAGCTCCTAAGAGATTCCCTCTAGATTAAATCAGAATATGTCTCTCCTGACCACAGTGTTCCTTGTGTGGGATCAGCAGAAAACCTGCATTTTAGGGGATGTGTTTTTTATACCATGTTGATTCCCCAGCGAGCCAGCTGAACAGACAGATCAGATTGCTCCTGGGGAAATATTAGTTTCTGTTGGTTTGGCCCTGTGGGATTTCCTGCTTAGCAAGGATCGTGATTTCCCTCCTTCCCTCCTTCCTCTGTATCATCATCTGTCTTTCACTTCTTCCTCCTTTTTCCCACCACATCTTCTCCCAGTATAGTACTTGGCCTTTCTCTGCAAGTAGGATACTTGTCCTCTTAATGCTTCACTTCAAAAATTGCACCAAGGCAAACTGAGTATCCTTGTCCTAATTTCTTTGATACTCTGTATTCTGAGTAAGGGGTGTCTATCACTGAACTTGTTAATAACTAGTTAATAAAACAACTGATTATGCATGTTTAATATAGAAAAGACAGTTAACATTACAATATCAGGCAACTTTTCCATTGGAAAAAAGTTAATAGCTGGCAACCTTCAGATTATTTCCTCCAGCAGGTAGGAGGATGATGGCTCATATTGTACTAGGTCTGTTTTTCCCTCTGACTGCAGAGAACTGAAGTAATCCTTCCTACCTGATATTTATCGATCCCTCCAAATGCTGGCTGCTGGCAGTCAAGTCGAGGTTGTTACCACCAGGAATCTTGCCTTTGAACATAGTAAAAGCAATCACAGAAGGAGAACACAGGGCAATTTCAGACTCTAAATTTGTAAATCAGCAAAATATTTGAAGTTATGGTGGTAGTTAAAAACTAAGGGGAGTGAGGCAAACTGGGAACTACTTGAAAAGGAAAATAAATTTCTGACTGCAGGATGTGTAGAGTAGGAGAAATTTCCTTCTCTGCTCTTTCCTTCATCTTTTGGAGGTGATTTCTGCTATAAAAATGTAGATATCTAGATTGGAAAGACTGGAGATTAGGGGAAAAAAAGTGCTCCTCTGTGCGCTCTGGAAGTAGCAGAGGTCTGACATCTGCTGGTAAGAGAGAGTTCTGTATCAACTTCTGGCTTTCTGCTCTGAATTTTTGTGATTTTTAATAAGGTTTTCACCCTTTTGATTATTTAAACTCTAAATTTCATATTGGTTTTGCAAATCCCACAGAATGAATGGTTTCTCACTTAATAAAAGCTAAGAGGGTCTGGTAGCTAAAGAAGTAGCTACCAGATTCTCATTTGGTACCAGCTACTCATTTGGTAGCTAAAGAAGTAGCTACCAGCATTCTCAGGAGGGAGACCATTCCCTTGCAGAAAATATGCCAGGTTTTCCCACCTAGGGCTGCCATCTTTCTGCCTGAGAAGCAGCTGGAGGTATTCTTCCTGACATCCTCTCTGCTGTGTTCTTTGGGGGAAAGAGATGGTGCATTTTCTTGATAACTGCTTCATGAGAGCTACACTGAAGGTGGAATCTACTTGGCTCGACTACAGTGGAGGAAACTTCTGTCTCCCTCCTCTTTTCCACTTAAAAGTCTGAGGGACAGTCATGCTCCAAGAAAATGAGAAACGTTCTTATGGGGATAGCAGAGCCCACCCTTTTCACCAGACAAGGGTGTGATCCTCATAATGACCTCTTGGAACAGACGTGAACATTTAATAGCAAGGGTTAGTGATGCATGCTTAGCTCATGTAAGTGTTGCTATTAGAGATGGTCTAAAAAATGTCATCATATTTCATGGTGACCCTGTATGCAAAGCAATAGAAAACATCTGTTCCAGACAAAAAAATCTGGGTAACGTGTTTGCTACAGGATTTCTTAGCACCAACAAGATCTAAATTCTGGAGCCAGACCCCTTCATAATTTAACTAAAATTGTTATCCCTTTGAATGATGGCAGATATAAGTTTATTCTCTAGTCTTTTTATGATAGTATTGTTAGTGGCAAGCTCAGAGACTAGTCATTTTCCCAAAGTTTTTTAATAATTTCCTGCTTTTTCAGACAAGTGCCTTATTACTGCATACATTAAAATATCAGAGGGCCTAGCATCTGAGAGCGGATATTTAATAGAAACAAAGCCAAAACTGTGATCATCTTTTCTGCTCACTCTCTGAAATTTGGTGGCAGACAAATATATATAAAAAATTTAAATTATGAGATATGTTTTTCTGCATTTGGAAATATGGACTCCAACACATTCCTGGATGTCTGTGAGTAATGACAGGAAATGGAATACAACCTGCCTATCTAAAAGGAAAAGCTGTCAGTGAAACTAAGGTAAAAATATACCAGATTATTCTGTTTTCAAAATTGCTTTAACAATAAGATTAATTTTTGAACTAAATGCACCATCATTCACCCTTTTGCTTAAGAAAATAACAAGTTCTGAAATTTTCCACTGTGATTTTAACTTTTGGCTTGTAGAGCAAAATGTTTCTCTTAAAATTATTAAACTTAAAAAGTCATAAGCTGAATATGCTGAAATCTGTGGGAAGCTTTCTTGATTTTAGTTGTGTACTTTTGGTTTGATCCTCTCTTTGCTCCTTTTCCTTCATTCCATTTTCAATATACATTTAGGATTAGAAGAAGGAGTAGGAGGAAGTCTTAAGAGGTATGGTATGGCTACCACATGTTTTTATATGCTCTACCTTCCTTCTGAAATAGGAATTTCTGTTTCAGATGCCTCATATAAAAAATAGCATTGGGTTATGATATTTCTGACTTTGTATCTAAACAATAATGTACAGTATTTATGTCTTTCTGATCATAATATATTTTCTCTAATAACAGAGAGGGTTAGTTGACTACATTTCAAGGACCAGGATTTGTGGTTTTGTACACCAAAAAGTACATCTTGGATTCTCACAGCAATTTAAAAATAGCTGTTTCTCTATACTCAGACATGGAAACAGAAACACAGGAGGAATGAAGAATTTGTCAGAGGGATTTCTATCCACAGCAGATTTGAAAACAAAATACCTCCTGACTGAGCACTCTGTTAAAACCAAAATGAATAACTTCTCCCACTTTTGAATGCTGATGTTTCTGAAATGAACAGCCAAAACCATCATTAGAGAGCACTGCAATACATAGTTCAGGGTCAGTGGTGAAGGCCATGCCCTTTTGAAAAAAAGATTCACCAAATGAAAGTAATTGGAATGAATTTTGACTTCTAATGCAGTATTTGAGAATGCATCTGAGCAGTTCTTTTTATGTATTTGTCATAAAATAACATAATTTCTCTCCTGTCTCCCCCACCCCCAAACAATAACTTTGCAGACCAATGGGAGCAGTGTATCACATTTAAGTACATATATATATATATATATATATATATATATGTATGTATGTATGTATGTATGTATCAGATCTAGTTATTCATTAATGCAGGGACAATCTCTCTTGATAGGATGTGCTGTCTGCTTAGTGTTTTTTCTGATGGCTGGGCTTTTTCTTTTATTGTTTCTGTTTCCTCAACTTTTATTTTTCATAATCACAAGAATAGCTGTTCTGTTTTCTCAGCTGAGAAGCAGACTTGCTTGTCTCAGCTGCAAAACAGCAAACTGGGGATAGGACATTTCTTGCAGATTTAACATGGTCACTGCATTGAATGTGATTTCCTGTTGGCTGATCTCCTCCCCAGGCATGGGAATCTCTCTGGGTTGGCTGCAAAGACAGAATGCTGATGAGTGGCAGGGGTCTGAGTGCTGGGTCAGTGGTGGGGAACAACAGCCCTTCACAACCAGCCCCGTAGCACTAGCAGTCACAAATAGGACAGAGGCCCATTTTGGGAAGACACCTGCACTAACAGGAAGGCTGTCTATTTGGAAAGCCCTTTATATGGAAGGTTTTCCACAAAAGACAGAAGAGACAAAAAAGAATTGCTGGTACTTTCCCAGGTAGTGACTGGCAAGACATGAAATGCATCCCAGCTTCCTTTTTCCCCCTTTCCACACCCTTGACTGTAGATCTGAGAGTATGCCTGTACCTCTGGGGTGAGATGAGGTGCCAAGGTACATGCACCTGCCTCACATGCATGCAGCCAGTGCAACATAAGCGGCATTAAATCAAGAGCTGCTTATTCTATGGCAAGAGCAAAATGAAAAAATAAGATGTAAGGCAGAAGTGGCAGGCCACTGAAAGACAAGGAAATCACCCTTTGAGACCTGGTTTTGCAGAAGGACTGTGAGATGCCTGTGTGGGCTGTCTGTCTGGGTGCCTAATTTTTGTGCTTTGCATACAGGTAATAGTATTTATAGAAAGTGTATAAAATAAGGCTTACTTCTTACTACATTTTTTTTACTTAGAATATTAGACTTTTTAACATTAATATTCTTCTTTAAGTACTCAAAAGAAATTATTTAAATATTAGACAGAAACATGTTTATTTTCCCTTTTGTCAGAACATGTGCATCCCTGCTCTCTTGTGCTCTCTCTTCCTCTCTGTCTTTTGTGTTTACATCCTCCCAGACAGCTCTTGTGCTTACAGCTTTCTTTAACAGAACTGTTTTATTCTTCGTAAAATTGAGACTTATAAAAGAAATAAATCTTGTATTGTTCTCTTGGGGTGCAGCTGTGCTAAACTGCAATCATGGGATTTGAAACAGGTTTCCTCTCACAATAACACTTATATTCGTTTCCTGACACTCTTTCTTAATAACATGAGTGTCTTCAGCTGACCAAGGGGAACAAGAGCCCTCCGCTCAGCATTTCTGAAGCTAAAATAACACTTGTGCAGCACAGAACGGTTACTACTATATTAGTTTTAATTCTTTTTCTATTGGATAAAGATCCACTAGATCTCTAATTTCTGAGTTAATACTTTCATTTACCCCTGTTCCTTCTCTGCCTGAAGTTTCTCCTTCTACTGAGATGTATTTTTTGCATGGAGAACTAATCAATCCAGGCCTTACCACTTACCTTACCTGCTCTCTTTGTCTTTTTCGTCAAAGATGAGCACAGAAAAGTAGATCAAAACATCTGAGAAAAATGCAAAATAGAGCTTGTCAACTCGCATGAGGATGGAAAAGCATGACACTTCCAGCATACTGAGGCACGTCCTTTAACACAAGTAAGAGGGAAATGGGTATCTTTGCATTTCAGATTTTCCACTTGTAGAAGTTTTAGGAGTAGTAGAATAGTGTTAGCTGTATCTTGTCTGTGTATCCAAACCTTTAGATAAAACATTTGGCTAGATATTAGTTTGATTTTTATCAGTGATATATATACACAAATGTGGTACTCTCACTTTGGAGGACAGATCCTAGTGATTGATACCTTAGTTGCCGACAAAAAGATGTCTTTTCCTCTTTTTCTTTTCTTGACATGAACAAATGATGAACAGGGAGGAGTGAGTTCTTCTCACTTTTATTTCAGAAGATCGAAAGCAATATCTTCTTTGATAAGTTTGAAAAGCTGTACAGGAAACTAATTTTATTTTATGTTTATATTTTTAACCAATAAATGGTCTTTCTTCGGATATGACAAGGACTTCCAAGTCCTTCAGGAAAACCTGCTTAAGTATATATAAACACAATGTTGTGTTTGCATCTTCCATGTCTGCTCTGCAGCTGACACATCCCTTTGTATCTTTTAATGAAGATGAAAAGCACTGCAAGACTTTATTATTATAACCTTTCCTTTAGCACAGGGGAGAGCCTGGATCCGGTACTAAGAAAAAAAACATGAAAAGACCCTTTTTCTTTTTTTTTCCTTTTGCCAGGCGAACAGGGTCATGAAAATGACAATCTGCAGGATGTAATGCCTGGGTAAACTGCTGGTATGGAAAAAGCTGCCAATAGGAAGAGCACCTGTAAAGGGCTCTGCACTATCTCACCCTCACTGTGCGTCTCTTATTATACACAAAGAGCACTTTTTGCAGAGTGCTGTCACAGACCTTTGCTGCATGTAATTCTTCAGGGCAACATAAGTCAGAGAGTTAGTAGGAAGACTGTTCCATTGATGTCTGTGGCAGCATTTGCGGGCTCTAGAGAATTTGTAAGTGTTGCTATTTATTTAAGTATAGCATTACATGGATTTCAGAGCCTGACTTCAGGAGACTTGGATGTCCCACTCCTTCATACACAAAACTTATCCTGCTCAAAAACAATAATCAGCAGTGTTTTGAAGGGCTATGACATACTGGAGAAAAATGTCTGGACTGGAAATCATATGGCCTGACTTCAACTCTTTGTAAAGCTTACTATGAGGTCTTGGGAAAGACATCTAATGTACATTTAATGTGTGTCAAGTTCTTCAGCATGAATAATTGTTTTTAACATCTGTGAACTTCTGTGAGATCTACAGTAGAAAAGCACTAGGGAAGCTTGATCTATAACCCTATTCAGAGCCCTCCTGCTAGTCATCCACATGTTTCTGGCATGACTCACTCCTAGCTTTGTCCTTCTTCTACCAGCTTTAAGCAAAGCTGTGTGCATGGGTTTTGACTGAGGTTGAATTTTTTGTGAAAGGTTGAGGAGAAAAAAGTACAGCTACCCTGTGATGAAACGTGAGATGAGAGGAAAAAGGAAGAGCCCTAAACAAACAAAAATGAGTGAATGAATCCCGAGGTTTTTATGTGAACATCTGGTAGTACCAAAGCCACATGAGGCCAAAGGCTGAATTTCTGATTCTAAGAAAAGACTTAATGAATATAATAAGCACTGCTGATAGTTTCAATGAAAGATTGCTGAGATTTAGCAAAAATGAACATTTGAAAGCCATCATTTTAGTAGTTCCAACCATAGCGATGTTTTCAATCATGATTTGCCAACTTTCCAGCAGAAGTTCAAGTGCTTTCTTGTCTGGATGGCTGATTAGTCTTCTTATTAAAAATACACAAAGTTAAAACTCCTGCCAATGCTTCCACAAAGCCTCTTACTGCTATTTTAACTTTGTCCCTGACCTTTGCCAAAACGTAAGCACAAGGTCGCTTATATTACAATTACCCAAATATTGGTAAGGAGGTGTTTGTAGGTTTACAGGAAGGTTTGAATCTTTAACTGGTTATTTAATTACTTATTGATTACTGATTGCTTACTGATAGAGAGCTCACCCTCTACCTATGATATACAAAGGAAAAGTCTCATTTTAGCATGAAGGTGATGTAATACCTTTTCTCCCTTCAAACCACAGAAAAACTGTTTATCTGATTTGAACTTAAAATGTAAACAAAAAAAATTGTCTAAAAGCCAAAACCTGCCTTTGGATGTAAGCATAATCTCCAAAGTAATATGGAAACCAAAGCCTGTATCTAAAAACAGAACATAGCCCCCAGTTTGGGTTAAAATTCAGTGTTGCTGTGCCACAAATTAAGGTGTTATCACAGGTTAAACCAGTGATGATCTCCTTCCTCAGCACTGATTTAAGAGGCTGAAACCACCCCACCTCCTGAATCCTATATTTAAATAGAAAACTGTGTATTCTGAGAAGTACAGTAGATTTGGACTTATTAAATCAAACTTGAAATAAGTTATTTCTTATGCTAGTTATAGCCTACTTAATAGGAAATACTTCTCTGGTTAGAGAAGCAAGGAAAGAGTTATCACATTAGGATTAATACAAACAGATTGCCTGAAAACTTTAAAAACTGTGTCTTTGTGTTTTTTCCCTGTCTGTGCACTCTTCCTGCAAAATGTCAATATAAATTACACCTCCTTAATTTGAACCTATCTATCTGTATTGATACCTGCCATCAGCTCTTTTGACAACTATCCATTTTGTGTCAGGGCATTTTCCAAATAAAGAGCAAATAAGACAAAACAAAATATTAAAAGGTACCTGTCTTTTTGGTGCTTATGCTGAAAAAAGATGGGCAACAGTTAAATATTTTCAGAGAACTGCGCTGAGTATGTTGTTAACATTTTTCTGAAATAAAAGTGAAATGAAAGAGTGTTCTTTTTTTCTTAAACATTTTCTTCCTTCCACAGCTTTTCTATGACTGCAAAATAGAGCTCCAAGGATATAAAATATTCACTGTCTGCTTTTTTTTTTTTTTTTGCATATGTACACTGGCAACTTAGTTGAAAGGCAGTATTTATAAAATGTATAGTAGAAGGAGAAAGGTTCATTTTCTGAATTTTTTCTCTTGGCTGTGTAACAATACAGTTAAAAACACTCATGGGATATATATGCTAACAATGAGTAGCATATGGATCATCTGATATATGAGTAAGTAAGTAGCTTCACTGATTGAATTCTTCTATGGATTTATACTGGTTTAACAAAAGGTGAAAGTTTCTTAAGTATTGCACGTATATTTGAGGCATGTTTACTTGATACAGTCTGGTAAGTATGGCTATCTTGGAAACAATTTGGACAGAATTACAGAGTGTCTTAGAAAATGGTGTCAGAAGGCCACATTTTGGGTCAGAATGCATCTTTCATGAGGAAAATTCTAGAACTTAGAACTTAATCTTTGTTAGTGTGCTTCTCCAGTAGATTTTCTACCTCCCAAATATTTACAGGTACAATTTTGTGATCTATTGCATTTGTTTCATATTCAGCAGCTTAGGATCGATGACAAAAAGAAACGAAACTAAAACAAAACAAAACAAAACAAAACAAAACAAAACAAAACAAAACAAAACAAAACACAACAATCCAACCCAAAATCCCCAAAAAACCCAGGCCTAAAAAATCACCTCACAAATGCTCTTTCAACACGAGTTTTCAATTGTGTTAGCCATAGCAAAAAGCCTCTGCACAGCAAAAGTTTTCCTCTGTTTGTAATAATGCTGCTAATCACACTACTTATGGGCTTTATGGGCATATAAACTGATTAAGTGATTGGCATTTAACATGACACTTGTGTTCTTTGCAGCTGTTCACTGGTATATACACAGACAAAAAGATACAGACACAGATACATACTTAGATATTATTGACAGCTGGAGAGGGGCTGTCCACACAAGTTAACCCCACACTAAATGAATGTAATCTTAAAGTTTCTATCAGTTTTTCTTCCCACTGCACAAAACCAGACACTGAAGGATGTTTATTTGTCTATTAATTATTTTTTGTTGAGGTAAAACACAGAACACAAGAATGTGATCAGGAGTAGTCAACATGGATTCACCAAAGTGAATGCTAGAACAACCTCATTGTCTTGTATAATGAAACAACAACCAGTAGAGCTGAAGAGAGAGCAGTATTATCTACCTTGACTTGCAATGCTTTAGAGGCTGTCGACCACAACATCCTCATAGACAAACTCAGGACGTGTGAGTTAAATGGGTGCACAATGAGTGCAGTTGAGAACTGGCTGAACAGCAGATCCCAGAGGGTTGTGGAACAGAGTGGCAGAGTCTGGCTGTAGGCCTGTCTCTAGCAATGTCCCCCAAGGGGCAGTACTGGGCCCAATGGTTAATCTGTTCATCAGTGATTTGGACAAAGAGACAGCTGCTTCCTCAGGTGGTCACGGATGACACAAAGCTGGGAGCAGTGGCTGATACCCCAGAGTGCAGCCTTTCAGAAAAGCCTCAATAGGGTGGAGAGATGGACAGAGAAGAACTGTCTGAAATTCAGTGAAGGCAAATGCAGCATCCTGAACTGCAGAGGAACAACTCCAGGCACCAGCAGGCTGGGGACAGATCTGCTGAGAAACATCTCTTTGGAGAAGGACTGGGAATCATGGTGGACAACAAGCTGTCCATGCCAGCAGTGTGCCCTGGTGACCTAGAAGGCCAATGGTGCCCTGGGGTGCATCAGGAAGAGCATAGCAATAAGGTCAGGGAGGAGATCCTGCCCCTTCACTCAGCACAGGTTAGACACATCTGTAGTGCTGTGTCCAGTTCTGGTATCCTCAGGACAAGGGAGAGATGAAGCTGCTGGAGAGAGAAAGGTGATTAAGGGTCTGGAACAACTCTCTTATGAGGAAAGGCTGAGAGAGCTGGGCTTATTCAGCCTTCAGCAGAGATGACTGAGAGGAGATGTCATCAATGTCTCGGAGTATCTGAAAGGAGAGTGTCAATGTCTCGGAGTATCTGAAAGGAGAGTGTCAAGAGGACAGAGCCAGACTCTTCTTTGTGGTGCTGAGCAATAGGACAAGAGGCAATGGGCACAAACAGATGCTCAGAAAGTTTCACCTGAATATGAGGAAGAACTTTACCAAGTTAGTGGAGCACGGGAACAGAATGTCCAGAGAGTTTGGGAAGTTTCCTTCACTGGAGAAATTCAAGAATTGCCTGGACACAATTTTGTGCCATGTCTCATATGACCCTGCCTGAGAAAGGAGGTTGGGCCAGATGACCTACTGTGGTCCCTTCCCTTCCCCATTCTGTAATTCTCTGAAACCCAAAGTCTCAGTCTCTGTTCTTTGTTAATAATTTAATGCAAAAAGCTATTTGAATCAGAAAGGAGAGACTGCAGCCAAAACTATTACTAACAGTTACCATATGGACTGCAATGCAAACCCAGCCCCATGTTACCTGCAATTCAAACAGACAACTGCATGAAGGAAGCAAGCTTAGAAGGAAAAAGTGACTTTTCCACTGATGCTTGGAGCAAAGCCCTAGACTCCAGACTTCCAACAGAACATTTATATTCCTGCTGACCTCTGCCTCGCCAAACACCATCTTGACTTAATGCCAAATTTGAAGCTAGAATGGATATGTCCGAGACAAAACACATTCTGTATGCTTTACAGCAGTAAAACTTAGTATGTGCCATGTATATGTTTCCTTGCACAGTGTTAGAATAGTGATTCTCAAGCCCTTCTTCATTAGGCAGACACTGAACCCTGACCAGTTGTTGAGGAGCAAATGAAGTGCTTCAAATACCATTAAGGAGATAAAAACTATAAATCCTCACATGTAGCAACATGATTACCTGCATAATCTTGTATTGAAGTTGTTTCTGCATCCCAAAGCTGCCATGATTGCAAACCCTTGTGCCCTTCTTGTTATTTATTTTGGGTAGCCATCACTTGTCCACCAGATAAGGAAAGGGCTCTTTCTTCAAGGTAATGTACACATTTTCTATAAGCTTGCTTAAGAAACCTAGAAAACAAATATATAACATTTGTATATACTTCTCACTGGCATAGGTTTCCCAGAAAGGTAGTGGAATCTTCTTCCTTAGAGATCTTCAGAAGCTCTCTGGATATGGGCCTGGAAACCTGTTAGAGATAACCCTGTTTGAGTACCGAGGTAGGAGCTCTAATGGTTCCTTCCAACCTTAACTATTCTGCGATCCTCCGAACATTTCTGAGCAAACAAATTGAATTTGTTCATCCTAAAAAGCATATGATATACAGAAGCAAGACAAACAAGAAGGCAAGGCAGAAAAAAGATGAAGGAGGCCATTTAATTTCTCTCGTGTTTACAGAATAATGATTCATTTAATGTGGCTACACAACACCCAAGCAATTCTAAGATGTGAACTTGGATTTATTGAAATGTCATGACAGAGATCAGTCTGATTCTGTTTTCCTGAGCTGGAGATTTTGTTTTCTGACAAGGCAGAAGTTTTACTATCCAACTTGCAGCTTTGGCTTCCAACCCAAATTAATCTCTGCCTATATAACAAAGAAAATATTTGACCTCACAAAATGCTGGACTCTTTACCAGCCACTGAAACTGAAACTAAATTCAGCAATGATGTGCATGTTAATTAATTGGGAAAGTCTCTTGACTGTCTCACAGAACCAGACTCAATGATTAAAACAAAAAAACTAATTAATAATTAAAATCAAATAACTTTGAGATCTTCATTTTTCATTCCTTCTGCTGCAATTGTTTTAGCTGAATTTGGACATTAAATAAGTGATTCATGTGAAGTAGTAATTTCTTTTACAGGAGGAGAAGAATAACAAGGAGACCAACAGTAGCTGAAGGAATTAGAATTGGAATCTGGAAACCATAAAATGTGGTGTTTGTATAAACCTGATGGGAACAGATCCTTTAATCAGAAGTAGAGCATAAAGAATTCTGTTGGAAGCAGACACAAGGAAGCTATGTTTAAAACTATGTTTCAATGCTCCTGAAAATTTTTCCCTGAAGCAGATTTGAAAAGGAAGAAAAGGAAGAAAAGTGATTCCATATGACTTTTTTTGGAAATTACTTTTTTTTTCCAAGATCATCTCTGCTGAAATCAATTTCCCTTAATGGAGCTGACCCAACTACTGTTCTATATTAAGGAACCAGGTGTTCTGCTTGGTCTGTTTTGAATAAATGGCAGAGTGTATCTAAAAGACAATTTTTCATTTCTACTTTGTCATATTTATTTGGCCTGTTCCTGTTTTAAATTGATGACTTGGCTAACCTAGAATAAAAAGGCCTACGCTAAGCACTCTCAGCTCTTGTTTGCTTTAATTAGAATTTTTATGTGATGTTATCTTCTAAGTAAAAGTTGATGTTTATAGCATTTGAAATAAAGATATGAGCTAGGAAAGGACAGACTCTTCTTGACCAAAGAAGCTACTCAGGACTTTTAAAATGGTTTTACAATATGAACTGCAGTTTCTAAAAAATATCGCATCAGGAAGTTTTCCATTTGTCTCAGATATGACATGTAAATATTTTACATGAGGTCAGCCCAAGTGGCTTTGAAATATTTTGTTTTGTTCAAACAACCCCAAATAGTTCTGTTCTATTAAGTAAATTAGGATGAATTCCCCTACTGTGGCAAGCTCCTGCTAGGGAATATTGCTCTGTTCAGCTCTCCTGATGCAGTCGTCCTTCCCCCAGTCTAAATGCAGACTTCATGGGAAATGTAATCTGGCCCATAAGGACCTTTGGGAGAATCTAATAAGCCACAACTCACGAGAACAATGATACAACACATCTACCCTATGAGCATCTGCGTGAGTCTCTGTCTGTGTGAGGGTCCAAATAAGAACAGGATGAGGTAAATATTTTTTGCATTAGCAGGATTTCTGCATTTCTACAGCAACATGTACACTGATGTAGGCTTGCAGAATAAGACAGAAACAGAGGGCTAGTGTCTGAACTAATTGTGTCACACTGCCTGATGCTGATTAGGTAGTGCTGTACCCTTGCGGAGATAATTGATGTAGTAATTTCAGTGCAGCTTTCTTTAAGAAAAGTTGGATATAGGCTGCTACCACTAAGGACACTTTCTAGTGTTTTTGTTGTTTTTTTTTTATTTTTTAAAAAAGCATTATTTTCTCTAAAAAATGTATGCTGACCACTTAAGAGGTTTATTTTAATGTTATTCAGATGAGCAGTAGAAAAACAGAAGCATTTAACTTTCATCACTGTGTAACATAAAATACACACTCTTCCAATGTAATATGTCTTGGATTCCTGCTGTGGCAAAAGAAGTAGGAAGTTAATGAAGGTGAGAAATTACTCTACATAGGAAAAAGTAGGAAATTACTCTAGGTAGTTATCTGTATAGTGACAAATCCAGAGGCTAGTACAGGACATTGCAGGCTTAGCCAAGTTAGAACCTTTCCCGGTTGCCACTTTTGCAAAATATTTCTCAAAGACAGTTGGAGGATGTCCATGGACTACTGTGAACTTAGAAAACAATTGTGTTACTAGCCCTGTATCTAGTAACACAACTATATAACAACAGTATTTTTCTGGTGGTTCAGGCAAGGAGTAAATATTTGCTGTTGACATCTTCTTCTCCATGTTCTTCACCCAGGTAGCCTCTGCTCCACCATCTGGGCCACCTCCCTCTTCTTTTGCACTGACCTTGGTGTCTGCAGGGCTGTTGTTGTCACATATTTCTCAGTCTCCTCTCTCAAAACTAGTATGAGATGTTTTTTATCCTTTCCTTCACATATTTTTCCAGAGGCACTACTAGCTGGAATGTTGCACTGCTTACCTCTGGCCAGAGGAGGTGCCATTTTAGCACAGAATGGAACAATCCGTGTTGGGCATGGGACAGACCCTGACCTCTCCTGACAGAAAGAAACCACTCCTGAATTCCCTGCTGCCAACCCTTGGCAACACTTTAGCATAGCTCATTTGGTAGAGAGGCTTTTCCTTTTTTCGTGTTGGCTGTAGCAGTGAAGACCATAATCCTCCTGAGCACAAAATCCCTTGACTGCACATGAGGATTTTTTTTAGACCCAACGGATGCTAGTCTCCTACACCTCAGGTCATCCCTTCTTTGCTCCCCATGTGAAACTGACGGAGTTCTTGCTGGGTTCCCCATGACATGACTCATGTTGTGTGCCCAAGTCCTGTAGCTGTGACTAGCACCATGCACTGTTTGGTTCCAAATGGCAGCAGTAACAAGGTGTGGGAGCTGTGTTTTGGGTGACATGCACAGATTACATGGCAAAGTTTTGAGATACTACAAGGATGAAGGAATTCAGTGAGTGCTTACCTTTTTGAGGTAGAGAAGACAGATCCAGAAACAGTGTGAGAGAAGGTATCTCCAAAACATTGCAAGAGTCTGACATTGAGCTCTCAAATTTTGAAATAAGCACACTTTCTACTGCTCCTGCAGTTTACACTTCTTAGAAGACTATCCAGCCCTGTTTTCTGGGCAAGTTTTATGTAAGAAAGAGGAGTTTGTTCAGTGGGATGACATGGATAGGTAGCTCACTGCTACTACTTCCCACAGCCCAAGAAGTCTAACAGTTCTGCACTGGGCTGCAGAGTGCTGGTTGTGGGCAGCTGAAAGGGAGACTTCCTAGTGAGAGCAAACCTGTTATGGAGTGACTACATCAGTGGCAAGGGAAAAGCCACAAATATCCATCTGGATTCTTCTGCGGCCTTTGACACTGTTTTCCATAACACCCTTCTCCCCAAATTAAGGAGATCTATAGATTTGATGGGTATCCTATGTGGCAGATGAAGAATTGGTTGGATGGTTGCATCTAGAGGTCAGTGGATGGAGATCAGTGATAAGTGGGGTCCCTCAGGGGTTTGTATTAGGTTGCTCAATGTCTTCACCAAAATGACAAAGGGATCAAATGCACGCTTAGCAAACTTGCAGATGCCATCAAGCAGAGTGTGCAGCTGACCTGAGAAAAGGATGCCATCCAGAGGGACCTGAAGAAGTGAGCCCATGAGAAACCCTTGAGATTTATCAAGGCCAAGTGTAAGATGCTGCACCTGGGTTGGGATGACCCCAGACATAAATACAGACTGGGAACTCATTGAGAGCAGCTCTGCAAAAAAAGACATGGGTGTGCTGGTGAGTGAAAAACTGGACATGACCTGACAATGTGCACCTTCAGCCCTGAAAGCCAGCTGTATGCTTGGCTGCATCAAAATAGGAGGGTCAGCAGGTTGAGTTATTCTGCCCTCCTGATCCACTGTGGTAAGAGCCATCCTGAGTGCTTGCCCAGCTCAGAGGTCCTCAGCACAGGAAAAACATGAACCTGAGCAGGTCCCGAGCAGAGCCACCAAGAAGATTGAGAGCTGGAGCACCTCTCCTGTAAAGACAGAGACAGTTCAGGTTGTTCAGCTAGGGAACAGACAGCTCGTGTTGCAGCCTGTCAATAACTGAAAGGAGCTTACAAGTAATATGGGGACAAAACTTTCAGCAGAATCTTTTATGACAGGATGAGGGATGATAGTTTTAAACTGAAAGAGGGTCCATTTAGATTAGGGATATGAAGTTTTTATGATGACGATGATAAAACACTTACACAGGTTGTCGAGAGAGCTAGGAGATACCCCATCCCTGGAAACAGTCAAGGTCAGATTAGTCAGGGGTCTGACCAGCCTGATCTAGTTGAAAATGTCCCTGCTGAATGTAGGAGTGTTGGACTTGGTGATCTCTGGAGGTGTCTTCCAACACAAACAATTCTATGATTCTATGATTTATGTGTCTGCCTGTACATACATGCAGACAGAGCATTGGTAAAAGAAAGGGTATATCAAATTAGGTTATTTTCAGGTAATGTGCTTTCTTGATATTATGTCATAATAAATCAAGGGGCCTAGATTTGTTACGATCATATCCATGGATGCCAGCATGCATAAAAAAGATTGGGCGTGACTGGATTATATCACCAAATCCTATTTAACATTTTTAAAAGATGGAAGGGTGTTGGCGTTTAGGATTTTTCCTTTTGGTTCTTTCTCTCATGGCATTTTGTCCCATGTGTTGCTAAGAAACTGTAACGATTGGTATTTGCGAGGGACATAAGAAGCGGCCAAGCTCAGAGGAGGAGGGCACCTGGCTGCACCTCTCTTATGTGAGGGTTTCTCTTGGAGGGGCAGAGATACCCGGAGATTTGGGCTGGGGAAAAGGGTTGAGCACAACACAGAGCTCTCTTGGCTTTGAAGAGGAAAGAGGCTGTGGTCGCTGTGGGGAGAATTCTCCACCCCTGCAGGGTTCCATTTCCTGCTCCCTTCTTCTACCGTGAGGGGAGCTCTGCTCCTAAGAGCTGCCATTGCACTGGAACCTCACTAACACCCCGCCTCACTAAAGAAAGGACCCTCACCATCTGCTCAGGTGCCACCAGGGATCCTGAGCCGCCTCTCACTCCAAGGGAGCCTCTCCCTCCGCGTTCTGGAGTCGGGCTGTCACTGCCCAGCCCCGCCGTTCCTCTGCCTGCTCCGGGTTTTTGGGCCTCTGTAACTCTGCCCTCCCTGCCTGCCGGGACACCGCGGTTCCAGCTACAGCAGCAGAGTCTCTCTTGTTTGCTGTCCCGGGTGAGCCTGCCCTGCCGCTCCGGCCACCGCTCCGAGGCTCCTTTTGTTGTGTGGAGGGGACAGCGGGCTCGGCTGCCCCGGGGGTTTGCAAAGGAAGCCCCTTCTCCATCCCTTCCCCCGCCCGAGCCGCCATTCCCTCCTGAGGGAGACGCGGCCGCGCTCGCGCCACAGCGCCCCCT
>JAHLSL010013749.1:1982529-2129224 GCA_025920805.1 Petroica traversi
AAAAAAAAAAAAAAAAAAAAAAAAAAAAAAAAAAAAAACCCGGCCGGCCCGGCCGCAGCAGCGCTGCCGCCCGCGCCCCGCGGCTCCCCTGACACCGCTTGGTAGGGGCCTCTCAGGTGCTAACCTCAGTCTGGGAACCTGCAAGCGGTGCTTCAGGGTTGTGATTCCCCCTTCTCTCTGTTTTTAAAGCAAATCTTTATTGCTGCCTAGTTTGCAGAGCACATCTGTGAATGACAATTCTTCTGTAGTGTAAGCTGCAGGGGCCTGCTGAATTTCTTTCACAGTGACATTTGATTCAAGAAGGAGAGCATATTTCTCAATCCTTTTTAATTTCAGTAATTTCCTTGCATTGTTTGGAATTGTTTAGGCCTTCTAATTTTTTATGTACGTGTTGATGATGTGTGCCTCAAAATCTTTATACTCCCGCTATTGTCAGATGTCCAACTGCACAAGGATGTGAGGCTCTAACTCAGGTGGCAGTATAAGAAGTATTGCAGAGAAAGAAGAGATTTTCTACATAGTAAAATGTCAAAGAGATTGAATTTTCTTTCCTTGTTCTCTTTGCCTACTGCTGCTCTGATAGCATGCTGTTCTTCATACCAAAAAAAAACCCCCCAAAGCCATGGGATGTAAGAATTACTGCACATGTATCTACTCTTTTTTCCTTTCATAGTGAGATGAAAGCAGGAAGGCTACTTTTGCTGTTTGATAGCAAGTGGATTGAACTATCAATTTAAGGGCAATAGGAAACATTTTGATGTAGCAGCATGACATCTCTTAACATCTAGCAAAATTAGGTGTATTCTGGACTAGCTAGGGATGTATTCTGTATTATACTTAGAAGGCAGCCACCTCCACTTTCCATTACTAGCGTTTGATGTTTTGCAGTCAGCTAAAGAAAGTCTGCAGTGTTAGACTTGCAATGTTTTGGTAATGCAAACCTAGATCTCAGGTAAAACTGGTTTTGCTTACTGTCTCATGGGCAGCAAGTCACCAAGTTACCTCAACAAGTAAGTCCCAGTTTTTCTCCAAATGCCAAAGTTTCCAAGGGATTGGCAGGGGGGCAGTAAGCAATTCAGACTGATCACCATCAACAACCATGTACGGCTGCTGCTGCTCTTTTCTGATGACTCACATAATAGCATTGTTTGGTTCCATTTTATAGAGAGAACAAACATTGCCTCAGTGAAAGGAAAAAGGAAACAGAAGCAAACTGATAATGATTGTACTTTCTAAAGGAAGAAAAAGTCAAGATGTCTTTCAAGGATGTCTCTTCTTTGGGTACATTGGCTGAGATGCAATCAGTTAGTGGATCTGAAGTGCACTCAAGATAAATTTAATATAAGTTCATATTAGGCCTCAATTTTTTTCCAAATTTGTAAACATTTAGTCAGAGTTTGGACACATCACGTAGCTACCTGAGTCATAAATTAGGCAGAAGCCAAAAGAAATAAAACTAAAATATTTGCAAATTCTACCACAATTTCACATTGCTGTAAGTATATATATGGTTTCCTTGTAATCAGTTTACCCAGTGGAGAAATATATATTTATGGAAATACAAAGAGGAGTTAATTTTTTTCCCAAACAGGAAGATTAGTTTACTGGGGTACATATTCATATTATTTTCATTGTGACTTGTTATATATAAAGTTATTCATACAATGGTTGCTGCACAGGACACATTTATGATGTATAGCTTGTCAGGGACTTACAGTTGTGAAAACTGTTACAAAACATCTGCTTTGCTATACTGGAATAGACTGTTCAAATTTTAGGGAAAAGTTCCAGAATAAATGGTAAAAGAAGAAAAAGTGTATTTTTTGTATTTTCCATTCTGCCTTAAAACAAAAGAGAATAGTAAAACATATCCAGAAAGTTACACTATGAAGAATTTTGCCATAAAATGGAAAGCCTTGAGTCTTGCGTTTCAGGATCAAGAATAATAAAATCAATTAACCTGAACTAGTGAATGGTTTGGGGCAATACAGGAATCCATGTGCATAGAGTAATTATGCAGCTGATGATTCCAGAGAAAAGAGGGCCGTTAGAGCAAAGTGAGCCTCTCTCAGATATATGAGAACAAATAGAAAGCATTTTACCAGTATGCTGGGGAAAGAGCACTACTTGGTAGAAAATCTGTCTGTTAATAAATCAGGAGGGAGAGTATATTAAAAAAGGCAGCCTAATTGAAACACTGAACTTGCTTTTCTTTCATCTGAAAAAAAATACAAAGTGGATGGAAAAAGAAACAGTAAATGCAAAAGGGAATAAAATGGAAAAACAAAAAAAAATTTAAATAATTTAGACACCTACAAGTCACCTGGATGACACATATCCTTAGGTGTTAAAGATACTGTTTTCTGAATAATTTTCTTCCACTTAAAACTATTTGAAAATAGTGGGCAACTGTGGAAGCGCTGAAAGATGGAAGGAAAGGAAATCTTGCATTACTCTTCTAATGCAAGAAGCAGACCAATTCCAGAATTCTGTCCAGGTCTACAGGTAGATGCTGTCTTCTACCTGTAGTCCCAGGCACAGTATCCAAAAGGTAGAACCAATAGGGAAACCCCCTCCCTACTTTATTGTGTTATGCCTCTTTCAGCTCAAGGCTGCACCTCAGCTCCTCAAACCCATGTTTATCTAAAATTATACATAAACTTAGGTGTAAGTTATTACTTGAATCTGCACCCCTGAGAAGAAAATTTCTGAATATTCAGGCTTTTGGCAATGGAAAATGAACATGCAGATACACAGGAGATGCTGGAGAAAGAGATGAATGGGATATAAATACTATTTTCCTTGATATTAAACATCCGGGATTAGCACAGCAAAATGCAGATGATCTGAAAACTCATAGGGTGAAAATATATTGGTGCAGCACATCACAGTTTCAAGAGTAAAGCCAAAAATCTGCAGCGATATTAAAAAAAAATTACAAAAATAACCCTATTCCTCAGGCAGGATGCTATTGATTTTGTCTTTTGTATGCTGAATAAAGTGGGGAGGTGCAAAAGAAATAATGAGATTCATTTGCTATTTTTAATATGCAGCAATGAATTTTAGTCCCTAAAGTGCCCCAGCGGGTGTAGATGTGATTGTGGAATAAAGAGATGCATGGAAATTCAAAATGATGAACAGCTCAACAAAAACTTGCAATCTACTGGCATTATGAAGAATATCAGTATATTATTAATTGTGGTAATTTTTTTTTGTTTCAAGAGAGAGCTCTTCTCTTTGGGGAATGTAAATATACTCACTGCAGCTTTATTAAAGGGTTTTCATAAACTAAGTTTCATTAAAGGGAAGATCTGCAGCATTTCATCATGCCTCTAATGTCTGATTTGGACAGATCAGCTCCTTGATCTAAGCTTCTGATACTTGTGTAGCCCTGATTCAGGGAAGCATTTATATTCAGAAGCAGCTCTTAGTATCAAACACAGACACAAGCGATTTTCTAAATGGGAAAGGCCTCAAAGACATATTTAAATTCTTGCTTGGCTCAGGAGTTGCTTGCTGTCTTTTATGATGCTGTGAAACAGAAACAAATGTGACGATTACTGAAGTATGAGCTGTGAACTGCAGCACTTCCAGCTGGAGAGCCCTCCTCTACGAGCTTCTGACTGCCCTTGCATAGCCTGATCCTAAAGTAACTGGGACCATGCTTTTACTAGGTTCATTTCTTTTTCTTCCTCAAGAATCCAGCAGTACATAAAAAACCCAAATCAAGCCAAAGGCAAACAAGAAACTCACAACCAAAAGCAAGTCCGTATATTCAAATTTTGAGTTTGTGAGTAGAAAGGCATACCTGGATGTCTCACCTGGGAGAAATTATGTCTTGTGGGAATAACACTGCTTTGTGTGAGGAGGCTTTTATTTATTAGTGCTTTACTCCCATGGAATAACTCAGATGATGTTTGCAGAGCAAGATTTTCCTGCCTGGAAATTAAAAACTCCCTTCCTTCACTGCAGACCAGGGTGAAGAAAACAGGGCCGTTTCTGGTGCATCAAGCTGGAGTCTGCCAAGTAGCACCTCAGTGCAGGGAAGTTTGACCAGTTTTAGGACAAGAGGCACTACAGGGACATCCATGTTTGGTGCACGAAGTTGCTGCACTGCCGAAGGCCCACAGGGGAGGGGTGAAGGGAAGGGAAGCACTTCTGCTTCTGTCTCTCCATTTTCCCTTATCTTGTCATCTCCTTTTCTCCTCAAAGTGTTTCTCCCTCAGCCCCCACAGCACCACAGGAAACCTCACCCACTCTGCTTATTTTTGCCTGTTGGCATGTGGGCAGGTATACCTGCCCTGTGTGCTTTAGCTCAGCACTGCATCATGGAGCAAGCACTTTTGTTCAGAGCTCTTTTTAAAGCTATTAAAATTAAAAAAAAAAAAAAAAAAGAAAGAAAAGGAAAAGAAGAAGAAAAAAAAAAAAGAAACATGTACCCTGAAGCCTGAATAGCAGCATTTCTATCATCTGTTGTCATGACACACAGCTGACGTGGGAACACGGCAATAAGGCTGACTGCTATATGGGTTTAATTTTGGTGCAGAAATTTGCTAGAAGAAGCTTTCAAAAATATCTCTGGGTGGGAGGAAAACAGGTGGGTGCTGGTTATGTGTATGAAGCAGGAGGAAATAGTTGTCAGTCTTACCTAAGCATTACTCCGCATCCATCAGCCCTTTGGTACCCTCACTACTCAACAGGGGAAATAAATGATACTGTCTCTCTGCTCCTCTCTCCTGTTACTTCTGGAGAAGGTGCTGGTGAGTATAGAGTGCAGGGAAACTGAGCATGGGATGACTGAACAAAACCATGTTTGTCTTGGTCATGCAGTTTCATAAAGATATTTATGCAGGAAGGGGATCACATATCAACAATTGGAGCCAAACGACTGTGAGATCCATTCAGGACAGACTTCTGGGCCAGTATCATCTAAAATGACAGCTGACATTGGAGATGGGTGGTGAGTAGTGTATGGTCTGTAGGGACTCCTAGGCTAAACCCATTTTCTGTGGTTGTCCAGGTAGGTGAGTGAGTGGACTCAGTTCAGCCTGTTGTTCAAGGAGTCTGTTCAGCCCTGTATTCCTATACAACATTACAAATTTATGTTTCAAAAGTGTCTCTTCTGTCCATGTCAATGTAGCTAGTTAAACCAGACATGGTCTGGTTTTTAGACACTTCTGAACTATCACAGCTTCTATTGGATATGAAAGAGTGTAGGTTTCAGAACTATTCTCTAAAAATCAGTCTTCTAACCTGTTTCTAGCTCATTTTCTTTTACCGCAATTATCCTTTATTAGTACATTTCTCATCTGTTAGTCATCTTGACTAATGACTTTACTCATCTATACTAGTTTACTCACCCATTTCAATACTTTCCTAGATCACAGGAACATTTTGTGACTTAATTAAATAATAAATTAGAAGCTCAGAGGTCTTTGAATGAAAAATGTTGTATTTCGTAAGAGCAAAATACTTTGATTACATGACTGAAAAACATAATTTAATGTAGGGATTTTTCTACCCCCTATTATAACAACTATTATAACTATTGTAACTATTATAACTATAGAGGAAAAACTGGAACCCCCAGCACTGAGAAGTTGGAAAGAGGATATCCACACTGTCACAAGTTGGTGGTCTGCACTGGGTTTGAGGCAGAGGAATAAAAGGAAGAGCTTGCTTGGAGAGAAGGTGGGCTGGAGCAGAAGGATATTTAAGCCTGATGGGCAGAGTAATTCAGAATGCCTCTTGCAGAGAAAACTTGCACCTATTGTAGCCATAAAACCAAGGGAACCATAGCATTTTATTTTATCCCCTTTTGATTGTGTTTCATCACAGTTTGAAAGTCTGGCTTTTCCCATACAGAGTGCCTCTGTTTACCCCATGTGTGAAATTCACCCTTCTGCGGTCCCAAAGGAGAAGACTTGTTGAGTTGAAAATTTGATAGCAATGTATCCTTTGCATCTTTCCTAGCTTTTTGGGTTTGATCCTGTCTCTTTGTACTCCTCTCATTCTCCTGCAGCTTTTAGTTCACAGCCTCTACACTGAATTTCTCATAATGTGCTCAATAAAAATTGAATAGTTTCCACTTAGAATTCTAAAAATGGTTTGCCATTTCCAGAAAGTGACAGTATCAATATTATCGTCAGTCTTTTATGCAAATTGCCATCCTGTTGCTACTCACTAAAGTATCTCATATTTCTCTGAAACCAGGCTCCACATTCATCCACTCAGATGCTCTGGGACTCCTGACCTTTCTACTGGAGATGCCCAAGCCACTGGCAGTCACCTTGCTGCTGGCTAGAGTGGACCTTAATAATTTAAGTGTTATGTACAGTCTTCAGCTGGGAAACTGTTCTTGATACTCTCCCTGTGCAGATGAACAGAAACCAAGAGAACCAAGGTGGCTTGACCGAATTCTTATCTTGTCCCTTCCCCTTTTCCATCCCTTTTTCCTTTCCCTTTCTCTAGAGGGCTGGAAAAAAATAGCAACTGTGAGTTTGTCTTTGGGGAAACATAACCATCTGGGAAAAATATAAGCTCTTGCTGTAGGGTCGATCTAGCCTCTCATGCTAAACAAAGACATTGATTTTTTCCTTCTTTTTAGTTATTGCACTTTGCATCATTTTTTCAAGCCACCTTGAAAAGAAAGCCTGGAATAGCATTTTTCCTATATAAACAGCTCTGTCTTTAGTAGAAATGTTGCTTTCCTTTACATGAGTAGCAGCCATGTGCTCTCAGTCAGAATACCGTAAGCGAAAGAGGACTGAAATTCATTTTTAGGAAGCACATTTTCTTTCTAGACTCTCCGCTGCCTGCTTCAGTCTGAAGACAAAATGACTGCCTGTCTGAAGACAGCAGATGTCTCAGAGATGTAAATGCTCACCAACCCTGAATCAAAGACCCAGCATAGCTGAATATCCCACTGTATAGAGACGATATTGACAGTCTTAATGTCTGCTTGCTTTTTGTGTAGGGGATTGAAAATGCTAGTGATGTTCAAGCACCTCTTTGGAGTCATTACAAGATATTGTGCAAATACAGTTATTTTTCCCTGGTAAGCAGGCATGACATGCACGTTTGCTTATCAGAATGAAACAGTTCCTGGGGAGGCCTTGATGTCTGGCAGGTGAATCATCTAATCTGCAGATTTAATGTATTGAACAGGGTAAATAAGTAACTTTTTGGAGATGTCTCAATATACATTTCCCCGAGAGCTTTTTGAATCCCTAGGGTAAAGAAATCATTCTTATATAAAGACTGAAGTTTTGTTTAGAAGGTGATTACCTGAAAATATAGTTGTGATATAACCACGTAATGCACACACTAAACAGACTTATTTCCAACATTCTTCCCTGTAAAAGGGCTTATTGCCAAACTGCACCAGGCACTTAGGATTTAATAATCTGTCATAAGATAGTTCCCCCTCCTACTTAGGAGAAGAAGAAAAGCAAAAATAAAACAGATACAAATTTTGCAGTCAACAAAATTGCCATACCTCTTAGGAATGTTTAAGTTATAATATAACCTGACAAAAATAATGAAATTAAAATGCAAAACCAACCCTCTGTCCTTAATTCACCCCTTTGTGCTTTTCCTTATTATCATGCAGAAGAATAGTGCCATTTCTGCTGTGAATCTTTGTGACACTAAGTTCCCTTGCTGCATTTTCAAGATGACTTATTCTGGCTGTTAGCTACCTCCAGAACTGTTACAGTAAGTCATCTACTCCATCTCTGCCATAGTGCAATTAATCCCTACTGCACATTTGCAAGGGCTTATCCTGCCTAAAGTAAATGTTCTGGGTGAGCTGGCTTTCTCTTTATCTTTGCTTTACCACTGCATTACTTTTCAGTCCAGGAATATGTTAAAAAAAACACGGAATTTAATCAGGATCTTTCCCTTGACTTCATTAATTTTGTACTAAAGCAAGTTCTTGGTGTTTCCCCTGCAGCAGCACAATGTTCTTCATTGCATTTTTCCTTCCCAAAAAGCTGGCATCTGGAAGTATTGTCCTGGAAGGACTGCCCAGCCGTTGACCTCACTTTTGGGAGGGGTCTTTTACCCCTTACTTGTGCATTGCAAGGCTGTTGTGCTTTGCCATCTGCTTGGGAATACCGTGTTTTCAGTTTATCTTCCTGGCTGGACTCCTTCACTTCACAAACCAACAGGCTTAGTGTCAAAAGGTTTATTCTGAAAGCAGTTTAAGGTCAGCCACTCTGATCTGACCATCTCTTCCTGCTCTTATTTGCAACTTCCACATTGAAGATCCTGGCTGGATTTGAAAACCCTTTGGATGACCTGACCTGAAGGCACATGCCTTAGGTATATATGTTTTTCTCTGAAAATAACATTCAGACTATTTTACCTTTCCAATTTCTCCTGGGGAAAGGGCATCTAAAGATCCAAACCTACTTTCTCCACCTTGCCTCCTCAGCCCCAGCAGCACTGTCCCTGCCTGACTTCGGTTATTCCCTTGAAACACACGAGACAGAACTTGGTTGTGATTTATGCTGGCGGGGTCTCCACAAAAGGCTAGTGCCATGGATTATAGGCTCTAAATGAGATGCTCAGAAAAGATCACTCATGGCAGAGTCACATGTCAGAGCAAGACTATGAGAAACTTCCTGCCTTGCCCATTTTGGCATGTAACCACTTGTCCAGACCACTTGTTCCTCAGTAAGCAAGGGATTTGTGAGCTGGCTCTCTGTGTTCTCAGTGATTTTTACAGCTACGTTTGATTTTTCCCAAGGTTGTACAGGAGAATAGAAGAAAGAAGCAGAGAGTTTTTCAGAACTTTTCTTTTCATTGACGTATGATGTGTAAATTATGATGAATGCTAGTGGGAATATAGTTATTAAAAGTAAGTAGCAGTATGACTTCATATGGCCAATCATCAAGAAAGGGATAATTGGGCATCACTGTAGAGTCCACTCTACTGTTATGAAGCTGGGAATAAAATGCAATATTTAGTAACAGTCTTTAACATTTCCTTTATATTATTTCCTTAACCTTTAACTGTGAAGTGAAACTGAGCCAGGAAGGAACTGCTTATTAGCCTTGCTAAGTGTATTGTTCATGGCAATTCTGAACAATTTTCTGACATCCAGAGGACTGAACAAGGCACAGGCTGGTTGTGATGACTGTGATGGAGCAGAGTCAAGCTGAAGATCCTAAATATTTCCTGATTCTGAAAACAAGTGACTGGAGCTCAAATTTTCCATTGTTTATACTTATAGGGAATTTTGCTTGATTTTACTGATAGTATAAATATTTAAATGCTAAGCACAAACATTTATATTGTTGTTAACAATATAATGAGGAAAAGAAACGAAAAGAAAAGAGAAGAAAAGAAACAAAAAGAGAAGAAAAGAGAAAAGAAAAGAACTGGCCTGTCTGTCCTTACTTAGACAACTGAATATAGCTTTTTTTTCTGTTTATTATTATATATTTTAGTGCTGAAATGACAAGAATATTTAATAAAAGTTTTCTTCATCATTTACTCTTTCCTAAAGAAAAGTTGCCTCCCCATTCTACAGGTGATTGAACCAGAGACAGAGTCAGGGCCTATTTGCCTAGCATTAAGGCAATTGTAGTGGGAGCCAGGTTGCTTTCTCTGACACAGATGTGGAGAAGAACAAAATTAGTTTTAGAAAACCAGTGCCAGAGAGCACAACAGGAGGGAATATCACCATTTTCCAGCCACTTCTGTTTACACTTGCATTGTGATCTGGAGGTAGTCTGTGCCTGGACAAGACCTGCAGGAAAGTTAATAAAATTTTATTTTAAATGTATTGGTAAAATTGCATTATCTCACTCAGGTGACTTAAAAAAAAATAGGCCTTAATTCTGTTTCTTTTAATTCTCTCTGTAATATAATGTGGCTTGCCTGGTCCAGTTTAAATCTGCACCTCAAATTAGCTCAGCTTACCTTTTCTCAGCATTCCCACATAGCCTGGTCCTAATTTTTCTAAGTCTGAAAGCCATATTCCCCATGTAGGAAGGATATAATATTGTCTTCAAGTCTTGAAGCCAAGTTCTACCCTCTCTTCTCAGTGCAGCTGGGAGATTTCTTATTTCTGCACTTCGCAGATTGCTCCCTACCCTGCCATCACACAGTTAATATAATCAGCTCTTAAAAAAGGTCAATGATCTTAGCAGTTTTTGTCAATACAGAGATACTTAAAAAACTAATCATTAAAAAGAAGGTGTGAAAGAACAAGCTGAGATAATACTTCACAGAGTAAAAATGATGAAATGATGGAGTAATTATAGCCTGCAAAATCAAAAAAATCCAATGTGATCAGCTGTGGGATTTGTGATAGTTTTATTAAGGTCAGGCTCGGAAGAGAGGGTGTGAATAGGGTCTTTTAAAAACTGTTTTCCTGGTACAAGGATGCGGAGCAGCTGGGTTTGCACTTGGGGGCAGTGCTCTCCTGCCCTGTCAGCAGCCCCGCTGCCCGCGCTGTGCTGCTGCCTGCAGAAGACACAGAGAGTGATGGCTCTGCGCAGCCCAGGGCTCATAACCTGCCTAATATTGTTTTCTTAATTAATTTTAAATACTGTTCCTTTACTCTGATAGAGCTCTGCTGCTTTAGAGCTTTTGTTTCTGTGTAAAGGACTCCCTGAAAAGAAACGGAGGAAAGAAATTTCTGGAAATGGGTGAAAATGTTTGTAGCTATTGTAGGAACAGTTATCTCTGTTAACAAGAGTCCCTTGAGCGTAAGGATAGATGGCAAAAGGAAAATGGTTGGGAGGTCTTAGACCCATGCTTGTTATTTAATTTTTGTCTGGGGAAGTACTGACCTTCATGGAGTGGCCCTATTTTTCCTCTCCTTCCTCCTCATTTTTTTTTCTCCTCCTTCCTTCTTCCCAAGCAGGCTGTACTTCTGTAAGGGAAATGCTGTACCTTCCCCACTCTTAGCTGGGACATGTTGAAAATAAGGAAACACATCAGCTTACAGCATTGCCAAGGCATTTATTGACTGTCCTTCAGTTCTCCCAAGAGGACAACAGAACTGGCTCTGAAAGTCAGGTTCATAGCAAAGTTAGCTGTCAGTGACAGCACCATTTGCTCTCAAACGAAGCTCTGGTCCTTACAAGACTCACAAAATTACAAGGATTGAGTGTACTAGATCTGAGCTTTGCCTCTCCTTCAAAAAGACATCCATAGCACCACAGGTGTTGAGGGGGAAATAAAGTCCCCCAAATGCCATGCACCTTGTGTAATGGGACTGTTGCATTTATGTAGTGTCCTACCTGACTCTGCCGGTAACATATGGGAGTCTTCTGCTCACTGATGATCTTGCAGCACATGGTAACACTACTGACCACTCTGATCTACTCAAATAAAGTAGAATTAATACAGTGTGGTCAGGTCTCACAACTTTATTATGGATTTTGTAGCATCAGATATTTTTCTCAGTGCTTTAATCTTCATTCACATGGCATGCAGAGAAGTTAATTTCTCTTCTTTTAAAGGGAATGCTTGGCTTTTCCTTTTTGTGTATCGAAAATGTGAAAACCCGAGACTTTGATTGTACGAAACAAACTCCCTCCATTAGCCCAGGAAAATGCAATGCATTTTAGTGTAATGATTTTTGCAGGCCTCAGTTGACCAGTACTCAAGATTAGAGAAGTAGTCTCTGCATCAGTTTTACAGATGCGTTTTTTGCATAACAAAATGAAATGCGTGAGACTCTGCAGCTGTTCCCTCAAGGTTCATCAGTTGGTAATGCACTGTAGTGGAAAGAACTATGCAATAATACTGTCATCAAAAAAGAAAAGGTGGGTCAAATCTGACTGTGTGTAAATATAGGATGAAACAGGAAGTTTTGTAAAAAGTAGAGAGGATCTGGAGATGTCCTTATTGAAGCAGCAGAAGAAAATCAAATGGATTTTTAAATGTCCCTGAGAAGAAAGTAAAGTTCACCAGACTAGACACAGTGGCACAGGATACCTCTTTACTTACTCAGATTTGGAGCTTGGTTATGCACCATGTAAGTTCATAGTCTATTCTAGGTGCAGAGTTTAAATATTCAATGCTGAAATGTGCCCAAACACAGAAATCATCTCTGCCATGACACTCAGTGAAAGGTGAGGCTAATGTGGTTTCTGTGGCTGCCTAGGGCAGGTCGTTCAGCAGCAAACATTGTTCATGGATTTATCTATCAGCAGAGATGAGCCTCACTGCTTTTACAGTTCAGTGGAGCTCCTGATCAGCCCAATCTTGTAACGAACAAAGGCTGTGAAATAATTTGTATCCTCTATTAGAGACAAACAAGCAAGAACACCACTTAAGGAAGCAATATAAATAATGAATGAGTAGAGAAATATGGCCCTCTCTGACAGAAATGATGCTGGTTTTAATTTGTGTTTATGGCACCTAAAGTAATGGGCACATGAAATATGCATGGAGAGAAAGAACCAGGAAAAAAAATCCCTGCAGAACCCGACCGCAATCCCCTGGACTCTGACCAAAACTTGCAAGGGGAAAAATGTAACGAGGCAAAAAGAAAGCTCCAGTAGAAAGGGAAAACAATAAACACCGGAAAAATACAGCGCGTATCTTTCTTTGGTGCCTTCTACACTACTAGGAAATCAAAACACTTTTTAGGAAATGAGCTCAAAGTGTAAGATTGCCTAGTGAGACAGTCTTTAGCATTTGGTATAATGAAGTCAAATCTTTATGGAGGGAAAGACAGTGTTTCAGTGTGGTTTGTATATAGTAAGTTTGTTTAAAATATATGAATCCCTCTTTCAGGAGTCATTCAGAGTGGTTTTCTTCTAAATTAAGAATATTATGCAATGAATCAGAATAAAATAAAAATGTAGTCCATTATTGTGAATCTTCCTCTGGAAAAACAAGTTGAAGTTCAGTTAGGTTTTGAAGAGCATTTTAGAAATTTGTAAATAAGGGCTAAAATTATTTTAGCTTTCATAGCTGAAATTATTTGTTCCTGGAAATTTTAAATCCCGAAGAGTTTACAGAGGAGAAAATTATTCTGAATATTATGGGTAGGGCTCTACATTTTATTAATTGAGGTGCTGAACAATAATGTCCGAAACCTGCAGTGATCAGAATGATTACAGGATATTGTTTTTTGTCTTAGAATGAGAGTGCAAACATTTTTTTTGAGCTTGACCATAGAATCTGGTTTCCCAAGGCACCACATATTATTTTCATCTCAGGAAACAACAGGCTAGCTCTTTCAGCAGTGTTTTGAATGGAATGGGATACAGTTATTATATACTTGAATTTTAAATGTGGATTTTTCTAAATTAATTTTTCCACAATAGTGAAATGATGCCATATACTTCATAACAGGACTTCTGCATATTATGACAATTTACTTTCTCTTCACAATTGCCTAAAGCCAAGTGGTTAGAACATCCTTGTAGATGTGTAGATGTAACCTACATAAAAAAACCACATCTCCAAAGATGGTGTCTTATCCATTAAAATGTTTGTACTGAGTATGCATGGCCTGGTTTTGGTAGCAGTGGGGCTATATGGCTTCTGTAAGAAGCTGCTTCCATGTCCAGCAGAGCAAATTCCTCATAGCTCCAAAGAAAAATGTTCTGCTGGGCCAATTAGAAATGGTGATAATGCCCCAGTGATAACAGATTTAAGAAGAAAAAAAAAGTTATTGTGCAGATGTAATTGTGTCCAGAGAAGAGCGTAGTGAGAACATGTGAGAGGAACAACCTTGCAGACATCATGCCAGTGCAGAGAAGGGTGAGGAGGTGCTCCAGGCACCTGAGCTGAGATTCTCCTGCAGCCCGTGGCACTCATGATGAGGCAGCTGTGCCCCTGCAGCCCATGGGGGTCCATGGGGATGCAGAGATCCACCTCTAGCACATGAAGGAGCCTCAGGCTGGAGCAGATGGATGTACAAAGGAGGCTGTGAACCCCACACTGGAGCAGCCTGTCCTTGACAGTGCCCTGTGGAAGAGTGACCCACACCGCAGCAGGTTTGGGAGGAGTACTTGTCCATGGGAGGGACTCACATTGCAGCAGGTCACAGAGCTGCTGCTCTGAGATGGACTCACATCAGAGAAGTTCATGCAGAACTGTTTCCTGTGGGTGAGACCCCATGGTGCAGCAGGGGAACGACTCCTCTCCCTGAGCAGGGGGAGAAGCCTCGGATGAGCTGACCACAAGCCCTATTCCCTGTCTCCCTGCACTGCTGAGGTAGGAGGCAGAGCTGGAAGGAGGGAGGGGTGGCAGGAAGATGTTTTTAAGAGCTCTTTTTATTTCACATAATCCTGCCCTGATCTTGTCAGTAACAAATTCACTTCATGTCTCTAAGTTGGGCATGTTTAGCCCCTCATGGCTTTTGATGAGTGATCTCTCCCAGTCCTTATCTCAATTTAGTTACTTTTTCTTTATCCCCATCGAGCTGTGGAGGGGAGTGAGTGAGGGACTTTGTGTCTGGCCAGTGTCAATGAATTGCCATGTTGTAGTTATGAATTCTGGACAGGCTGTACTGAAAATTGTCAGCCCTGTGCAAGGTGAAAGATAATAGTCCCTAGAGAGATGAAAGTTTACAGGACAGAGAGAAGAGCCCCAGTCCACAACAAGAAGAAAGTAAAGACAAAATTTTCAAAGGGTAAGGACGGCAAAGGAGTAGATGTCTTGATTATTGAGTATCCATCTCTGAGATGCTAGAAAAATGTCAGGGTGCAATTTCTGTCCAACACAGACAATTCTTCAGTATCATGGCATTAACAGGCCTGTGGGCAAAAGATGAAGAAGGAAGCTGCTTGAGGTCTTTTTTAGTTCTACTGGTTCAGTGAGCTAATGAAATGACCCTTTCATTTGAGAGTTCATGGAAATATTCAAATTGTGGGATTACTCTAGCAATACTCAAAAGAATTAATAATAGATCTCAGTTAGAAGGGTGCTGTGATGTGCAGTGTCCAGCTTTCAGGGTGTACAGGGGTCTCCTCCTTGGTTGAAAGATTTTGTCCATGCCAAGGGAAAATTATCAGTCAAGAGTGAGCGGAGCTGTGCTGGAAATGAGGAGAGGTGGTAGAAGGGTTCACGCCTGGGCTTCACTGGAAGTTTGACTGTCCTGGCAGGTGCAAGTGGAAGAGTTCCTTTGTGTGCCTAAAAATGCATTTGAGAATGCATCTGTTTTTTTTTTTTTTTTCTCAAAGAGTTACCTTAAATATTCAAGAATTATGTGTCATTTATTTTCAGGTGACATTCCTCTGCAAGTCCCATCTGAACATGCTGAGAAGTCTGGACACCCAAAACATGAGTTTTGCCAGAGAATTTGCTGAAAAGAAAAAAAACAAAGGGAAGAAGACCCATCTCTAATGACTCTAATGACAAAATCATTTATCTGCAAGGACTTCTTTACAGCTGACATAAGAATTTACAGTTTATGTCTTTGGATCGGATCTTTGCATTATACAAATTGGAATAAGTCTTTATGTAACTCAGTCTTTCAACTGATGCTTCAGAAATTTTCTATGAAATACCTCCATTTGCACAAAACCAGTAGTGAGACTATGGGCCAAAGTGTAGCAACAGGATACAGGCTGGGATCTTCAGAGCGTGGAAGTCTATTTCCATGATTTAAATGGTTTATATAGCGCTTAGCTGGCATGAACTGCATATGCATTTCAGCAAGGACAAAGGAAGGGCTTATCATTCCTTTGCAAGGTATTTCTCATTCTCACCTGTTTTTTCTCCAAAACAGTTCACAAAACCCAATCTGTGACATTCAGCAAGTACTGGATGACAAACATGGTAGCAGAAAAGCCTCAGCAAGCCTAAGATTCCCTGGAGAAGTAAAGGAGGACTGTAAGGAAGCGCCCTTTCCAGGACTCTGATGGGAAATCTAAACAAGCAAAACTGCTCTTTGCTCTTTTGCTGTTTGCATGCTGACTTTTGACTGTGGATTTCCTACTGAAAGACCTTTTGAGCAAAAGGAAGGATAAATGAAAATATACCAAATTACTGGTTGAAATGTACATATACCACGTGCAAGTATACCAGTTGATATCTCTTGGTCTAAGCTAAACAAATATGTTCCATTTTATTGTCCAGAAAACCAAACACTACCCCCCAGCAGGGAAGACCCCAACTTTTGTTGCATTGGGCTCTGCAGGAATCCTGAGCTCCAAGCAAACCATGAGAATTGTTTCTCAGCAAGTCCCAGGTTTACAGTAAAAGCAACAAAGCTAAGTGACAGAAAGAAAAAGCACAACTGTCACAGAAAAATGGACTTCGTTCTCAAAATAAAAGTAGCTTTCTCTGTTCTGGGCCTTTTGCTTTGTTCTCATCTGTGCTGTAGTGCAAAATGGTAGACTCAGGATAAAAGGCAGCACTCAGTGCCATAAGAACTCCCAAACTTTGTTAGCAGCCAGTGATGAATTTGCAGGAACCATCCAGACCCTTTCCAAATGGGACCAGGTTTGGGCCAGATCTACTTTGAAAATTGTTGCAGTGATGCCTTGGTTCTTTCATGTGCATTTAAAAAATAAAAAAAAGCTAATTGGGGCTTCATAATGCTGGTCTGGTAAGGAAGACACCCTCAAGAAGCCTTCCTAGTAGACCCCTAGCTTTTCAAGTTGAACGACATCCTCAATAGCAATAAATTTCCATGTCCTACCCAACCCTCTGATGGGTCATGCTTGGCTGGAGGTCTGTCTGTTTTGTGGTGCTGGAATAATCCTTCTAAGGAAGACTATGGCTCTGGAAGGCCAAGACCTGTGAGCTACACAAAATGTCTTAAAAATATCTGAAGTGGATTCCCTTTTCTTGCGCAAGATGAACATGCAGTGTAGTAGATTTTGCACTATTAATAAAAGTCAGCTCTGCTAGGAGGGTCTAATGTCCGCAGATTCTTAGATATTAACAGGACCACCATCTTTGCATTAAAAAATACTCCAGCAAACCAAAAACCAAACCACACACATTTTGCAAATATACTGTTTGGAATAACGCTGAACTGTGCTTCAGATGAATCAATTTCAGACAGAGTGAAGCAGTAAAGCACAAAACAGACTTGTAAAGTGACACCACAACCCCAATTATATCATGCACAGCTCTAAAATAAGCAGATCTTTCTTTGATAAGTCACTTAGATTACTTGAATGTTGACCAGGAAAGTTTGTCTTCATGGAAGAAATTACTTTTTCTTTGCATTGTGAAGAAAAAATTTCCTAGAACATGGGCAGGGCAAGAACAAAAATCCCCGAGGAGTGTTATTAAGGACATTGTTATGAAATATAATGCTTTGTAGTTCTTTGGAGAAGGGATTTTGTTGCCACAAAGACTGTACTATTTCAACAGTTATATTAATAAAAACATGTCCAAATGCATTTGTTTTGCTGTTTTCTCTCCTCTTTTATGGAGCAGGAAGTTTCAGAATATATGGTTTTTGAAAAGCCTGTGTGGAAATCACGCTGAAAAGACATGCTTTGAAGTAATGCTTTTCTTATATTTTATCATATTGAAATGCTGAAATAACAATTTTGAACACAATGTTTTACTTCCATATGTTGATTCAATATGATCTTTTTTCTTAAACATCTTGTAGCCTCAGAAAATATTAGGACTGTACCCCAAAATACAAAATGTCTGTGTGATCCCATTATCAATATGAAACTGTTCCAGTGGAAAGTATTAGCCATTGTCAGAGTTCATTTAAAAATCCTTCCTATTGGCTTTAACTTTTTATTACTTGCCAGGAGAGGAAATTTTCCTACTTCATGTATTTTTTTTTTTCATAGAGACACCACACTTCTTGCTTCAGTTGTGTGCAGAGAAAATTGAAAATGGAAAAACATCCGAATTCTGCAGAGGTTCTGGAATCTAATGGGGAAGGCTGTCCTTTTGCATGTGGGATGAATATATCACACAGAAATTTCAGATCAGTGCCAACCCTAGCACTGATTATTTTTCAGTTCAACTGCTGATTGGCCATGAGCTACACCAAAGCTGCCAAATTCATTTCCCAAGCAGGCCCAAGTGATTGGCCCTGACTCCATGCCACTGCAAAGATGTGAGGTGTGCACGAGCTGATTTGATCTTGTCTCCTCCCTAGAAACTTGCCTGGCATTAGGCAGCTTATGACTATCAAATATTTATCGTGTTGTCAGAGGAAAAAGCCAGAGTTAATTGATGTTTTCTAGAGCAGAACCCAAACTGTAGGCTGTTTGATAAGCAGTTAGAGTTTCCTCAGCACTTCTAGGAATGGAGCTTCTCAGCCCAGTGTTATATTATTTTTCAGCATTCCCATTCATCTATACAGGTTGCCAAGCCATGAGAAGATATTTGCTGTGTCTTCCACAAATTGGAAAGAGAGGCTCACCATGCAGGAGAGCCACCATCACTAGCCAGGCAGTGCAGGGATAACCAGGTGTGTGAATAGGTGCCACAGATGCTCTGGATGGCCTCTGTCACTGCAGCCCCAGTAGGAGAGGAAGGGACCATGTCGGGACCCAAAACATTCTGAGCCAAGCTATAAAGCCCCCTCAGCCTTTGGAGAAAGGATGCTACCACAAGTCTGGCTTAGGGCTGGGGAAAAAATTGTTTTCTCTGATCGTAATAGTGTGATAACACTTTTGATCCTAGAGAAGTCAGAGGTCACACAGAAAGAAAAAAAACCCACAACAACCCACAAACAAACAAAACTTCACTCCTTCATTAAATTAAGGATCAGATTGTTCCTATTTTAGCTCTGTTGATTCATCCAGACAGGTTCTTCCAACAAGATTTTTGCTGCCCAAAGAGCTTGGGGCATCTAAAAAATTAGAGGCTTGGGGTCTGGAATTGCTTAGTTAAAATTTTGGCTCTTTCACTACCTTGTGCAGTTTCCAGCTGGCTAATTTATGTGTCAATGCCTCAGATGGTTTATCAGCAAGGCAGAGCGACAGCAGTGTCTCCATGGAAGGAGTGACCGGGGAATAAAACCATGTTCCTTAATATGTAGATTTTTAACAATGAAAAAGAGTAAACACAAAGGAGAAAAATATGCTTATTTTTATGGTGTAGTAGCTTTGTAAAGGACTTGGATCTCTTCTAGCTAAGAAATATAGCTCCTAGTGACTTTGTGAGGTAAGGTTTTAAATTAGTTGCAAGTTGACAGCTGTTGGTTATAGTCATCTGGGTATATATTTGTAGATCTGAAGATTATGGTAAATTGCTTGTATTTGATGTCTGTATTAAGGGGTATTTAAGGAGTGGATTGATGGTAATGTGCAACAAAAAAGAGTTTATATTTTCCATGGGGATTTAAATCCAAATCTGTAGCCAGCTATTCTGAGGGGCTTTGCAAAGCCATAAACAACTTAAAACTGCAGTTGAAGAGATATTATTCTTGGTCAGTGCTATGTGAAAGTTCACTGAAGGGTTGCAAGCACTATCCCTTACTCCTGAAGAAAGACCCCTGCTGTCCTCATATACACAAATCTTGTCTAATCTCAACAAAATTTTGGGATGGCTTGTGCCTTTGGGTCAGACATTTGCTTGGAAGGGCTCTGGTTTTGTTTTTGTGTTGACCTCCAAGGATACTGTAAATGGCTTTGTTTCCCTGCATAACATTTCCCCCAATGCAAAAAATTACCTTAAAAAAGAAGAATGGTTTTGTTTTGCCATGGAGTTAGGTATAAATATTAAAAGCAGGCACAGATAAAACAATAAACACTCAAAACTGAACTTTGAATTGTGCTTTGTTTTGGAATACTTTCTTCCAGCATGTGTGGATTCAGAGAAGCATGACTTTCCTTTGGGACTGAAAACCAGGAGGGTTTCCACAAGTCATCTGACCACACGGCATGGTGTATGTTATTGAAATGCTTGCCCACACTAAGCTCTCAGAAAAGGTCTCCCTCTCTCTCTGACACAGACTGCAGTTGTTTAGAAGAATGAGGCTCTGGTTCCTGGGATGATTTCTGTTCCAAAGAAGTGATGAGTTGACTGACACCTGAGTGCAGGGTCATGATTTAACACACTTGCAGGTGTGTCCCACTTTGAGGAAATGTCAGGAAAGCGCATGGGCTTTGTGTGTGTGTGTGCATTTGTTTGTCCTGAATTCCTGTTGTGACGAGTCTGGCTCTCTGTCAAGCAAACCTTCTCATCCTGACACTGAGCTGCTATTTCAAAGCCTTTTTATTCTTTGCACAGAGGGAGTTCCGACAGGTGATCATTGTGATATTTGCCAGAGCCCTTTCAGAAGGAAAGCCTGTGGGAAGCTTTTCTTTTTTTGCTGTGGGGTGACTTGCAACAGGACCCTTGCTGTTCAAGCATGTTTTAAGGCCCAGCTATTCTGGGGAAAGTACTTGATTATAAGACCAGGCTACTGTAGCACAAGGGTAAAATGTCAGTTTTATAGCTTTCCTAAACATGAATGTTTTAATTTGAACTTGGAAGAACTACCGATATTTTTTCAGTGTTTTGTGAAATTGAAGGTATGGCAGTGTGTAGCAATATATAGATGCCACATAGTAGCATAGCTGGATAGATTGGTATAAGCTCTGTACAAAGAGTTGCATTTTTCTTTCTCCAGACAGGGCAGAGGAGACAAGGAATTAACAAAAGGATCTTATGTCACTTTGTAGATTATTCCTCTCCCCATACTTTTAAGAAGAGGTGATTCCAGAGGAAAAACCTGTGTTCTTATGGTATATCTTATAGGACTGATTTTGAGATCATGTGTGGTGTTATTTTTAAATATACTTCCCAGTCACCTCTGTATGTATTTATTTTCTTACTGTAATTCCTCACACACAAGAGAGCCAAGTCTGTTACAGCTTCCACTCCACATGCTGTGTCCATTCTAAACCAGTCTCTGTTTCACACACAAGTTTACAAAAGAGAAAAGGTGGGAACACTGTTCACAATTGTGCTGGCCAAGAGAACACGCTCATAATTCCCACAACTAGTTTCCAAACTTTGCTTACTTAAGAAACCTGCTTTATTTTCCAAAATGTGTGAATAAGAAGGCCTGAATGTCATAGCTTAGTAATGCTATTCCCCAGTTTGGTGCCTTCTCCCACCGCACTGAGACTCCAAAACCACAGACTCAATGGCTACCCCTTCCCCCACTTCCACATGCAGATGGCCAGAGAGGAGAACTGTAGACACAAAGGCAAAAATCATGGGCTGAGAGAAGAACAATTTACTGGAAACTGCAATGAAATCAAATAAATAAATAAATAAATAAATAAATAAATAAATAAATAAATAAATAAATAAAGGTGGCGAGCTCAAACCAACAGCAGCAGCACCACTGGAACTGCTCACTCCGGTCAGGACCAGTGTTACTCCACCACTCCTTCTGCCAGTCTTGCTCCACTGAAAAAGGAACACTCTTTGTTCTCAGATGTCAGAGAGAGTCCCTTTCCCCTGCTTCTAGCAATAATGTAAAATATTGTGGAGTATCTTTAGTGTCATAGCCACACCTAGACAGCTCCAGGCACTGCCCCCTCACAGATGATCTGGACCAAAATCAGTACACTAAATCAACAACATTTTTGATAAACCTTTTGGGAGAAAACCATGGCAAAAGTCCATGTGAAGATTCATTGGGTGATAAAAAATTCTTATTGTGTATCAGCTTAGCTTTAACCAGGAGCTACTGCTTCACGTTGAAGCAGTAGACAGGAAAGAGAGCCTTATCTGTTGCAGTTTATGGTCTCTACTATAAGATTCTACTGTAAGTTTTGGGAAGTTAGCTCTATTCTTCACCTTAAAATGTAGAAAACTTGACAGTAGGACACCTTTACCCCATATAAGGAATATAGGGAAAGGTTTGCCCATAAATGCCTTTCAGGATAGAAGAGAAGGCTTCTATATTTGCAGTTTATGAGCTCCTTTACAGAGGTTTCTGGTTTTCCTGGAAACATTACTGCTATCACTGTAGGCAGCACATGATAAAGTTGTATAAGAACGGCTATATTTTAGAGCAGTTGGGTTCTTTTGGGGTTTGACAGCATGGATGACAGCATGGGGTTAGACTGCTGGACTCTAATAACTAATAATTACATAGCCTGTGAATTAGGAAAACATCCAGAGGTGTTCACACTCTGCCGATGAATTTAATCACAATTTAAAAGCATTGTCAGATGAGTACAAAAAGGACTATGCTGTGTAGCACTCTTCTGCCCACTCAGTATAGTTACTCTGTGTTCAAGTATTGTACCTGAATCAGCAGTTTGAAACACTTGAACTTTCCTGTTCCACTTAAAACCAACCCCAGCTGTACCTCTGGGCAAGGTACCTACTAGTGAAAGAGGGGGAAAAAAAGAGAAGAAAAGAAAGAACAAAAGGCTTTTAACTTGCGCCGCACACAATAATGATAGAGTGCCTTCAAAGAGCACTGGGGTTTTTGAAAATCACAGGAGTGCAAAGAGGTCACCCATAGATATTTGAATTATTAACATATGTTTAACCATTAAAGAAAGATGTATTGATAGAATATCAATGCGATTAATTATTTAGTTATACAAAGTATGGCTTAGAAAACAAATTAAGTATTCCCCACAGTTTGGGAAAGACAATCCTTGAATAAATGCATCATAAAAGGGTTTGTTACCACAAGGCCTGGTAATAACAGATGATCTTAGTGTATCATGGAAAATGTGTTTATCTTGGTTGTATTTATTTTGGTAACAAGATGAACCTTCATCAGTTGATCTGTGGTGAGATGGAGTGTAGACAACCACAAAGAAACAATTTTGTGCTTGAAGGGAAATGTGGCAGCTTTTCAGCTTGTGGTTTTCAAACAAATAGGTTTTTGAAAGAAGTGTGTACAGTTGTTTGAGGAAGAAAATCCACCAAATAAATATCTCACACATGCTGTTTTCTGTGTCTCTGCTAAGTACCTCTGACTGTATTGCTAATGCAGATCCTGTGGTGAGATCAGGACATCTCTCTCTTAGTCTTTGTTGACAGGAAAAAAAATGCTGTCCTCTTGGAACCTGTTGCTCACTTTTTTTTTTTTTTTTTTGTCAGCTGTGACAAATAATATCTTGAATCATTGCATATCTACTTTGCAATACACTTTTGGCTGAAATTCCTTCATATTTTGGTTCCAGTGCATAGTTTCTTCAGTCATTGGTCAGCTATTCAAACAATCCAAGCACAGTTTTGATGTTAAGTCTGCAGGAGTACAAGATAAGTACTTTTTTCTATGTATGTGATATTAGAAACATTGAATTAGCAAGCACAGTTTTTGGGAAACCTCCTAAGGCTTCCCTTTATTTTATTTGTAGTTGATGGGCACTTTGCTGGGTTAGGTGCCCGATACTCAGCAGTGTGTTTCATCCACAGCTAGGCTGCAGGTGCCTCTCTACCTTCAGTGTTGGAGGACTGGCCACAGCAGGAGAGCTTAGTGTTGGTGTTTTCCATGCCGAGAGACAGGCAGGATAATGACTGCCAGCATATGCATATCTGTTTCTCCCTTGGCTGAGACAAACTGAAATAGTATGTCCTCTTCCCCAGGCACTGGAGAGGAACTCTCTCCTTGCTGCAGCCCTGAGGACACCCTCACGATGACTGGGAAGCAAATGGCTGTCCAGAGCCGCCAAGGAGTCAGAGGAAGGAGAAAGTCCAAAGTCAACTAGAGCTAGAGTGTCTGGCACAAGTGAGAAGTAGGAAAGTTTGGGTACCTCTGAGTTTGGATACTACTTTAGGAGTGAGCTGAACTGGAACACAAGTAATGAATGACACACACTTTGTTTGTGATGCCTCCAAGATGGGAAAAATACTCTTAACTATCTTTATATCACTGTACTTTTCTGATGCCAGAAAATATACTTCTGTTTTAGTGTAAAGGTGCAAGTCAGTGCTGAACATAGTCACCTTGAAAATTCAACAGGAAAGTCAGTAGAGGAAATAAAAAGAGGAAAATGCAGGAATTAATAATAAAATAATAATTTTAGCCAAGAATTGTGCAAGCAATTTTGCTGGAAATTAAACATCTAAAATATATCACATGACATCTAGTCTCCATTGTGTCTGAAGAACCATATCGCAGACATTTTTTTGCTTTATTTGGTTTTGTTGTTGGGTGAAGATTTTCAGCTTGTCAGTCATATGCATAGTATTCCACTTATGTATTAGTATTAAAGCAAAGCAATCATTCTGTCATTCTGTAATTCATACTGCATTTTGTTGCTCCATTTTGGCAACTGCAGTTGTCTGGCAAATGTAGGGTAGCAAACTCTGGGCTTAATAGGAAAATCAGGCTCCAGGACTTCTTGGAAGCATATGTCCTATGCATTTCACTCAAGAGAAGATGATCATGAAAGGTGTTTGGCTACAATTCAAATGGTAACCATATCACAAATAGAAAATCTGTCTTTAACCCAGTGGGGCAGAGGCAGCTCTCTGTTCTGGTCACTTTGGTCCAGGGCTCTCATAGGTCTTGTCCTCATGATTTGTCTTGGAGTGTAGTAACAAGGGAACAAAGGCAATATTTATTCCATGGTCTTGGGGTATGAAATATAGGGAGGCTGAGGAAGTGGGCTTCTAGTGTTTTTGAGGGAGAGCTCTCTGTGTATTTTTCATAATTTTAGGGAATTTACTGAATAATTTAGTTCTAATAGGCTGTAGGGTCTTCTCACATATAGGTCTTCTGCCAGTTAAAAATACTTAGTACGTATATTACTCTTTGCATCTGCAAAGCACTTTACTAACATTAACTAATTAAGCCTCACAACACTCTGGGGAGGTAAGTATAAGTAAGTTATTATTGTTATGTAAGGACAGCACTTGGCACTCCTCTTAGTAGAAGTCTCAGGGGAAATCCTAATCCTCCTCACTGCAGCCCTTTCTGATCTTCAGTCCCACTTGTGAGTTACATTTACAGAGTGAATTCAGAAATGAAGCCATGCTCCCACTCCTTGCGCTTCCATAAGGAAATTTTACATACTCTGCAGCTGCTTATTTGCCTCTCGCACCAGCTCTCTGTGCCAGCAGAGACAGCTTCAGGGGTTGTATAAGTCTTCTGTGCCTCTTGTCCTAGGTCTCTTTCCTTCCATAGAATCCAGTATCTTGGTAGGCTGCAGTGTAGCCATGATGTGTAATGATGATTGTCTTGGAGAAGTTAGAAAGCTTGGGGTAAAAAACCAAATAAACAACATCTAAAAACACATAATATGGGGAAAAATCACATGAATTTGTACTTAGAAAATGGAAGTTTCTACTTTAGAGCCTCATCCCAGCTAATGGTAAAGATTCTGTTGATGTCAGTCATTCAGGAACAGCCTGAACAAAATCATTAGGAGTATTTTCAGTAATGCATGGGTTTTCAGCATGGAATTTCCAGGAAAACCAGTGGAAACTCTGTGCCCAAATCCTATATATTCAAGTTGATAGTATGATTTTATTGGGAAAGCATTCCCCAAGTGCAATGTCAGTGAAACCTACATAGGCCTGTTTTTTTTTTCCAGCCTCGAGAAGAACTTTTCTGCAAAACCTGGACCAGATTTTTTCAATTGCACAGAGGTTTTGACAATGCCTCATGCAGGGGTGTTGTGCAGGGAGGTCTGAAAACACTCTCAGCTGTGAGCAGCTAAGACTGTGCATGTCAGAAGCAGGAAAGCATGCTCCACAGGACACATCATGAATTTCTGACAGGAGAACACTCTCTATGGCTGTGATGAAAACTGGCTGATGACTCCATTGAAAAAGCACATTCAAATCTTCGCTCAGCAGAGCTCCATGTGAGGATCTGGGGTTTAACATTTGTAGTCATAACAGTGCTGCTAATACACCACATTAAAGAGACACTTTGAAGTTCTGACAAGGGCAGTCAGAGAAAGCAGGATGGCAGCTGCTCTGTCAGTCACTTTCTTTTCTATGAGAACCAGCTGCCTGTTATTATCACTTATTATTTATCATTTAAGCTTGACTTGTTACAGAAAAAATAAAAGAAACAACAACTGAAAAAAAAGATGTCCATGGCCAGAAAATAAGTGAAAGTGGTCTTTGGGGACTTGGAAGCTTTCTGTGGTTTGATACATATTTAGGCTGATGGTTTTTCAATACACCACTTCCTCTTCCAACCACCTTAGCTGCCATATTAAAGTGATCAAGTTGACCTCAGATTTACTAAACAGAAATATGCAGTTCACTTAGCCTTTAAACCACATAAATACCAAAGAGGGATTTCTCCACTTTCCAGCATTAATCTTGAAACTAATGCTTAATATTAAATCATTAGAACTCAGGCTCTTTTTTTTCCTTTTTTTTTTTCTTTTTTTTTTTTTTTGGCACAGCCTGCAGGCAGGCACTTAAAATCTCAGTCATCTCCCACTAGAAGTGAAATTTGTAAGTCCTGTGTGGTAGAACACCAAGGACAAGTTTCTAGTGAGGCTGAAGAGCCTTGGAAAGGTTAGCTGGTTGAATAAAAGTGCAACATGCTTGAAGCTAATTTGACTTTTTGAAGAACCTTGTTTTTCAACTGCTGCTTGTGGCCACTTAAGTATGCATTTTCAAGGGAACAATCCTACATGCACTTCACTGAGGCATATACTGGTTTCTGTGCCCTAAATACGCATGCAGCATTGTCTTTGCTATTGTTTGGAGGGTATGCACATGTGCACATTTGTGTGTGTGTATGTGCATTTATTTCCCTAGGTGTACTCTGCAGGGGAAAACTAGAGTTAAACACTCTTTAATAAAGACTTATACATCTGAAATTTTCTGGTTGTTAAAAAAAAAACCAAATACACTTGACTGCCATTTGCACTAAGCAATCAAGGAGCAGGGCATCAGCATTATCATCAGCAGACACCACCCTAGGCTTTACCCCAGGCACTCCATGCATGGAACATGCTCCTTGCAAAGATCACCCCACTCCATGCTACCCTCTGCCAAGCAATGGCTTGCAAGCAATGTCTTGCAAATGTGGCTCAGCAGTATTTGTCAAAGATATCCCCACCAGTCAGTAGAATTTTGCCACCTAAGTGTCTTAGTGGCATTTGAAAATTCTTTCAGTTGTGGTTTTTGCTGCCTTTTCATAAGTTCTGTCCCAAAGAACGTAAGGGCAGTAATCTGCCCTCGTTCTCCTGGACTTCTGGAAAATTAAGAAAAGAGATCCAAAAAAGTCTTTTGCATTGAAAAAACATAAATTTTCTCCTGCCAAAGTATTTTTAGGAGCCTGGTTCACTATGTAATCTTTTATCAATTTCACCACTTTTGTTTCCTAAGTACAATCAAGAGCAAGTTTATACCTGCTCTTGTTCCTCTTCCTGTACATACACCACACTTGAATACCAGATGTTTTTGTATTGTTCAACTACTTGCAAAATAATTTTTCTTTATTCCTTGTTCTGATAAATAAAAAGCAGTTTTGTCCCTCCTCCTGCCACAGTTCAGAAGAGCTTTAAACAATCACAATTTTTGGTCTGTAAGGCCAATTATTTTCTTACATGCTTCTGTATGATTTCTGTCATATTGCATATACATTTCTGAGGGTAGAACTTGACCCATCAACATCTTTCACCATGAGCCAGCATGAGGGAACATGAGTTTGTGTTGCAAAAGAAATTTATCTCAACACAGAGTAGGAGTATATCACACGCCATTGATTTTTGTGATTCAATGTTTTCACTAAGGAGACAGTAATAAGCTGCACAAATAATCTTTTTTCTGAAAATCATTCTTCAAGCAAGTTTTAAATATTTGTGGGTGATCAGTGGGAATATTTGGTTCATAATGTCTTTGTTTCCCTTGGGAAGTGTGCTTCTGCCAGGACCTGTAACTTGCAGTCAGGCAGCAAGGAAGGGAGGTGCAGTTCAAGCATGTGCTTGAATTTGAAGGATTTCCAAAACTGGCTGTTTTATTCACACTCAGAAGTCATCATCTTTCAATATCTTCTTCACATAAAACAGGAATTTTATACTTAAGTTTTAGGAGAAATTGATGTGTTTTCATTATGGATATGATGGTGACAAGGAGAAAATAGTAGGTTGAGATGAACCCTCCAAGGTAACCATGAGTGGGAGATAGGAAGGTCCTGCAAAGCACCCACACTAAAGTGTGTGACTCAATTCTCTTCAAGGCCAAATTCACTGGAAAAATGAGGTTTTTGCAACTGTTGCATGCAAAGTCTCAGCTGAAGTAACAGTACTTGGTGATTGTGGCAGCATGGAGTCCTTTGATTTCAGTGTTGATACAGAGATATGGGCTGTTTCTCAGGTGTGATGGTAATGATGCTCCTCCAGAACACAGACACTGCACTTATTTCTCAGGTTTTATTAGATTATTTCTTCTTTTTAAGGAGTAGAGACAATATTTTAACATGGGAGTACTAAACAAGCAGAAGCCCATATATTGACAGCACCAGGTGAATTATCCAGTGGTTTCTTTTGCATTTGCTTTGGTGACTTAAGTTCTGGGAACTGTGTCCTTCTCCTCACACTCAGCAGCCCTGAGCCCACTGTGTCAGGCTCAGTTATCTGTAATAACCCACAGATTTTGTTATAAAAATATCAAGACAACAGTGACAGGGAAAACAGTGTTTTGATGTACATGAATTATGGGATTTTAGAGTTACAGTAAACTGCCGTTTTAAACAAAGTAGCTCAAAGCATGGTGCGACAGCAAGAACAGGGAGATTAAGTGCCCTCGATGAGCTGAGCAGCACACTTCTTACAAAGCTAACGTCTGCTCCGTGTTATGCCAGCCGAGCTCCCTGACATTCTTAAAGCCCAAGTTGTTTGTAAGGTTATTATTAGAGATTTCTCACTTTCTGAAGCCAAGGGAGGAAAATAGCAACTGAGGTAAATGTTGCAAGGCCCCCAGACCGTGTGTTTGTTTGTGATTTATGATTCAGATGCAGACATCCTGTTCTGGTAGAAATAGCCTTGCTGGTGCGTTTGACACTGTGTTTCAAAAGGTACTTATTGAACAGAGAGTGGAAAAAGAAGGGGGTAGCTGAGCTTCTGAGGAAAAACAAGTCAGCCTGTCTGTGGTGTGAGGCACTCTCCTGTTCCCCTGAGGAGAAAGCTCTTAGCAGATTTCAGCTCCTGCAATGACAATGATGTTATGTTTCAAGCTTCTCACTGCACTGTAAATAACATTAGGTTTAAGAAGTGTATTTGGGTAGGAGTACGAAAGTGGAGAAAGTGCATTCAATTAGAAACAACGCCTACTATTCACTGTAAAATGGACAATGACTGCAAGTAGTAGAACTACAGTCATTGCTACTCTCACCTGTTATTGTTTACATATTAGTTAATTTGATTTCCACTCTTTTGTGCAGTTTAAGCCTGTTCTGGCCTTGTTATTTATATGCCAGTTACCTGCCTCTGAACATTAAAAAATACTTATTTAAACCAGATGTAAAAGTTTCGCCCAGATCTTCACTCAGCCTTCCAGCTGCAGGAGTCAAGTAAGCAGACCAGAGGTGATAACAAAGAATATCTGATAGCAGTGACAGAAATCCTGTAAGCTGATGGAGAGTTATACAGATCATTTTTAGCATACTGGTTATCTATAAATACACTGAAGTGGGGTAGGAGTTCTTCAGGGCAGACTGTTTATCTGTGCTGAAAGGAAAAACTGGAAAGTTGAAAATCAGCTTGGGTAGTGACAAAAATATTCAACTGCATTATTTAACTCTTTATTAAATTCACTGAAATTTAAATCACTTCTGATGACACTTGGTAACACCCTGAATGAACTATGAACCTGATACATAGTTTAAACACCAACTGTATGCTGCCCAAAGGATGGAGGAAATGATTTGAAACATTTTTCCGTGTCTGAATTCCAGCTACGCAATGTAGTTTGCGATGAACCTGAAATAACAGGACTACAAAGGGAAAAACATTGCTATGGCAACAAACCATTTCTAATTTAAGTGAGCTTGGTATAAGAAAAGAAGCAACAGTGTAATTTAAACAGAAGCAGGATTTGCAAAATAAGAAATGAAATAATTATTTTAAAACTAAACAATTATGTAGCCCTCTACCTGTAATAATTAAGCATATCCACCTGTAATTCTCTTTTCTCTGGTATTTTCTGAACTTACATAAACACAGAACAACATTTTTTGGCTTTAGAAATTAAGGCAGGAGCTAGTTGAGTCCATCTTAGGAGAGCCACAGAGGTCCCTAAACAAAACTACATACCGAATATATATGATTTGGGATGTAAAGTCAAGATTATTTATAGTTAGGCACCAAATTAGGAGTCCAAATCAGGAGTGGTTATTGCCGGAAGCTAACTCCACATTCAGTGAAGTCCAGTAGAGTAATACATCCATTATGTCTTTGGCTGAATTGTCAAGACCACGTTTTTCAAGGCATAATCTCTGATTTTTAGCGAGCACAACAGGACTGTTTTCGGCTGTCTCAATTAGAAGGCCAACCAAGATCAAAGGCCTTAATTCACTCTGGTGGATGACAGGACCTGTAAAACTGTATTCCTATGCAAATTAATGCCACTCATCTCCCACCCTCCAAGGTGCAATGATGATTTCCCTGACTTTGGGTACATTGCAAGCAGCTATGTTTGCTTTTTCCACAGCCTTGCTGCAAGATAATGCTTTGGTCAAAGGACAAAATTCAGAATCTTCCTCTGATAACCAAGAACTTTCTTGTTACTAAAATGTAAGATAAAAAACTCCTTTTGTCTCCTCAAGCCTCTTTACAGGCTGATGGCTTGGCTGCTGTATTTGGGATTTTTTGTTGTTATATTTTTTATCATTTGTTTAAACACTCTCTTAGAAAAAGATATTGATAAAAGTATTTTGTACCTCTATGGAATGCTTTGTCTTCTTCATGATTATCTCTGTCACTTTTTGATAATTCTCAGAAGCAAGTCCTTAGGGTGCGTGTGAAGGAATGTACCGATTTGTCAACAAGAGATATGGTGTGCTCTGTACAAAGCAATGGTGCTGCCTGCACTGCCTGAAGGAATGGACTCTGCTGCCTCTAGCCCTGCAGGAGACAAGGGGAAAGTTTTGGGAAAGTGCACATGGGACATGTAGGCGACCTCATCTTGAATGCATTGCCTCTTGGTGATCAAAGATCTGAAGATACTTAGCAAGCAATGAATGCCATCTTTTCAGCTCCACTCAGCTACTTCAAAAGCTTCTGCTCTGCCATTAAGACAAACAAGATGATTCAAAGGGTTACTTTTGATTTTAAAAAAAAAAGTAATAGCTTAGTTGGCCAATCAATTTCAAATAGACTCTGCAGTAAATAAATGGCAACTTTTTTATTTTCTGTTGCCACAAAATACATTTTGATTTGACTGCAGGAAAGCAGGGTTTTTTTTCTATAGTATTTGGTTACAGTCTTTCAATTGAGGGTAACTAGGGGAAAGCAGAATGTTGAAAAATGTGGAAATACTATGATTTCTTCATGTTAAACTTGAATATGTTTAATACTTACTAAAATGGCATTTGAAATAAAATTGAGTGATTTGAGCTTGCAAAATAAGGTTTAATCTTTCGTTATTTTGGTTCTGCAGAATAAAATTATTTCTATAGTCAACTTGTTTTTTTTTTAAAGTACGTTTACTAAGCTTCTTTAGTAAAACTGTCTTCATTTCCTCTCTCTCACTATGTAATCCTTCATTATGCACAATCACTAATGGGTAGAAGTGGAATTAACCCTTTAAACCAATATCAAATCTTGATAAAAAGAGATTGCTGCAAGGATATATAAAACATATACTAAGTTTCCCAGTATACAAGTTTTGGTCATTAAAACCAACCTACATTTTAAATTGTTGTATATAAATTCTTCATTTGCCTTTATGTGGTGGACTTTTTTTCCCAGCACCATTTGCTGTATCTTTGCTGTATCTTTTTGTAATATCTCTCCTGTTTACAATTTCTCCAAATTCTCAGCCATTATATACTTTATCTTAATTCTTTCCTCATCTCCATGGATAGATCTCTTTCAGACCTATACAAAACAGAATAAAATTCCTTCCAAGCTCCTTTAATGGGAGATCTCAGATTTATTGGGAATTGAGGTTAATTCATTAAAGAGATTCTGCGTTGATGCATTGTATTTGCATAGGGTAGAATTTTGAGGAATGTCTGGCTTTACAGGAAGTTATCAGGCGGCCTTTATTAATCAGATGTGTTACAAGTTTATTGGAATCACCTGTTTGCTTCATAATCATCTTGAATTACGATTTTATTTTCAAGAGCTAGAAGACTGTAAAATATAGAATCTCTTTTCATGTTTCTGCCTTCATGAGAGGAAGTCAGCAAAAAAAAGTGCATTTTAAAGGAAACAAAAGTCTGATTTCTTTTAAAGGATTTGGTACTGGTGTCAATGGCATTAAGTGGAGATTTGGAGGGTCCAGTATACTAGCTCTACTCTGGATAGACTGGCATTGTTCAGGAATAATTACATTTCTGTAGGATATATTTTGTATACTTGTCCTGCAGAAATGCATGGAGGAGCCCTAGATAAAAAGCAATTTACTGTAAAACATCTCCCACCACAGGTGGTTTCAAGCTGAAATATATCCCAATGTATTTGTGTTGTTGCCACTGATGGTAATTTTAATGCACTTCTCATGGTAAAGAAATCTTTTGAAGACAAGCTTTGTTTGAGAGGAACATCCTTAAGCTGAGGGGAATGGATGATGGGAATGGCGAATATTACAAAGAGAAACATTTGAGGCTATCAAAAAATTTATGAATTACAAAGAAAAATGGTCAGTTAGAAGTACTGTTATGTTGTTGACACCCCTGAAATTAAAGGTGACATTTTCTTATTCAATGCATTGCTTAAGAATTTGTCTATCATTTTGGGAATGGAAAAAAATATTTTCATTAGTTAATTATAGATGTTGGGCAAGACCAGGAGTGAAAGATGACCCATGAACTGTTTCTTCTGGTGTATATCTCAAAATTCATGTCCTGTCTTCCAAGCCAATAGATAGCCATCTGTCTCTCAGACTGGGAGTTAGGGTGATGAACAGTACACCCTTCTTTATCTGGGATCCCGGTTCAATGTTGTGTAGCATCTTATTCTGCAAAAGCAAATTCTAAGTGGTTAAATGCTGGGGATGCAGCCTTCAAACCACGTTGGTCAGGCCTTCTTTAAAACAGCAAAGGACTTTGAAGAGGCAGCACAGAACATAGAAGACTGATGGTAATTAATGAATGGATGTCAGACACAGTAGGAAGAAATTTGATCAAAGGGAATATAGCACCTTCCATTGCAAACTCCCATCCATGTTTCTAGCTCTGTATCAAGGCATTCCTGTTCTTTACAAAAGAACTGATAAAGACACATAATAGGCTCTGTGCTGTCTAGAAGAGGAAGGAATTGCAAGAAGCAGTCCCTGTGCAGTTTCAGCATTCAGCGTCACATCGCATTGAGGGAGAACTCAAATATCAGCAGGGGTCACTTGGCCGGACTGCTGCAGTCATTGAGATTTCCTCAACACTACAAGTGAAGACCCCTACATATTACTGTATGGTTCTACCTAGGATTCTTTTTCTCATTGTGAACATTCATCACATTGTGAAAGACATGAGATACTGTAAAGTTCAGCAAAAATCACAGAGTTATATAAGCTTATTCACCAATACTTAGGGTTGCAACTGACTAAACTGAAATGCAAAATATCCCTAGGTCTAATAAATATGGTTTGAAAATTGTCCCTGAAAATGATATCTGAGATCTTTTGTGGATTCAAAGATATTTCGATTGCCAGATACACCTGTGGGAATGTCCAGAGTCTTTTTGGAGGTTCATCTGCCATGGACTGTTTGAAAAACACTGGTGGCATATTTATATTTTTCTGTTTCCAGCATTCCATTTCTATTATCTCAATTCTCAAATTGCTTAGCTCAAATTCAGCAAAATCTAACCAGCACAATACTCATAATTTCATTATGTGATCCATCATTTCTGATGACAGTGGATTTTCCTGGAAAAACAGTATTTGTGGTAGTATCTCTGGACTTTGTTCTTTAGCCCAGACCTCTGACTTATCCTCTTAAGAGCAGATGATTAGAATTACTTCCACTTAAATGGCTCTTCTCCTAAGACCCACATTACCCAGTGCTTAAAACCCAACCACGTTTGACCCTCAATTCTGATGTGGCATGGAAATTTGTTCCTCCCCTCAGGAAGTTGTGAAAAAGGGTAATAAAGTTGTCCAAGAAGCCATCTTAGAAGAGAGAGTTAATTTTAAACAAGGGGAAAAATTCTAAAACAAGATTTTTAAAATTACAAAAGGTGTCATTTTTTTGAGTGCTTGATTAAGGGCTAAATTTCAAATGTTCATTCAAGTCTGGGGTAATCTTAGTGTACTGTGAGCCTCCCTGTTCTCTTTATGGGACTTCATTTAAACCTAACTGAAATTTCTCCTTCTTTATGTACTTGGACTTGAAACTAAACTTGTTGAGCACAGCAGGGAGTTGTAATAAAAGCACCAAATTGAAGAGCTCTTGTGTTGTGTCTGAAGTGTCTGCTGGGGAGTGTTTCAATTCTCACTCTTTCTGGTCACATTCCCTGACAATCCAGTTATTGAATTAAATCACTTTATGAATACATATTCATAGATCAAACAGCTCAAAAACTAATCCAACTTATAATATTCCTAAATTACTTCAATCAAGTCCAAATCTGTTACATAGATGATTTCCACCTCTGACGTATTTTGTCTAATGTGCAAGATTTTGAAAAGGATCATTTGCCTTCTATTACAGTACATCACATCAAATCATCTTGATCTTCTCATTAAATGAAGATGATCCATATTATGTGGAATTGCCTTGGATTGCTCAGTCATTGAAGGTATCTGTCACAAACAAGAAAATGCATGTACACACACACACTACTCACAGAGCCATGGGAACTATGTCTTGCAGTAAGTCCTCTGCAGGGAAGGAATAAAATACAGCGTGATACCATCTGTGGTAATACGTGTCATGCATCTCTCATTCACCAAAAATATGACTCTATGAAGAGTCAAGTGTGCTCGGAGTCACAGTTGGGAGATTAGTTCCCAGGCTGCTTGTTAAACTACCTCTTATAAAATAGTCCTCGCCAGATGTTGTGCCTGAGATGATAGAAGGAGTAAATCCTGGGGTAACTCAAATCAATGGTAAATTTCTCATAAACCTTGAAGAGGCCAGGATTTCACAGGAGGAATTTTAATTTGTCAGAAAACTTCAGTGCCTACTTCTGGGTATATCTGTTTGAGCTCTTTCTACCCGAAAATATTCCTGGCATTTTGACATAAAATTAATGATTAGAAAACCTGAATGGATTAGGGGATGAAGGAGCATTTACTGTAATAGCTCCCTAAATATTTTGTGTTCCAAATGTGAAAATTGCTCATTGAAGGATTTAAAAAAATATTTTATTTTTTATTTGCATTTTTATATTTACTTATTTTTTTATTTATTTATACAATAAATAATTTTTAGAAAGAGCATAGCAATTAAAAATTAAAGATAAGAATGTACTAGAAGGGAAACATTCAGAAGAACAGGTAGGTAGACCAGTGTGTTGGGCTTCACCATAACATAGAGTGAGTGGAGCAGGTGAAATTACTGCTCAGTGGGTGGAAAAATTTGAAGAATGAGAGAAAACAGGAAGTTTGAACACAGAGGAAGAGACAGTCAGCTGGGTCAGTAAGTGCTATCGTGCCTGGATACATCTCCAGCTCTATGACTCAGCAACAAAGATGTTAGTGCGTTGGTGTATGCCAAAAATGCCCATAGATCCTATGGTCACCTGTTACTAATGCTTTGGGCAAGCTATTGATTTCCCATATGCAAATGGAAGGGGCTACCAGAAGAAGAATTTAAATAAAGATACATAGAAGCAAAAAGGGAAACAGCAGAAAATCCTACTGATGTGGTACATGCCTCAGTTATTGCTGCCCATTTCCTTGTATGTAGCTGTGTACAGTCTTCTGTTTAAAATGCAGTTACTGTGTTATTGATTTACTAGATTTGTTTTTAAAAGCATTTAGGATTGGGCAATTAGTTACTGCTTAATGCAGAATGTCAAAACAGAGCTATCGACCCCCCTAATTGATCAATTAGTTCATTGTTTCCTTCACATGGCTTCAGGTGGACCTAATCTAAAAGAACAAAGGAAAGAAAAGTTCTTTGGATTTTGTGATAAGTATTATACAACAGAATGGTAAGGAAAAATGTTTTGATGTTGAAAGGAAAGAGTATGGGTTAAAAGCAATTTTCCAGTAATTGCTATTTTGTTGAAGCAACCACTCAAAGGAGAATTTCACAACAAGGCAACAAAGAAAGAAATACTGAGCTATGTACACAGTGAACCAGGACAAAAGCCTATGCCTTTAACTATGTTATGAAAACATATTGATCTATCATTAATTACTTCATTCTGAACTAAAATACAGAATAATAATTATTAAATTAAAGAATCAGCTCTGAACCAGAAACACAAAATGGTGGACTTCAACTGGGACTAGCAAAAGTTTTAGGAAAGGATGTGTGAGAGAGAAAAGATGCACGATTGTGGAAGCTCTTTTGGCCTCTTCTTCTGAAACGAAGGGCCACTTCTTCAGTCCCATGGATAGAAGGCCAGGGGCTACCTGAAGTGTCACTTTACAGGGCCACTGAGATACAGATGCAGGGAAGGATGTCTGAAGATTGTGTGGTCCAAATCCCTGCTGGAACAGAGTCAACTACAGTAGGCTGCTCAGAATCACCACCAGTTCGATTAGAATTTTGTCAAGGATGGAGACTTACAACATTTCTGGTCAAGTTATTCCCACTTTTTTACTTGCCTTCTCTTACCAGTCTCCACATGGGATGTTTTACAGGTTGCTCACTCCTACATTTCTGCCCCTCTGTAAACTACATATGCAGCTGAAGCATTCTGGGGCCTCTCCTCAAGGTGCAGAAACTATTCCCAGTCTTCTGCTGTATTGATGCAGCTAGGTACACATCTAAATTCAGGAAACTTTTCAGCTCTATGTTGCTTTCTGTCCCAGTCTCCATTTAAAATCAATCAAACAAGCAAATAAAAGACAAACAAACCTCAGAAAATCACAAACCCCCATTGTTCTGAAAAAATATGCTGCACAGTTTCTCACTGGGCCACATTGCTTTCTGCACATGTTGACAGATAAAAGGAATAACCACAACAACCATTGCAAGTCCCAGGGTCCTTTTTTTCTGAAGATTTGTTGTTCCCAAAACACTAGAGATAGGCAGATGTTTTACTAGAAGGCCAAACAAAATACCATAGAAAATGATTAATTAAATAATGATGAATGTAGCTCACGAACTGTTACTCATTAATAACGATTACAGCAAATTCTAAATAAAAACATTCTACAAACAATTACTTAAAACAAATCTGTACCACAGGAGGCAATTCAAAGAAGCTGAAACTACAACAACATATTTAAACAGCTGGAGAAAACACAGGAGGTGCCAAAGATCGTTCTGTTAACTGCATGCTGTCACTGGAATAAAAATGAATATAAAGGAGTGAGAAAGAGTTAGGTTAGATGAATGGTATTAAATTGGATGTGGGAGAATTGATTCTGTTTTCATTTTGCTGGTGGAAAAGTCATGTGGCCAGTGGTGTTTGTTCACTGCAAATAATAGGGCAGGGTAAGAAAGGTTAGAAAAACTGGGTAACTTAAAAATACTTAAGGGGTAAAGAGGCTTCAGAAATTCAGCCCAGAGAACTTCAGGTGAAGTCAAAGGATCTTCTGAACCATTAGTTATCAAATTCAAGAATTTGTGAAGGACAGATAAAATCTCAAAGGACAAAAGTAAGTCAAATACAGTACCTACTACTCATAAAAAGACAATAGTATGACCTGAAGAAGCATAGACTCATCAGGATAATTTTAATATGTGGAAGATGCTAAAACATGTGATTGCATAATCAATTTGCTAGCACTAGAGGAGAACAAATGCCATAAAATACTTCCAATATTGATTTGTAAAGAACATATCCCATCAGACCAAACTTTGAGGAGATAACTAGCCAAGTGAATAAAGAACAGCAGTAGTTATAGATATGGAGGTTATTAAGAATTTTACACAATGTTGGGCTTGGGGGGCTTTTTAGTAAGTAAAATATAGTACAAAAGATAACACCACATTGGGCACTGCTGGTTGTTCTATAAAAAAAAGACTTATTTAAAAAAAGGTAATAAAAATATTAATTAATATTAGCCATTTTCCAGCTTACTCTAGAGAACTTACACATCTCTGCAGAGCTTGTTTCATTCACCATTTTCATTAGTGGCTTGGATTAAGGAATGGTCCCAGAATTCATGGATAATCCTGAGCCAGGATGAATTATAGTGAAGAATCAAGGATAAAAATTCTTAATACACTGAACCAATGGTCTGAAATTAAAGATGTAAACCAACGGAAAAAAATGTGAAGCATTTTGATGAGGAAGCAGGAAGTGTAGAAATGAAGAGACTAACTAGTAAGCTGCAATACCACAGAAAAGGGATTATGAATTACAGCTGATGTCAAACTCAACCTGAGTCAGCACTTTGAAGTTGTTGGGAGAAAAAGGCAAATACTGGCAGAATGTTATGTGTGAGATGTTGGATGGAACTACTGTTTTCTGTACATCATCTGGTAGACCTCAGCTAAAAAAACACATTTCATCTAAGGCATTATTTCCTGGAAATTTATGAGAAGGATTTAAGAGATGTTAGAGGAGATAAATGAGAAAATCAAGAGGTCTGCAAGACATTAACACTGTACAAAAACTGAAGCAACTGTTGTTTTTTACATTGACTAAATGTAACTGAAGAAGCAAACCTGGTAGAGGTGTTCCACAATATGAATGTTTGCTAAAAATATTTATTCATTACCCATTGGATTTACTTGAAACAAAGGGGATTTTGCTTCTTTGAAGAATTGTTGCTGAGAAACAATTAAAACTCTAAGAGATAGAGGGGAAACACAGAGCATCTTAGCAGCCTGACTTGCCTTAGAGGAAGTGACTGTTGTCTATGATGGGCCAGGTCACAGCCCAAGGAAAAGGGACTCCAAGAGGTCAGTCATTTATTCCCCAAGGGCATAAATGTATGGGCATTCTTTGTTTGAAAAGGAACAACTGAACACGGTATCTGACCGGCCTCTGAGGAGCCCCCTGAAGCCCCATTACAATTCTGCTGCCACAAGACAATGCTTGAGAGATCAGAGAGCTTCCTGGGAATATGGTAGGGAGCCACAGAGCAGGATCTGGCATCAATTGCATTCTCTGTTTGCTCTGCCTCTCCCTGTCATGCCCATCCGACTGATCCTTTTACCACCAGATAAATGTTACCAGATTAGTAAATAAAAACTATGAAATAAGATAGCACTTCATTGTTTTTATTCAGCTTCTGTTTTGTCATCTGTCATATCAATACATCTCAATGGCCAAATCAGAAGAAGCGGGAGTCATTCTGAATGTTATATAGCATGGTATAGTATGGTGTAGGGAGGGTATGCCCTTCACAGTGCTGAGAATGGAGATTTTACTGAGCAATTTAGCTACAGCTGCAGCTTTTGCAGCTGAATGCTGAAAGAAGCCTGTGTGTTTAGAAAATGAGGCAGTTTTTCAATACTAGGTGATTGCATGGCAAGACGTGCATTCCACCCACAACATACTTTTCCCTGTGCACTTGTATGCTGCACTTCTTCAGTTAATTGCACACCTGCTTATACCATACAGGAGAGGAAATACAAAATACATTTCAATTCATTTTAACTTAATAAGTTGTTTTATTGAAATTGCCCGCAATATTTTCTTTGAGTTTTCAAGACATTTGAAGGAATAGCTATTTGCATGAGGGAAATATTTGAAGACTTTTTTCTCTGTGTTCCACACATCAAATGTGAAGGTATTAAGAATGCAAGAGAAAAGAGCATGCTAAAATGATGTATCCCAGAACAAATGAAAATGAACAATGCTCTCCGGTTACAGTTTCATCTCCTTTTGTATAGACAGTTATGATATTAAGAATCATTCATCAGTCATCATATTTCTCCAGCATTAAAATGAAGATGACTGTGATAATTTTTGCCATTTCCTCCTGGAGTAAAGTAAAGATACATGCTACCAATGGAAAAATAACCCATTTAGCTGAGTGCAGTTTAAGAGATTGTATTCACAACTTCTTTCATCTCACACAAATTAAACCAGTAATGATCCTTGATGGCTGATCAAGTATCTGCTGTATTCTGCCATTTGTAGGGAGATTGAAGCCTGGCTTTCAATTCTTTGGTCAGTGATTTTCACTTTCTTGAGGATTTTCACTTTCTTGAGGCCTTGAAGTGATAAAAATGGTTGATAATTACTGATATATTTCACACTGAGACTGAATTTCTGACAACATAAAACTAAGGAGAAACACCTTAGTTCAGTAGAGGTCACAAATCCCAAAGATATGATTCACTAGCCAAGGTAATTATACTTAGAAGTCCACAACAGGGTCATTGGTGTGATTGACTTTATAGGAGCCAGTTCCAGATATTAGCAGAAGAACAGGCAGTTTCTGCTGCTATGCTTATTTTTCCAGCTCTGACACCAGCTGTGCTGTGGTTCAGTACATCTTGGTAAGACCCCAGAGAGCAGAAAAATAAATGCAAAGGGACCTTTGTTTTGTGTCAGGTCATTGGAGAAATGCAATAAAATTTGATTTCAAATGATGAACCAAACAGAATCCATGGCAACCAGAACAACAGACCTGTGAAAGACCAAAATGGTGCTATGACATCCTACCCTTAAGGGGAAGTACTTGTCTTCAAATCTAATCCTGGGAGCGTAAAATTGGCAGCACCTCCTACTCTGTGCCATTGTTTGAGTCTCTCAGGATGCATTTTTTCCAAGTTTCCCTGTGTGATGCTGCTTTGAGCCACGAGCCCATGCTGGGCTCCCAGCACACACAGGCTTTGAGGTCAGTGCAAGACTCCAGTTTGTGGTGGGACTCCTAGCAGTGGAGTCTTCCCCAGCACCTCAACCCTTGTGATGTTTCTGGAGTCTGGAGAATGACCTGTCTTATTCATTGAAGGGCTTGTAGACTGTCATACTGGGCCTCACGAGCCAAGGTTTTGATCAGCTTAAGGGATTTGAACCAGCTACTTTTTTAGTGATGTTGCAGGTCTAAAGGTTCCCTCTTTCAATGGAAGAACATTGAAAAAAAAGTCAGTTCTTTTGAGAAGCAAATAAGAGAGACATGATATTTGAGTCTTTCTTTGCTTTCTATGTCAGTTGTGGGCTCGTATACTGTTTGAAACTTGTTTAAGGAAATAATTCAGAGCCGTTCAAATGGCTGACAGTCTGTACTGCAGTGAGGGGGGTCACCACTGCTCTTCTCCTTGTTGCTTTCAGGAAACTGGAGTGATTACAGCAAGAACAGAAATGTCTCCATGCTGATTTTGTTTGGTCTTTTGTGTTTCTTTTATATTCCACAACAGCTGAAATGTTAAGATCTATTTCAGGATATTAAATGAAACAAATAATACAATTTCATCACCCAGTCACCTTTGAGCTTACCACATTACCTAGTAACAAAGAAGATGGGATTAGAGCAGTGGATTTATGTAACTGCAATAAGGCATAATAATATCTGAGGAAACACGGGAAGGGGGAAATGAATTCAGATATAATATATTAATAGGGACTAGGGATTCATAAAATTGAACCAGATCACTATGAAGAGACTCAAGCATCAGTGATAGAGTTGAAACCTATTTCATTAACTTCTGACTGAAATTCCCATATCCTCCAGAAAGGTGAGGGTTGAAAGATTTCAGTGCTTATGTCAGGAGAGCTGAGAATGAGATAATTTGGGGCAGATGGGAAAGTGTTTCTTTTATATTATATGCAGCCTCTGGGATGTGTTGCTGTTTTCCCTCATTCATGTGCAACAGATTCAAATACCTGCAGGTTGAAGGGCCTGCAGAATGAACCCCTCTAGCTCTGGGATGATCTCCTCCTACAAGGTGTCCATGCATGATTGTTCACCTTCCACTGACACCAGGTAGTTGATGAAATACAGGCCAGGGATGGTACCTGGCAGTCCAAGGTTCAGTGAGGCTTATGGCCATCTATTTAGACACACCACTGAAATGATCTTGGCAAAGGTTTGGGGAAAAAAAAAAAAAGAAAAAATTGTTATGTCTTCTCATTTGTGTATCAGATGAAACTAAACTAGTAGCACAGAGATGTTGCACCAATATCCAGATATTCATGCTGAAGGCTGTTGGGGTGGGGAGGGAGTTGAGAAAAATCCAAAGCTCACATGGAAAGTTGTTTGAGCACTTGTGGAAATGCTAAGGGAAGTCCATGCCAACAACTGTCACTTCTTTATATCTTTGTCAGCAACACAGACAGTGGGATTGAGCACACCCTCAGCAAGTTTGAGGCGCTGTGTGTGGTGTGCTTGACACACTGGAGGGAAGGGATGTTATCCAGAGGAACATTGTCAGGCTTGAGATTTGGATCTGTGCAAACCTCTTGAAGTTTAACAAGGCCAAGTGGAGGATCCTGCAACAAGGTCAGGGCAATCCCAGCACAGGCTGGGGAGACAATGGATCAAGACTAGCCCTGAGGAGAACTTTGGGCTGTTTGTGGATGAAAAGCTCAATATGACCCAGCTATGTGTGCTTGCAGCCCAGAAAGCCAGTTTTGTCCTGGGCTGCATCCAAAGCAGTGTGGCCAGCAGAGTAAGGGAAGGGGTTCTGCCCTTCTGCTCTGCTCTGCTGTGGTGAGAACCCACCTGGAATGCTGCATCCAGCTCTGGGGTCCCCAACATAGGATCTGTTGAAAGTAGTCCAGAGGAGGCCACTAAGCTTTATCAGAGGGCTGGAGCACCTCTTCTGGGAAGACAGGCTGAGAGAGCTGGCACTGTTCTGCCTGGAGAAGAGACAGCTCTGGGGAGAACTTAGAGAGGCCTTCCAGAATGTGAAGAGGACTTACAAGAAGGTTGGGGAGGGACTCCTCACAAGGGCATGAGTGATAGGACAAGGGGAAATAGCCTTAAGCTGATGGAAGGCAGTAATTCTGTACTGTTAGGATGGTGAGGCACTGGAGCACATGGCCCAGAGAGGCTGGAGACTTCCCATCCCTGGAAATGTTAAAGACCAGCCTGGACAGGAGCTCTGAGTCACCTGATCTTGTGGGAGGTGTCTCCGTCCATGGCAGGGGGGGTGGGAAAAACATGGTCCTTAAGGAGCCATCCAGCCCAAGCCAGACTCTGTGATTCCTTTACCCAGATTCACCTGAGCCTCAGGCTGTGTTCCCTATCTGCCCTCAAAGACCTTGTAAGCCCTCGACTACCATGAGCCCTCCACTTGGAGCTGCTTGCAGCAAAACTAGATAGGAGAAGAGCTTGTAAAGACATCACTCAATTTCTCAGAGCTATATATAGTGCATTAGCTTGTGTGCAAAAGCAGACTGGAAGAGAAGGAAAACAGAAAGGAAATTGAGGGAAGGCGACTTGAAAATTGCTAATGAGTGGTAATTTTTTTTGTTATGAAAATTTGTGTATGGGTGTAATCTATCTGCTTATATATACAGGTATAATTACACACACGCCCCTTTTCCTAATACAATTCAAATTTTTAAAAATTAGAACTGAACTTTTAACATTTTCTCCCCAAAATAACCAGTAGAATATTTCTGAGAGAAAGAAAATAATCTTAATTTTTCAGAAGGCACCATTTGAATTACTTATCTCTTTTAGCAGCAATTCCATTTTTTGAATATTAAAAATGGGCACATTTTCTACCTTTTCTACCTTGTCCACCTTGAAGATAATCTTGTCTCAAGTTATATTAGCCATTAATGGAGATTTCTATACACGCTTTTCTCTTGCTATATAAGAGATATATAAGTTATTTAAGTTTCTTTAGTGTAGCTGTATAAAATAATTCACTATATGTCTGAATTTGGATGGAAGTTTTGCTACTGACTCCAACAAAAAAAAAAAGTATTTTAGCCAACGATTATTTTCATATTTTCACTTCATTAGGCCTAAGTGATTTTTATTAAAAGCAAGGAATAAAATGCTTTGAGATTTGCTTCAGTCTTACAGTGTTTAAATAAATATTGAAATCATAGTTATTTTCTGTCAAACAGTGAATAAACAGTTTCTTCTCTATGATTTAGTAGATGTGAATATAACATATACATAAGTGACATATTTTTGTATGTGTCAATATATGGCATTTGACCAGAAACTTCCTTGTAACTTCACCTTCCTTTTCAGAAGATGTACAAATTCTTTTTGCTTCCATTACATTAATTTGTACTGTTCATCTTTAAATATATTCGAATCTGGAAAATGGCTGACAGTAAGCAGTGTATGCCAATTGGCATCAGTAGAGGAATTTTAAGTAATGAGACAGCACAGAAGATTAAGATGCCTCTATATTTACAGGTTGTGTCTTATGTATGCATGTACGTACATGGACACAGATATACATAAAGTTAAGGCATGTAGAGGTAAAACACCTTTTATATTAAAAAAAACTGTAGATGCAGAGAGGGAGCATCGATGGTGAGGAGAAAAAATGCCAGATGTTTAAAATTCAGGTGAAAAGACCTTACATTATTTTCACAGTTACCCCATTAGATTTTGCTGCAAGGTCAGCTGCTCGTCTCTCTCTGCCTGTCTGCCCAGACTCTGAGGTCTTCCAGAATCTTGGTTTGAATGCTTAGGTACATTTTGTAATACCAGATGAAAGGAAAGTACCAGTTCCCCATCTCTCCCCAGGAAGGGCAATTTTTTTAGACTAATATCTTCTTGAAAAATCTCATGAAGAAATCAGCAGGGAACATTACACTATTTTGAGGAAGATATAGCTACCTTGTTGTTTTGAAACAAAAAACATTATTTTAAAAAAAAGTATCTGTGAAATAAAGTTGATGCATTGCCTGTGAGTGGGAAACCTTGGCAAAAAGGGGTACATTCAATTTAGAAAATTCATTAATTTATTTAGAAAACAAATGGAACCTGGAAGGATCAACAGACCAGCACCCTGAATCAATCTTGCCAAACTACTTAAAAAGTCACCCATTTTTTTTCAGAAAACATATGATATTACTTCCTCCAACTTCTAAGTCCAACAACCCACCTTGGAGGGGAAAGCTGCTCTTCTGGACATACCATTTTCTAAGCAAATGTCAGCCTCATGTTTGTCAGTAAAATCTTATGCTGCTTTTGGGAAGGTATTGATCTAAAGGCAGAACAGCTCCTATGTATCTGGAGTGAATCTACATATCTGACTCCTACTAAGTCTTTAGGCAGATGTGATTCTCTTACATGTGTATGAATGTGTTATATTCTGGTAGTCCCTGTAAAAAAAACTTTCTGGGAGATACTTTCTGTGTTTTAGTGCCAATGAAGTGGTTTCTGTTAGTGCCAGTCTTTAGAAAGGTAGGACACACAACAGAAAATACAGATGTTGTCTGCACTTCTTTATTCTCAACCAAAGAAGAGCAAGGCAGGGCTACAACATGGCTTTGGAGCAAAAGAAATTTGTGTAAGCCCCTGGACTGTATTTCACATAAACTCTTTCTTTTTTTTCCTTCTGCCTTTACCTTAAACGAACATGACCAAATTAACAAAATCTGTGTGGGAGCTTATATTTCAGCCAGAATCCTCAGGCAGTACTAAATCTGTCTCTCTGCTTATGCAGGAGGCAGATGTGTTCCCCTTGTCTCTAAACTCTTGTCCTAGAAAATGCAAATGAGAACCCAAATCAGGTGTCCAGGCCCATCTGCTTCAATTTGCCTCTGACTATTGCTTTTCTAAATTAAATTTTCAGTCCCCAGTCAGAAATATTCTCTCAAGGATGCAGCAGAGGGTCTGAAGACAGGAGATGGAGGGAGCAGGTGAGACAAGGCTCACAATGAAGACCCTCCACTTCTTCCCACACCCACGGTCCTTGTCTCTGACCCTGCTCAGAGGAAAGGTGGGCAGAGGATCACTCCTACCAAATCATAGTCCTTGTTCAACAGCAGAAGCAAAGAAACAAACTTTGTGGAAGACTGTTTTTAGTTTAGGACCTGACAAGTTTAGCCACTGAACTGTGATCCCCTGGGTCATGGTGTCTTCAGCTTAGCTCAGCATCCTTTTGCTGTTGACTAGATCCAGAGTACTTGTGAGGTTTTCTCTCTATCTTGCTGCAGCAGTTCAGGTAAAGTTACACTTTTCAGTGCAGGACCTTCTGAACTTGTTAACTTGTCATTTTAGTCACTCTGACAACCAGTGTGTGGGAGAAATACTTCAATGACCTTTATTCTGCCCCTGTTGCATGAATTAACCTACTTATTCAATCACCAAAACACATGTAAATCATTAGGCCTTGACTATTAAATTACAAGGACTGTGATCTATCAGTTTGGACAATTTCTTTCTTTTACTTTATTTTCCCCCCCTACTCTTATCTTGTGATAACCCATTGAAGTACTCCAGCTCCCAGCCCTCCAACATAAGGTTGAGAAGACCTAGTGGAATGAGACCAGAGGAGGCTCACAAAGATAATCAGAGCACTTGAGAAATTCTCTTGTGAAGGCAGGCTGAGACAGTTTGGGCTGGAAAAAGCCTGGAAAAAAAAAAGGCTCTGAGGTGACCTTAGAGCAGCCTTCCAGTATCTAAAGGAAGGGTGCAAGAAAGCTGGAGGGGGACTTTCAGAAGGGGCATATAGTGATAGAAGAAGGGGGAATGGCTTTAAACTGAAAGAGAATAGGTTTAGATTAGAAAAAAATCTAATTTAAGTAAGATCAATTAGGATGAAATTCCTTACTGTGAGAATGGTGAGGCTCTAGCAGAGGTTGCCCAGAGAAGTTGTGGATGCCCATCCCTGGAGGTGTTCAAGGCCAGATTGGATGGGACTTTGAGCAGTCTGATCTAGTGGAAGATGTTCCTGCCCATGGTGGGGGAAATTAAAACTGACTGATCCCTTTCAATCCAAACCATTCTCTGATTCTGTGATTTCAGCTCAAAACTAGTGTATTTAATTTCAACAAATTTCTTTTTGAGAAGTGGTATACCTAAATGGAAATAAATGGCCTTTAATGAAATGCAGCTTGCAAGAGCTGACAGTTCCTAGAATGTCTCTCAGTCACTTTTCCTGACTCTGGGGACCCCTGATCAGCTCTTTCAAGTGTTCAGCCCCCAGAAATTACTGTAGCCCCTTCTGTTGCTGCTGCTGTTGCTGCTGTCATCACTGTTGCCCCGCGCTTCTCTGACTTATATATATATATAAATAATCTTATACATGCATATAATAGATAATGTTTATACACTAAAGGATTTGCACTAGTTTAGTCTTCCATATGCACAGACTTCCAGTTGCACATCCTGAACCCAGCCTTGCTATTTCTGTGAACAGTACTGAAAAGGTGTTAGTATCTCCTGCAATCTTCCTAGGACATCCTGTATGTTTCGTAGCTTTTGACCTCTCAGCTCTTTTGCAGACAAATTTTTGTTGCCTTGTCATTCAGCCTTGATGGGATGACCATAGAAGTAGCTACAGAAAACATGTGAATGTCTTGCATCTCTGGGGTGAGTTGTATTTGCAGACCTGTTGTCTTCCTTTTCTAGTCTGAAATAAAACAGACATCTTTCAATGTTGCTTATACCTGCTACAAAATGCAAACAAACAGCAGATTGAAATGAGTCAACACAGAGCATTTTCAGTGCACAGTTATCACATTTTTATAGTCTACTGTAAACTAATTTTTTGTTAATATTTTGGGATAGAAACTCTGGCTAAATTGCTGCATGGGCAAAATATCTTACATTTTATAAAGTCTTCAGATGAAATTCTGTATCAGACAAGAAAGGAAGAGAAAGCTATAGAAGTACAAAACCTTTCAAAAACTGGAAAATCTGAAGTTCTCTTTTGAATTACTCAGAATAAAAACACCGAAAAAGGGCTACAGCTAGAAGGAGTGTTTTATGTAAATATGTCTAAGTCAATATAGAAAGAGATCAGTGTCACAGCAACACAAAAAGTGCTAATAGTTCTGGTTATTATGTGATTAATCATACTCTTAAAGTTTTATTGACTTGTAACACTAGTAAAACACTGTGCAATATGGAATCTTCCTTGTTTTACTAACACATTTAAATTGTTCCACTGCACTGTTATTTGAGAAGGTGTGGTAAGCAAGACAATATTCAGAAAACTTTATTGAAATTTGGGGATAGCACACTTTTTTGGCTAATGGGGCACCTTAGAAAACTGAAATTCAGCTAATGGAGATTTCAGAGTAAATATGTTTAAATCAAATACAAAACAAAATCGTATCTGAGACCTAAACAGAACATTATGTTAGAGAAACCCTTGTCTCTCAGTAAAGTTGAAAATTCTGTGTAAATGGCTATATATATATATATATATATATATATATTTGCATATTAGATTTGAATAATCCTAGTTGAAAGTCAGTTTTGTGCTATTATAAGACATCTGAAAGTAGGCTTGTGATGTTAATTTTGTAAATAAGTGTAATATTTTTATATGAAGATTTTTGCCAATGCCAATAAGCTTTTCATAAAAACATGGCAAAGAAGTAAATTGGATTGTAAAAGACCTTCTTTAGCACAGTGAAGTGGCCTCCTCTTTGTGGCCTGATTTACTGCAGCAGCTCAGGACATGCCTTACACTGATCACAACAATCCCACCAAAGCCAGAGTCAACTAGAACATGCGCTTAAAAGTCTTAAGTCTGGAGTCAGAAAGGCTTCAGCTGCTGAAGAATTACTTTGGAAAGCTGTAGTCTTTTAAGGTGCAAGTCTCAGGACACTTGGAAGCAATTTTCAAATAAAGTTTTCCTGGTTATACTGTGAGTTATTTTGTTATTCCTTTTAAATAATTTGTACTGTTAGGAAATGAGTTTGCATTATTCGAGCAGAGGTCAGACGAAATTGCTTTTGCTGTCATGGATATTCAGTAAGGAACTGTTTTCTTATATTTTCAAAAACTGTTCAAAATACTGTTTTAAATGTTTGCCTTGCAAAGCAGCAAGCTGTTGGAACAAACTTGCCAATAGCTGTCTCATACTGTAAATCATGAGTCCTGCCCTGGGAGGGTAAAGGAAAGACTGTCGGTAGAGTACACGACTAATGTCAGAGGTCAACTCCACTTCATTGATGGCCAGCCAGGCACTAGTGCAGTTATGAAAAACACTAATTGCAAAGTAGATGCAACAGGAAATGGTTTGAAAAAGACCTGTTGCTACTATAGATTTTAAGCCACAGTGGAGATCTCTGTTGGACACTGTATGAATTTTTGTGGGGTCACAAAAGCCCTGATTCTTTACAAGTCTTTCTGTTTCTCCTTTCACCTCCTCCTCCTTTCAGCTTCATTGCTGTGTAGGCTTTAAGTGAGTGATCTTTGAGGGAAATGAGACACCACACTGGAAACAAAAGGCCCACAGCAATCTGATGTACTCTTGACCTTCTGTTAAGGTTGTTTAAATTGGTGCCATAAATAAGTGAAGAGTTCATGGTAATGCTTTTCATCTGAAAAAAGGTCTTGAAATGGATCTGCAGAGAGGCAAATTGTTCTCTCTGTAGCCATTTACTTTCCTTCTTTCTTGATCACTTGCATCTTGTTTTATTCCTGTTTTTTTGGCACTGGCACTCATTTGTTACCCAAAACTGCCCTTGAGGCTGGCTGAAAGAATATGTTCCCGTGTCCTTCCCACTCTTCCCCACAAGAGCTTTACCACTCATGGCTTCAGGGGACGCCCCCACTCTGAAGCTGCTTCTGACCCTTTATTGAGTTAGTTTGGAGTAGTGTGTTAACAGAGACTGCATCACAAGTTTGAATTTAAATGTTGGTGTTCCTGAAAGGAGACATGTAAGGCTTGTTTCCTTTCCCTGATTTCATCTACACCAAATGAAATCTAACTTTATCAATAAGGGATAAGATTTTGCCGTGGAAGTTCTGCCAAATATTCATACAACCTCTACTGTAAAGACCGGTAATGATTGAAAAATGAAAATAAATCTCCAATGGGTTGAGAAAAATCTATCTGGTGCCACAATGCTCAAGATTATAAGTACAGGTCAAATTTGAGGTTCTCCAAATGTGTTTATTATCAGACTGTTTGTCTGTAACATATTACTGGACTATTTCTGTAATTTGTTCACTTTATGAAGTGCTCAGCATTTCAAGGGTAGTTTGTCCTACCGGTGGAAAGACATAAGCAATCTGATACATGAATAGCATATCAAGGGGCAATAGCAATTTTTTCCTTTTCTGCAGGTAAGAATACAAATATCTTATACAAATCTGGATAGCTGTAGCAGGTCTTGAAATTTTCTTAAGACTGATGGGGAAATGGAATTTTTAATGGTGGCTACCAGCTCCCAGGATTCTACACATGCATATTTCCAAATACAGTTTCAGCCTGTAAGGGTTGAAATGATGTCTGTGGATGGATGCAGTTTCGTGTACAGAGCGACACATTCCAAAATTTTTCTCATAGACAGTTTCTAAATTCTGCCAGTTCTTCTTGCTTTACTGTGAATTACATAATATTTTACTTCTTGGTGCTCAGAGGTCTGGGAAATTATGGCAACAGCAGGGTCTCTGCTTCACAAATCCTTATGAGACGTAGTCAAGGTGTACAGAAAGACCCAGTCTTTATTTTTAAAATCCCACAGATGTTAAACAAATCTCTTAATTTGTAGAGAATTCTGGAACTTCCTCTCTATTAATTTGAGTTGTTGGACTTCTTAATTTTATTGATTTGAATGTCTGTGCTCTTTAATTTTATTTCTTCCTTCTAACTTGGGTATTGTCCCTTTCAATCAAAAATTAAAGTCAACCCACATCTGTCTTTTGCTCTGATCATGCCCTCTACTCAGCCCTGGTGAGGCTCATTTGGAGTGCTGTGTGCAATTCTGGGCTCCTCAGAAAAGAGAGACATGGACATCCTGCAGCAGGTCTAGTGGAGGACAACAAAGATGATTAAGGGACTGGAGCATGTCTCTTACAGGAAAGGGACCTGGGCCTATTCAGCCTTGAGAAGACACAGCTAAGAGGGGACTTCATAGTGTCTGAATATATGAAGGAAGAGTGTCAGAGGACGGACCCAGGCTCTTCTTTGTGGTCCTGAGCAATAGGACAAGAGGCAATGGTCAGAAACTGATGCACAGGAAGTTTCATCCGAAAAAGACAAAAAGTTTCTTCACCATGTGAGTGAATGAGCATTGGAACAGGTTGTTCACAGAGTTTGTGAAGTCTTCCTTATTGGACATATTAAAGAATTGAATGGTCATGGTCCTGTGCCATGCACTCTGGATGGCCCTGCTTGAGAAGGGAGGTTGGACCAGATGACCCACTGTGGTCCTTCCAATCTGACATGTTTGTGATTTTGTGAAAAGAAGATATAAGAGAAAATCCATATGTGCTAGTGGTGATTTTATTTTAATTTTGGAGACAGATACTGCAACAGTTCAGCATATGTGCTGTGCACTTAGCAGTTAAGGAACAGCCCTTGTGGGACACATAAGTCTGAGAAGCACATAGGTTATGGTGAAATGTACAGCTGGCTATTAACAAGTCAGTTAAAAAATCCTTGACCTTGAGGTTTGTATCCTGAGCTGAAGGCTGACAAATATTGATTTATTTTCCATTGGAATTTCCATCACTGCAGCCTGCTGGGGGAACACAACTTAACTGCGTCCATTTAATTAAAGGCAGATTCACAGCAAACTTTTCATCTTTCTGAAACTCCCCAACTTGCCTTTCCCTATAGGCTAAGTGCAGACGAGGTGATGAACTGCCCAAGAAGTCTCTTTTGTCATTGTGGGGTCTCCAGGCAAGGATTTCAGAGAGCCCTGCTGTGTGAAGCCTGCGGGTAGACACCACCTGCAGTGGTTGACACTCATGGCTTGCATCCTGGGCAGAGAGCCTTGCCATCCAGGGATACTCCAAGCATTTCCTGCAGGACTCACCAAAATGCATATGACTTCAAGTAGTCAGTAGAGCCTAGTCCTGCAGATGCAAGAAAAATAATTGAGGATGGTCTTTGTTCATAGTAACAGAACTGGAATATATTTTCTGTGTCGTTCAAGATAATCAACAACACTGGTCTCATACGCTCAGGTGAGACTGGTGCTCAGATCGAGTACAAGAATTCACAGCCCAATCCAGGACCTTTGAGGGGAGACGCCCATCATCATTCAGACACTGACAGTTGAAGAGCTACAATTCTTCATGAGAACATCTTCCTATGCAAAAGATCTTATAAATCAGATAGGAGTTCATTTGTTTCTTTTCTTGCTTCTTAACAACACTCTCTCCGTGAGTAGGAGATTTGGAGTGGCTAGACAGTCCTATTCCTCCCTGTACTTTAAAATTGGGATAGATAATCTCTGCACAGATTTAACAAAAACCAAATGCATTGTGCGTAAACAGGCAAATCCTCCCGAAGTCTGTGCATTATTTAATACTTTGTATCTCAGTTAAGTTATAATGACGCCAAAATAATGCATCATATGTTATATGCCTATTACAAAACATGCCTATTATAAAAGCACATTTTTCAGCACCTCTTTATTGTGGGTGTCACAACATGTAGTTTGTGAGGTTTTTTCCCCTCCGTTTGTACTGTACTAAGTGAATTGTTACAACAACAAAAGTTAAAAACTTTACACAGTCAGCAAGAATTGGTTTTTTCAAGACCTGTAAATTGTTCAGTTCAGTGTTTCTGAAGCTTTGTAGATTATCATAGTCTTCTAGACAACTCTTCAAAGATCAAATAAGTTCTCAGACAATCTTCTTGGTCTGTCTGATCTCCCCCTCTTTCCTCTTCTCATTGGGGGACCCTGACTTCAATGAGCAACAGAGCAGTCCCAGACACTTTTCTGTCTGGAAGTACTTGAATTACTTAGGCAGTTTGCCTAAGTGAGTGGTTTACCTTCATGATAATGTGTTTTCATGTAGAGAGTGAAATGAGAGGGCTTAAGGGGCATGTTATACATTAAATATATGAAGGTCAAAGCCATCATCCTCTGTGCTGAAGAGTGCTCCCTGATTGTAGTGAGTCTGTATTAAAAACACATTTAAAAAGTAGCTTGTGTCTGGTGAACACTACAGACCTGTTAAACTTTTCTAATGTTTTGTTTTATTGATTTTTATTGGCAGAAATACAAGAAAACAAAATTATATTGCTTTAGAACTTGGTTTCACAGACTTTACCCACTGTTGGTTATTTAAGAGATTCTCAAACCTAAATAAAATTAGAGTGTGAATTATGTCATGCTGTCAAAAACAGGGCATCTTTCTCTATTTTGAAAATGTCCCTAAGAACCTGCCATGGCTTACAGATCTTTTAGTGGGACTTCAGCTAACAGTCAAGAGTTATGCTATATGAAGAAGTTAAACCCACATTTCTACACGGCGGATAAAAGTTATGAAATTAGCTATGGATACCTATGTCAGCCAAAGAAGGTTCTTAATTGTCAGCCATTTTGTTAGCCCTGCTAAACCCCTGCAACTTCAAATCTGGGATACTTCCTACCTTAAATTTCTAGAAAGTATCCCAGATTTGGATACATTTGGATGTAGTCAGATCACTTTCAAAGAAGCGTTTAAATGTAGATATGCCTGCTTAAAAATCAGCAGCCACCTCTGCAAACATGACCTTTTTTGAACGCAGTGACAGAGAGCACAGCAAGTTTTGCCCTATGAAGAGCAGTGCATGAGAAGAAACACGGTACGGTACCTCAGCCTCTTGATTTTGCATTTCTTGATGATATGCTACCTTTTACAACCATATTTACAGCTAGAGACACTGTTTCAGAAAGGGTTGGCCATGCTTCACAGAAGTGATAGGTCCACGTTGTTTGTTTTTTTATATCAGTAACCCTTATTGTGCTAAGTAGACAGGGCGAGAGATGCTAGATAATGTGACTGATTAGAAAGATTGGATTGGAATAGGCTTTCTGTAGCACAAGGGTCTTAAATGCCTCCAACTTCTTCTAGTCTGTCCATCTGAAAGATATAGATAATTTCTGATAAAGTTAAATTAAGGTTGTCCAAACTTTATCCTTGCATTTTTTCTAACCACAGCTCTCAGATACTAGTTTGGCTGCATATTATTGCAGTCATTTTTAAAACATGTGAATAGCTAAAGCATTTCCAAACTGCTATGCAATCTGTTCTGGCTGATGTGGTGTAAAAAGTCTTGTGGAAAGGACAATGTTTTTATTTTTAAAAATTAGGTTTCAGCAAATAGTCCTTGCAAAGATGCAGACCCATATACCTAAGGGGCAGAAACTGGACTTCCAGTACAGGATGACATGCCAGATCCTTTAAATCTCTTGTCTCTCTGGAATTTCTGATGCGCCCCTCAAAATATTTTATTAAGTTCTGTGAGGCTGTTCAGTCTAAGACCGGTTTTTCTTTGCTGTCTATAGGTGGCAATGGCATGCTTTTGACAATGTTATCACTTGTAATCAAGTCTTCAATACAAATAGTCTTGCAACTATTCAATTCAGTGGAATGAGACTGAAATACAATATGTGACAGAGGCTTTTTTTTTTTTTTTTTAACTACTTGGCTCTTTTCTTAAAAGCAAGGGCACATCCTTGGCTGCCCTTCCGTAATTCTGCACTACACAATAGCAGCGGTGCACAAACCTGTCACAAAAAAGCAGCTTATGCAGACATCTTTCCTGGTGGCAGACAGAAAACATGATAGATTTGTGTGGCTTTGTGTTTCAGGTTTCCATGGAAGGGCCATTTCCGGACGACACGGGAATCAGGCAGTATGCACCAGTCTTTTCTGCTAGTGTAGCTCATTGAAGAGCCTGTGGCCTCAGCAGATTAGAAGTATTGAAGAGCATAGAGCCATTTTATGTCCTTCAAGATGCTTGAGAGGAGAGCTTTGAGACCCAAAACAAATTTCATTACCAAGACTCTGGATTGCCTTACAATTCGCAGAGCTTTCTCATCCAGAAACACGCCACCATCCTTTCACACTTATATTTTCAAGTTTGTAAGATGGGCACAATATGGAGGAGAGCCTAAACGGAGCATGCAGCCTCTGCTATATAGGATTTGAGTAAGAAAAATTATGGATAAAATACCTAAAGAGTAACCTCAAAAACATTTTGGCAAAAGTCAATGCAGTGGAAATTACTATGGGTTAGGCTATGTCCCAGTTCTTACTAGAATGTTGACCACAGCAGGATAGGCCTTTCTGGTGCAAGCCTAAATTACCAGGGGGCCAAAATGGTTAGACAAGGGTCACAGGGGATTACCTAATGAAACCAATCTTGAAATGTTGGCGTGGTTTGGAGTGACTGCAGATTTCTTGCTAATTTCCTGCCAGGCTGACATGGGACAGTGTGAGCCTCCAAAGAGTAGTTTCTGAAAAGTTTTATTAGCAAATGTACAGATTTTTTGTAGTGTGGTTTCCTGTGTACTCTTTAGAGAGTATGCAGACTTTAAAATTAAAATGACCCATCCTACTACTAAGATTTTGAAAGAATATTATATAACAGACCATCAAAAGAGAACTTTGTTTTCAGGGAGCAGTAATAAAATATTTCCATAGCAGAGCCTTTCCTCAATTTTAATTTGATATCAGTATTTCTGAAATGGTTCATCTAGTGGTTATGTCTCTTTTCACCCAAAAAGCATATGGATTTCTTGAGGGTATCATGACATCATTTTACATTCTTTGTAACGCTATGCAAAACTTCTTCAAGACAAATAGATATTCTAACCCCTACTCAATTCCTCATTTAAATAATCATTTCTGTAGTGCCACAGAAAATGCCTTGTGTATTGACCGAAAAATGGCAAAACAAATTTTGGGAAATTCTACCATGAGTAACAAACTGAACCATTAGAAGATCGTAGTTCTAAAAAGAGAAAACTGTGTCATAGTATCAAAATTTTATTTTAAATACTTCATAGCCCTTATGGGCAGATATGTAGCTTTAATGGAACCACAGCACTGCTAAAAAATTCTGTAATTACAGTCTGAATTAATGTAATTTTGGACTATGATATTGAGTCCTCGCACTTGTTTTCTGTGGAGAAGATAGGGCAAAAAAATGGTATCTCTGTACCCTCTTTCCTTAGATTGGAGTTCTTGTCTAACTGTAACTCTCAGCCATTCATGGTCTGATGATGGTGCCTCTGTCCTGAAGCACACTGAGTACTTTCTGGAAATGGAAGTCACCATAAACAACAAAAAAAATCCCAAAAAACAACCAACTAAAATCCCCCCAAAAATCTGAGATAGTTGCATTCAATCTGAAATGAAGTACAATGAGCACAAAGGAATAAATGCTCCAAGAAACCCTGACCAGGTGGAAAAAACCTGACAGTTTTACAAGTGTTTTAACACAATTCTTTATCTCTTTACAGAAGAAAAATGTGAGCAAGTAAATAGGCACCTGAACCTTCCTTATGGGACATGCACCAGGGACATAATTTGGAAGTAGATGTGGAGGAGATGCTTTGACGGATGGAAATGGGGCTCCTGGCAAATGTTGCCCTTTTGACTGACAGCCACAGTCTGAGAGTGAACTTTCTGAAAGGAGCCTTTTGAAACAGGTCTCTGCTATGATTCTGTGTCTCTGAATGCAGCATTGCTGGCTCCCTCATGACAGAGAATTTCTGAGACTATAATTTGCATGTTCAGCACCTACAAAGAATTGACAGAAAAGATAAGTGTAGCACGAGCCTGCATCTGTGCTATTATGCCAGCTGTGTGTGTTTACCCCATGCACTTACGTACTAAATTTCTCGCAAGAGTCATAAATACAATGAAAGTTAAAATATTAAGCTCTGATTCATCATGGTTCATCCTGACTGAATTGGAGCAAGAATGTGCAGTTACTTCTTAAATTATACCTTTTGAGCTTAGACAGCTACTTTATGAGTCTGAAACTGCCACTTAGAGCTTCATTGAAAAAATGTACCTAAATAATGACATTACCAGCAGCAAGGTGAACAAAACTCAAGGAAATATGTCTGAGGAGCCCATCTACAAAAGAAGACTGGCCGCTGTGGGCCCTGGAGCCATGGGAATAGAACTAGAGTGAACTTCATATTCCCATTTTATTCTCCCTCTGTGGCGACAAAACTCAGTTTCTGCCTGAGGAAACCAGACACTGAACATCACACTCATTGCTAAGTCAAAGGCTTGAGACAGATCAGAGGGTTTTCTGTGTCCCCAGACAGCTGTTTTAAATTGGTGTTTGCCAATTGCAGATGCTGAACATTAACATTTGCATCTGTATTACAGAAAAAGCAACTCCTTAGAGAGTTATAGAAATTCTAGGTGAGTTTTCACTGTCATAATCTAAAAATATTTAGAAAAGACATGTTACATAGAGTTTAAAAAAAACTTGTCTACTTGGAGGAGACAAATATTAAGAAGACTTGAAGCCATAAGTTGTTGCAAGTACTGACAAGACAAAGAAAACAGTCTCTTTCTTAGATTTATTTAAGTCTTAGCTAATGTCTGAGTTGTGGCTGCATATTTCCTTTTCTCTTTAAATCCCAAACTTACCACAGTGTCATTCAAATAAGTAAACAATAAAATTTCTCTACAATGAGTCCAAGCTGCGTATTTAGAGACAGATAGCTGTTACCAATGATTTATTATCAGACAGTAAGGTTGTATTGCATGAAGAACCACAAAGGACTTGTCTTAGATGACAGATTTGCAATTAATGATCAACGTGCTGGAAGAGAAAACGTGTACAAAATTGCAACATGCAAGGGGGAAGCACTGCTACCAAATAGAGGGCAGGGATGGGATGAAAATAAAAGCTGGATGATAAAAAACACCACAACAAAACCCCTCAACCTGGATAATTTGAAGACATTAGTTCTATAATACTGAGGGTGAAGTTTAGAAGACTGCTGGGCAGCCTCACAGATACAGGAGAGAGATGGAAGAGCTTGGTAGTACAGCAGAAATCGGCATTCGGGTGGATGGGAAGCCAAATGTGAGTCAGTAATGCTGTGCTATTGTGAGCAAGGCAGACACCATAAAAAGGAGTTTTCATAGATCTAAGACAAAACACGTGAAATAATCCTTCTATTCCACACAGCTTTAATCAGGGTACTGTGTCTCATTTGCACATGACACTTCCAGAAAGCTGTGGACTAATTAAAATGCGGCAATAAGAGGAAAACAAAAATGCTCAGAGCTTTCAAAAAATTTGAAATGCGAGAACTTGAAAGAAATTGAGATTTTTATCTTCAAAAGATATAGGGTGAATGAAGGGCCATGATAAGTCTTAAAAAATACTAAATGTTCCTGCATAGCCTCCTGTTTTTTCTGAGGACAGCGACAGAGTGGCATCAACTCGGAAAAGGTTGCATTGTCTTTGTCCAGTCATGAGTTTTTAAGATTAGATAAGAATGAGTGCTAATCCTGCTTTGGGTCAAGTGCATGTACAAGATGTCTTCTTGAGAGCTTCTTCAGGTCTATTTTTTAACACACAGAGACAGTTTGGAATATGAAGCTGTGATCTCATGGAAAGGGAGAGAAGCTATGCATTTTTCTTCTTAGCACTTGGGAGCTGGATGTACAGTTCTTTTGGATTCCTTTCACATCCCAGCCTCCTTGTTTTGATGATCTGAATTACTGTTAGGCATGAAAAAAGTTATTTTTATACCCTCACTAAAATTGGTCAGACTGAAATAGGGGAAAAATACAGAGTAGGTCATAGCAAACTTTCACTCTTCTGTAAAAGAGAATGTTTTTAAATTACCAGCATATGAATTTGGAGCAATATAGCGTGGGTACAGATTAAGCTTCTGTTAAATGTTCTCAGAATTGCTAGATTAAAAAACACTGATCCTAGAAAATACAGGGCTAAAAGATAAGAGGAAAAGAATTGTTAGGACTTTCATAAATGGAGGAGTATTTTGTGATACAGTCCTTTATGCTATTTCTGTGTAAACAGTTGCAAATTAAAAGCATGAATATAGATACTTATCTAATAAGGCAAGCTACAATGACTAGGGTGTGTGCATTGACTATAAACTACTGCCCCATGATTCTGAGAGGTACAGTTCTTGGTTTATTTAGGGAGAGTAGAGTTTTATTATTAGATGTAATTCTGCGTTTTATTTAGAGATAGTAGGTAAAGTGTACCATTCCACTTTGGTTAGTCCTGTCCTTCACCTGTCATTTTTCTTGCTTCCTCTCAGCAAGCCCTTTTCATGCTCAAGTCACTTTATTATTCTCTTTACACATGTGAGCTTGGAAGTCTTGCTAAAAGTGACGAAGAGTGGAGGTTAAGAAATGTGCCAGTTCTTCGTCTTTCCAGAGCCTGCCACATCTATGGTTTGTTTCTCTTTAGGTCAGGGAATTGTCAGGAGCTTGATGTCATAAAATGACTGTAGCACAGGGATGAAACACCTTCTTTGTGTTTCTTCTAACCTCTTTAGGATAGTAAGGACACCAAAAGGGAAAAGACAGTGCTCAAAATCCAAAGCCACATAGTAGAGCTCTATTTTCTTGCAGTGTGCATCCTGCCCCATTCTTTTCCCCTGAAAAAGACTTGTACATTTTCAGGGTCCATTTCCCTCATATACAAGCTATTGATGAAGGGCTCATGCCATGTAAGAATACCTCCAGAATAATATCTGTAATGAATTAAGGTATGACAAGATAGACTTCTGTTTGCATAACACCTCAGCCTTCACTTGGGGCTTTTGAAGCCGCTGCTTCCTAGAATTATCAACCCAGACCACTTTGTGTGTCTTGGATGTAATTTTATTAAAACTGCATGACTTAATTAAAATGAGTTATTTTTTCCGATTATCTTCTCAAGTGAGCTCAGTGAGACCAAGGAAGTGTTATGTAAAAGATTTTTTTTTGATGCAATTTCTGGTTGAAGACAAGATGTGAATAATATACTTAGTGAAATTTTACAGACATCTTTGCTTCCATTTCTGTGGCAAGTGCTTTAGTTACCTAGTCTCTCAGAGAAAACCACAAGCAAATCAATGGTATTTATATTTTCTGCCCTGTAAATGTAAGAACATATGCTGTTATCATTTCCAAATGAAAGATGAGAATTGGGACCCCATTCATTATGTCACCACTTCTATTAATATTGTTTTTCCTAGAACTAGGTTGGAAATGCCTATAGGAATTTAGGGTATATATAGCATTTATATATTTCCACAAGCATACATTGAAGTCAGTGTTCATTATTTTCCATTGCTCTTGTCAATAGTTTCCAAATCAATGTTTCTACTGCATGCAAAATCATGAGTTTTGCACTGGACTCATTGCACTAAAAGCATGAATGTGTCAGTAAATAAACTCAGTGTTCCACTGGAGTTCTATGCTGCCTCTTTGCTTCAGTCTTTGGTGAGGTCTCCAACTCAGTGGGGATGTATAAGGTGCATCCCAAACCACAGGAAGAAATCTCTCACGTGTGAGCAGGAGGAGGCATCAAGGTCTACAAACTGTGCTGAGCTCTACAAATCTTTGGGTTATGTGCAAACAATCTCATGCAAAGGCAAATCTCCATCAGCTGAATCTGTATCTCTTAGTAAACTTCACCAGAAGTCCTATACAATGTAGCCTTCTCGTCTTCTTGCTGATTACCTATCTCCAGCAGCTAGTCAGCTGCTTCTATAGGAATCCTCATGTACCTGTATTCCAGATGTTTTCCACTTTTCCTCTGAGGGCATCAACAAAATTCAACATGATTTAGGGCACTAGGGGACATATTTTGTTGATAAGCAATCCCAGAATGTAACTTCAGGGTAGCTGGTAGATTTTCCTGTGTTTATCTTTTAGTGCTGCAAAGCTACTCTTGAATCACAGGGCAAATGCATGTCAAGGCTATATTCAGGAAGTAGCTCATCAGCTTCTTCTCCACAGTGGGGTGGAGCAGAGCTCCCCTCCAAAACCACATTAATTCTGCCTTTGTTTACGTGAGGAGTTAACTGACCATTCCACAAACCACCTAGAACTCATTTAAAGATCCCTTTTCTTACAGATTTCCTTTCCCTGATTCATCAGCTGCCCAGAGGGGAGAGGATTTTAACCCATGTTTTTTCCTGCTTTGTGCTTTAGAAAGACGTGTTGCTCCTTGTGAGCTCTCATGACATATACCCACCTCAGCCTGCACACACAGGTAAGTGCTAACTGAGGCAGCATCTGTGACTGCTGCTACATTCTCAAAAGCAGGGCATTGATTTGCATTCTTTTACTTCTTTGTCAGGGCTTGGTAACAACAGAAATTAATGTTGCCATTCCAAGGGTGCTTTTGGGACTGCTGTGGGCAGACTCCAACTATCTTTGCTCCCAAACACTCTCCATAACTTAGCTCTGGAGTGGTTGTCTCCCAACAATTTGTTGTGAAATTTTTGTGTGACTTCCCTAAATGAGATTGCAGCTAAATTAAAGAATTTTAATGACAACTTTTATTATTTTAATGCATAGTGGGAGTACTTTCATTTCTGTGTGGATCTATGTGTACACAGAAGCAGCAGAGAAAGATGGAAAGGAGAAGGAGAGTGTGAAGTTTGTGTTTGCAAACAAAAATTGTGTAAAAATTGTTTCTTTCAGGGGCCAAGTACATGGATAAGGGAACACACACACACACACTACTCTGCTATGACAGATCTCAGATTTATGTTCTGTTTGGCTCAGAGCTTTAGCTCAGCAATGCATCAGGGACAAAAGCCAGCAATGGTACAGACAGCTGTATCCCAAAAAGTTCAGGAGTTCTGGTTTTATTTTAGTGTTTTCTCAGATCAGAAAAGGTATATAATACACATTATATAATAATATAATCTATAGGCTAAATGTGCTCTTCTGGGCAGAAAAGGCCAGAACACAGCCAGTGACACAGCCAATCCTTTGGAATAAACCCCTGCAGCGTGCAGGTGTCTGCAGACCATCCAAAATTCTTAAACAAAGATGCAAGCAGGTGAAGTTTTATATCAGCTGTTTCCACTTTAAAAGGGAGGGTAAACAATTTTATGTTCAGTCCTTCAGCTCTTAGAACTAAGCAAGACAAACCATCCTCAGTGCATTCTCGAGGCCAGATGGAGCCCTTGGTGCCCATTGCACATAAAGCCCTGAGCAGCAGTCTTGGGGAAAGATTCAGATGCTCCTGAGCAGAGGCTCTGTCTCCTGCCTGTCAAGCACTGGGCAGCTGCACCAGACAGGGCAGCACTAGAACTTTTTTCACACTTTGACACCTACACTCCATCCCATAAAAGCCTACTATTTAGGGTTTATGTGAGTGAAGTGAAATTCATCTTGTGTGAAACATTAACCAAATCCTCATTTATTTCTTTCCAAGTTTTACATAGATCCAGATGACCTCATGCGCCACAAAGGACGGACTCAATCTGTTGTACTACACATATGTGTGCCCTCTTCATTACTTTGAAACCTCAGACTGGATTGTAGACTTGCATGACATGGATCTATACAGAAATAAAAACAGGAAAGAAAGGCTACTTTACTCTTATTTTGCTGTTAGCTCATCTGAGCCACCTGCCTTGCATTGTCAGAGTGCTAGAACTCCTCCTGAGAGGTAGGGCTCTTTGGGGAGCTCTGTTAGGGCTGTAATCACTGGACAGTTGTGAGACAAAATCACTATGTGGCTTGGATTCCAAAGAAGGGGGAATCTATTTTAGACTTTTAGGTATGCACATAGATTATGCTCATTAAAGCATTTTGAGGCAACTTAGATGAAATTCCTCAGACGTCAATGCAGACTCCTCTCTCTGTCTGTTGTGCTGTGTCTAAAAGTAGATTAAATTTCCTACTGAGGCAAAAGGGGAAGAAAAAATGGGGGGGATAACGAGAGCAATTCAGCTTTAGCACAGACACAATATTTGTCAAATGTGAAGATAGCAACAGGCAAGAAAATGCTTCTGTGGGAATTCAGTCTCCCTGTGATATGTGTGCAAAAAATGTCATTGACTGCCCATCCTTCTGACCATGCTCACTACTTCAGACACTGTGTCAGTGAATGTGGAAGTCACACTTTACCTTCTAGGCTGCCCCATAAGGTTTCTGCATAGCTGGGAACACCTTGCAAAGCTCATCTTGAAGCCTGCTATTAGTCCAGATAGACCAGGACAATAGGAGAACAAAGATATCTAATTTTTTTTATCCTTACTCTTGAAAATTTGAAATTCACATTTGGAGATGTATGAGAAAGTATGGGCCTTATCGCCTGTTTGATACATGTCCTACCAGCATGAATCAGGGATATGGTAGTACAGAAGTAAATGTAAATATAAGCAATCATTCTACCTTTTGTTATCATTGTCTGTAACAAGTCTGTTCTTCCTAAGGATTTGGGTGAGTTTTCCCTATTCCCTTTCATCTCAAGTTAAATTGTTAGAAGCATTTTCCCTCATTGTACTGAATCATTAATGCTGAAACCCTCATAAAACATACATGGGGGATTTTGTGCTCCACATGTAAACATTTCATAAAGCCGTCTATGAAGAAAAGCTAATTGCATCTCAAGTGCAAGCCACAGACTGAAAAGCACCTATGTGTATTAGAAAGGTCCTAAACCTTGAAGAAGATTCCTAGAAATCTCTGCAATCAAACCAAGACACTGAAGGTATGCTCCAAATACATAGGAGATAATATATTTACAATTGAAGCCTACACTTTCATGTTTTTCAGGCTTTTCTAACACTGTTTACCACTTTGCAGTGAAATTTGTGGAGCAAGGGATAAGAGACAGAGAGAAAATTAGCTGTTTTTTCTTTAAATGATACTACTAGCTGCTCACCTGGTAGTTGGAAGGAGTAGAGATAAGTGCTCCAATACTTTTTAAAGCTTTTACTGTTTTGGGTAGAACTTTATCTGTCTTTAACACTGTAACATGGCTTAGTAGAAAGCTTTGCTTTTTGAGATCAGTAAAGCAACATGTTAATGTGTTAGAGAGTTCAACTGCAATACCTTTAGTTCAACAACATTAATATAAATACAATTTAATAACAGTGCAGAAACCAACTATGCGAGAATAATGATGGTCTGTTTCTGAGCAATTTCAGATGTTGTTTCTGAATTTTTATGAAAGTCAGAGGACATGACAATGACAGATTAAACGAGGAATTCTTTATACCCTATTCTGCCTCTCCAAAGTTAAATCTAAAAAAAGTAAACGATAAAAATGGATCCCGGAAATCAGCAAGATAAATAATTTGCCATTGTGAGATCCCACATATCCAGTTCTAGAGTGTGCAGCACAAGAAAGACATAGGCCTACTAGAAGGAGTACAAAGAAGGGCCACGAAGATGATTAGAGCTGGAACACCACTCTTGTGTGCGCAGGATGAGAGAGGTGGGATTGTTCATCCTGGATATGACAAAGCTCATAACAGCTTGCCAGCACTCAAAGGGAACTCCTAAAAATGAGGATGGACAAATAGTGATAGGACAAGGGGGAAGTTTTAAACTAAAATAAGATATATTTGGAATAGAGGCCAGAAATAAATTATTTATTGTCAGGGTGGTAAGGAAAAGAGCAGGTTGACTTGAGAAGTTGCAGATGCCCCACCTCTGGAAGCATTTAAACCCAGGCTGGGTTTGGCCCTGAGCAAGCTGGTCTGGTGGGAGCTGTCCCTGCCCATGACAGAGGGGCTGGAGCTGGATGATCATTTTGGTTGCCTCCAACCCAAGTCTTTCTATAATTCTCTGATGAAAGCCATTACTTCCCATCTCTGACTGACTCCCCAAGTCAGCCCCATGCAGCAGATACTATGTTCTGCCTGAGTGCCCGAGTGAGCAAATATTTTTATTTTAATATATTTTTAATTTTCAGAGACAGGAATTTTAGGGAAAAAGATGTCATGGTTCCCACAAACGATATGGGATCAGTTTTGCTGAGGGAGAAGACAATTCCAGCAGACAAACCATGTCTTGCCTGCAGCACAACCCTGGCAGTTGATTACTCTTAAGCAAGATCATGACTGAGAGATCTCTCCAGCCTAGAGGATGCAATTATGTAAGTTTAATTTCACCTCACTTTGTTGTGTGAAGTCCTTAAATGGCAATTATATATAAGAAGTCCTCTCACTACATTCTGTACAGAGATTAGTGTTTCTGACCGACACAGAATATTTGAAGATAAATCACTTCAAAAGGTTTGATTACTTTTGGGGATGAACAAAAGGCTGATAACTGTGCTCTAATGCCATCAGTATAGATTTCTCATGGTTACATTATCATCAGGGGAGCAATTTTGAGACTGTTTTCCTGATCAAAAGGAAAATTTTAAATTGGAAAAATATTATAGCTTGTTAAATAAGGATGTGAATGTCACTTTAATATAACTGAACTTAGCTCATTTTGAAGCCAGAGCTGCCTTTTGGTGTACAACCATCTCAAACCAGTAACAGTATAAAAATTAGAACAAACATTTTGAAAGCCTTTTGTCTTTCATATCTCATTCGTGCAAGGGAACCTTTGAAAACACATGCCCACTTACATATATGCAAATAAGAAAGTTACTAAGAGATGTTACTTAATGGAAGTTGTCATTATTCTGGTCTTTTGTGAGACCTAGCAGCTTGTGCATCCTGCAACTGCTCTTTGCATCTACACTTGTATTCCAATTTTTGGGTCTAGTCCCGCAAACAACTGCATATATGACCAGTGTGTGTGTGTGTGTCTGGTTGTGTTTGCCTGCATGTTGACTTGTGCTTATTTTGACGTGTCCCTCGGACCTAAACTGGAAGATGTCTTCCCAGTGATTGATATAAGATTTAGGAAGTGAATGATGCTGCAGAATGCTTACCCGTGCAAAACAAAAAGTAGCCCAAATTTAAACCAAAAGGGATATTCCACCAATAATGCTGCTTTGTGCAAGCCCATACTTTTTCAGTCAGAGGATCAAAATAACTTTTCAAATGTAATAAACCAGTGTCTGTTTTGTATGGGACCTTTTGTACAAGTCATGACATATAAAGGATACTCAGAGGAAGAGTGCTTCAAGAACTTGCTATGTACCTAAAGAAAATTAGACCATATTAATAATTCTCTCAAACAGCCTGCTTTGTTTTGGAATATGTCTTGGTTTGGTATGACAGAAGCAAAAAATTTCTTTGCTACCACCTTGGTTTAATTACCTATTGCCCCTGTGCTAGCTAGGTTTATACTTTGATATGTTAGTAGCTTGCCTATTTTTACAATCTCGCCTAGTTTTCCAGCTATTCCTCAACTCAGTTCTTGGCAGAGAATGGCTTAGAGTACAATCTCCAAGGGATGTAGTTGTAGAAGACTTGCAGAAAAGAACTGGCCAGGGACCCTCCTTTTCTGAACAGAGGCGTGAGAGTCTGACAGGTTGGAACTAGAAATATCAATACACGAGCAGCAATAGCAGTCATGTCTATGGCACATTCTAACTACAAATTTATATACTATGACTGTTTAAATGTATCCAGTATATATTTTTGATGTGTTTATATTTATTTCTACTTCATGTTTTTTTCCCAAATATATTTATATTTACATACGAGATTTTTCTTTCATCTCATCCAGTTGGATTTGCTCACATTGTGAACAGTACAGCTCTCAATTTTCACCACTGGTAGTGAGAATTACTGAAATTTTAAAAATTGTTCCACTGTAATATTTGACACAAGTAAAGAAGAAGCAGAAACATTTCTTCTGGATTATTCATACAAGTGGAATCCTCAATTTCATAGTTATTTTAAACCATATTCTCTTTCTGTTCATTTTGCTGCCTTTAATTCTAATTCCTCTCTACTGCACAACTGATAAACTGATGCCTGTGATCCTGTCTTAGATCCCATTCTATTCCATGGTTATCTTTCAGGAAGAGCAGATGTTCCCATATGTGCCCTATCTTTATCCTCTGATGCTTTTGCTTTGCAAACAGATGATTGTATTTCCATTGCCCTCTGTGTCTGGAGAAAAAGATACAGCACTAAGGACTTTTTCTGTACTGCTAATCAATGGGGTTTGTTGGCAAGTGGGCTGATCCCTTTCCTACATTGTCTCCTTACTATTATTCTCAGGTATTTTTCCTTGACCTTTTTTCTTTATCTTTTCTCCCCTGCTCTAGTCTTAATTTCCTCTGGGTTTTTCTTTCAGCTTCTCAGTCTGATGAAGTAACAAGAACTTGAAAAAGTTCACGAAAGGCATGATCCCACTTTGCTGTGTTTCCCCCCCATTTTTTTATCAGTGCATGCTGCTGCAGGAGGTCTCTGGGCAGCACCTTGAGGATAAACCACAGGTGTCATATGGACACAGGCAGATCTGTGTGCATGTGGGTGGGGAAAAGGCCTGACACAGCTTTTGAAGGTGAATACAAGGACAACTTCTTGGGGATTCACCTGTAGCCAAAACATGGCTCTGCTTTCGCTGCCAGCAGCATTTGGAGCTCTTCATATCCAAAAGTCCCTGTCCCTCCTTGTGCTCAACAAAGCCATTACTACTATTCTGCTTGTATGCTATGAGGTCTTTCTGTGAGAAATACAGTTTTTTGCTAAGCAAGCTCAGATTAAGCCACATCCCAGGTATCTCTTCTCCTTCAGCATTTAGGCACTAAGCACTTAAAAGTCTCCTTATAGGGACCGTCTCAACAGCATCACATTTCTTCACCTGCAAGTAGAGGCAGTGCTGGGAGACTTACGTATGAAAATTTGACTGCAATTGCAAGGTGTTTTAGGTCTTTGGCTCAGCTAGCTAAATGCATTGGCCAGCTGGTGGTAGATGGTGCAGAATAAAACAGCACTATCTGCAGGGTAATCCTGAAGTCAGCATTATGTACATTGCAGCAGCTTTATTTTGTATTACCTGGGCTGGATCTCTGGGCTGGACACCTATTACCCACTGTCTCATCTTTTTGTTCATCTACTTAATGACAGTGCCCTGAACAAACTGCAGTAAACAAGGGCAAACAGGAAATTTGCTTCAAACACACATCCCCACTGATAATTTTGAGGTTATAGACTCATTTAGCAAACTATGGCAATAAATGTTTTCTCAGACTATATATATTTGTGAGTCTAAATACCCTTTCAGGTCTATCCTTAGGTGCCATTATTTACCACAGAAACCTTTTGTTCTGATATTTATTCCATAAAGCATTTCCAGATACAGATGCTGCACAAAATAAAGTCATATTGGAGATTTCTTTAATAAATAGACCATAAGCCCTGTATTATTCCTGCCTAGGCTATTATGAGACATTAGGCCTTCTATGAAATTTCCATAACATAACATCTTCTGTTCTTTGTGCTATGGTCGGGAGTACACATAGATGGCAAAGCCTTATTTAGCATTCAACTACTGCACCCAGCATCCCCTCCCACAAAGGACACTGCAGAATTAGACAGGGGTCAGAGCAGGGCACTGAAAATTTTTGAGCACATGAGAAATCTGGTTAGGGAAATAGATTAAAGAGGCTGGGATTGTTTATTTGTCAAAGGCTGTGAGTAAGTGGAGACATGATAAGAGCATACAAAATAATTAATTGTTAAAGAGAAAGCAGAGCAGAAACCTCTATCCTTCCTGTCTCATAACATGTGTGACAATGAAGCACTCAAAGAAATAAAAAAGTGGCAAAATCAGGCTTGATACCAAAGGTAATTTGACTGGAAACAATTACCACAGGCTGCCCTGCTGGCCAAGAATGCAGTTTAAAGATAAAAGAGAGCGTGCTCTTTGTACAATAAGATACATAATAGAAAAAAGGGGAAGAAAATGTGTCCGAAAATCCAAAGTATTTCAGAGAAGAAAATCAGTTTACCAGTAAGAGTAGGTTGAGATGAGTTCTGTGTTTGCTATCTACTTTTCACTTGATTGCATTAACTTTCCTGAAAGCACATGGATTGGCCTCTCAATGCACCCATCTGGCGTCACATATGGAAAACAAAACACAGCACACCAGAAATTAATACAACAGGCTATGAACTTCAGTGCTGAGAAACCTGTGGTTACTACTGTCTCTTCTTGCTTAGCTGTAGTGTGGTAACTGTCAGCTTGTGGAGTGCAGCATCTTAACTTGCCTCCACTCAATTCTCCAAGGCTTATCTCGGTGCACTCTGAGAAAATCTGAGGCAAAATCCTGTCATACTTATTGGCTGTCACTTCATGAATAGTCACAGGAAAGGTCATTTCTGCTCTCCCTGTTCATATCTTTTGGAGGAGAAACAGATCTGGGATTTACAGTTTGAGATTCTTCACTACAAAGATCCCTCATAACCACCTCTCCAGCCCCAGGTCTGTAGCCTTCCACACCTTGTGAACATGCAGCAGTGGTTACAGATGAGGAAAAAAAAAAAAATCCCTAAAGTCATAGCAGAAAATAAAGCTTGCAGTTATCTTGGCATGGAACTCAAATGCATAATCAGATCAGATCAGAATCCTAAAGTCAAGAGGTTATAATCTAGTTATTGCTTTGCACACAATAATTTGTTCTAATTACTCCTTAAAAAAACTTTTTATTTAAAACCATCCAGTACTGATGTTCTTACAGCTTTTCCCAACATTTTTCTAGCCAATTTTTCACTAGTTTCTAGATTTCTAGGCAGCCTCACGAGGAGATGTGGAAAGAGAAAAATATGCCTTGAAAGTAGGGAGGGCAATTTTTGTGGTTTAGAAAAGAAAATGTGAGAATGAGAGTGAGTGATCTACAGGAACAGCTCAGTTCCTCAGGAAGGTTTGTCCATTGTCAAGATGAACATTCCCTTTTTGGCAAAGTAAATGTAGGCATATCTATGAACAAGAATCTCATATTCCTCTGTGTGTGAAAAAGGCATTTATGACCTGGTCTACAGATTTTGGATGGGACAGCAATTCAGTGGTGCTGTCAATGCAGTGCTTTGGGATGAGATAGAGGGGTAAGCAATGAGTTACACATGCACAGTGAGCATTAAGACTCCAGTGGACTCACTTTATATAACAATTTTATTATTACCATGCACATTGCCTAGTGACCACAACACTATTTAAATACATATCTAAGAACAGAGGAGTGAAATAATAAGGTAAATAATCCTTTGCTTCTTCCATTGTGGATGAGTGAAGCAGCTTGAGACAACTGGAACTTACAGAGACTGCCGAATCTCTCCCTCAGTCACTGTTGAGGGGTTACTCATTCTAGAAAGTGGAAGCTCTTAACATATTTTAGATCACTCCATGTATTGTAATTATGTATGTGTTATATATTAATGATTACTTCATAAAAACTCACTTTGATCTGCACCAGAATAATTAATAGTTACTCAAATTCTTACTTTTTTTTTCTAAATGTGGTTCGGGGTTTTTAATCTGCCCCTCAATTTACAGCAGGTTTTGGTGATTAAGTATTTGTTTTATACAGTTTGTTAACGAAGAACTTAATGAAGTCATAATTGCTTTTATAGTATAAATCAGCGTATATTTAAAAAATCACAACATAGACAAAATGAGAACCATTTGATTTAGAATATTTATAGATACTTGTTTTCTACTTCAATTTTAACTGGAATTTTCTTTTTCATGCCAGAACCAGAAAAGCCACTTCATTCTTTTGACTGGCTCTGAATGAAATACAAACAAGCCAGGGAAAATTGATTTCACTAAACCATATGGTACAGTTGAAATAGAGTAATTTTCCAAGTCAGTCTAAGTATCTTGGGCTGAAATTCAGGAGTTGTCAAAGTATGGGATCAAATGAGGATAAGAATCAGTGTATTAGGCAAGTATTTCTTAGAATCTCAGCTCCTCCTTTTTAGTGTAGAATAGAACAGAAGAATTTCAGTTAGAAGGGACTTACAACAGTGATCTAGTCCAACTGCCTGATCAATAAAGGGCCAGACAAAATGTTGAAGCACATTATTATTTACACTCTCTAAGACCCTGTTAAACACTCACAGGCTTGAGGCATTGGCCACCCATTAAAGAAATCTGTTCCAGGGTTTAACCACCACATGGGTAGAGAAATGTTCTCTAACATCCTGTCAGAACCTCCCTTGGCCCAGATTGAACCATTCTCATGTGTTCTGTTCACTGGATCTCAGGGAAAAGTGATCAGTATCTCCCTTGTGGCAGCTGTGCAGAGCAATGAAGTCACCCCTCAACTTCCTTCTCTCCAAACCAGACAAACCCAGAGCCCTCAGCCGCTCCTCACAGGATGTGCCTTCCAGCCCTGCCACCAGCTCTGTTGTCCTGCTCTGGACCATTCAAGGACCTTCCCATCCTTCTCAAACTGTGGGCCCAGCACAGCACACAGGACTCAGGGTGAGTCCCTGAACCCAGCAGGATGATCCCAAAATCCCAGCTGGCGATGCAGTCAGTGTCTGATGCAGCCCGGGATGGGTTTGCCCTTTTGGCTGCCTGGGCACACTCAGCTCACCCTGAGCTGCTGCCCTCCAGCACCCCCAGATCCCTTCCTGCAGGGCTGCTCCCAGCTTATACTTGTGCCCAGCTTCATTGCATCCCAGAAGCAGAATCTGTATTTGTTCTTGTTACATTTCATGCCACTGATAATTACCCGGTTCTCCACTGTATCCAGATCCCTCTGCAAGGCTCTCGTGCCTTGAGAGAGTAAACAGCATCTCTCAATTTGGTATCATCAGTGAATTAGTTAATAGTGCATTAAAATACTGCATCTTGACCATTGATAGACATGTTGAATGGAAATAGTCCTACAAATGAACCTTGAAGAACACCACTGGTGGCTGCTAAGCAACCAGGTGTAGCCCCATGCACAACAGACTTTTGGGCTCTGCCCTTTGGCGAGTCCTTTACTCAGCATACTCTGCACCTGTTCAGTTGAACTGTTTGTCCAGAGGATGTTGTGAACAGCATCAAAACCCTTACTAGTATCAAGAAAAACTATGTCCACCACCTCCCATTCATCCACTAAACATATAGCTTTTCATAGAAAGATATAAATTACTTAAAAAGAACTTTCCATTCATCACTCCACATTGACTGTGTCTGATGCTAGTATCATTTTTAAAGTAATCTTCTCCATATTTTATAGGAATAGGTTAGACAAACAGGTAATACTTTTTTCTTTTTTAAGTTCAAATAAGTGAGAAGATAATTTACTTACAGTCTGTAATTTATGATAAGTAGATATCACAGATTGTTTCCAAAAGTGGCATTGACATATTTTCTTACTAGTGAATAATTAGCTCTTCTCTGTGAGTGTTCACAAATTTTTGCTGAAAAACCCCCTGAAATTATTGTAGTTCAGATTTTGAATGAATCAGGCAATGCTTCTGCATACTGTGTGTTGGGTAATCTGCTCTGCTGTTCCATCTGAATGAATCTGATCTTCTCCATCCCCATCCAATTTGTTGGCATTTGTTTTCATTAATGAGTTGACATCATCTATGGGGTAATTTTTTTCCCCAGTTCTGAGAAAGTCACATTTTCTTAGAATACCATAGCTCACATATACAAATACAGTTATATTTTATTATTTTAACCCAACACTTTATCAATCATCTCTTGAAAGAAGAGAATTCATATTCATAGCAATTTTTTTACACTTGGCCTCTTTCTAAAACAAAATCAAATTGTTTCTCTTAAACCACCTGCTAGTAGTATTCTTTAAAGAAATTCTTAACAGTATATTTTCATGCCCACCCAGAGAGATGGAGTTCCTGGAACATTTCATCATTTCAATGAGAACTGAGAGGCTAAGGAATATAAAAGACACAGTGTTCTTTCAGTCAAATTCTTCCTGTTTTGATAACACTATCCTTTATGAAAATAAAAGGTCATCAGTTTCTCCTAATTCAAGGCCTTTGACTAGCTGAGTAATTCAGATTTCACTTTGAAAGAGAGATTTCGTTCTATAGATAGAAAGATAAATAAATTGGAAGAGGTACTGATTCTTATACATTGTGTAAACATTTTGAAAACTTTAGGAAAAAATTTAGTCCTTGAGTAAAGTCAGGAAGTGACATAAAAAGCGGCTCAGACCTTTAATAAGGTACCTCCGACAATTAAATTCTGCCTAAAACAATGACATATCATAATTAAGTGCAATATGTGCTATAATGCACCGTTAACAGCTTTTATATACCAGCTATACACAGAGAAAAAGATGTTATGGGTTATCAATGAAACACTTTCAAATACTCAATGGGATGGCTTCACCTCAGATTTGTAACAGTCAGCTCCCTCAGGGACAATCAGGGTTTTTCATCAGACCTTCCCGGAATACGGAATGTGAGTAAATGTCTGTTATGTGAATGTTCCACCTGGAAATGTGCCTTTTTCCTTAGAGATATATCTTTCTCCATGTAGCAAGCACTAAAGTTATCCAAAATATCAGGACACTGTTTTGTTGCACAGTAAGATTTCAATATCACTGAAAGGAAAAAATATATTTACCTTCAGTATCTATCTGAAACATGTGGTTTTGTTTGGATTTTTAAAATTTTGTTTGTTTTTATTTTTATTTTTGTTGGGGGGAGATTTATGTGTCTCTTCTTTCAAATAGATATTGTACATTATAGATTTAGCCCACCATCAGAAAAAAAAGTATCCAGTGGCTCCATTCTTAAATGTTTTCCACATTCCTGGTGAACTTCTTTAGTCTCGCAGATCTCTTAATTTTGTGCATAAAGTATGTATTATTCTAGGTCATGTCTCTTTAGGGGGCAAAAAACCTAAAAGTTATTTTTGAGCTTTCTTTTTGGAATTATCTGAAACATAAATAAGTATTCAAATGTGAATCACGCAATCAGAAGGGCAAAACTTCAATTTAACTCAAGGAGGATTAAAAATATAATTGAAGCAGCCTACACCCTTTACTGATAATGCTAGAAATTTAAACAAGACGGGCATCCTTCCCAGCAGGTTTCCTCCTCTCCGAAGCCCTTCATGGTGCTGCCCTTTCCTTCTGAGAAATCTTGTCCCTGCGCAATTCCCTTTCTATCCCAGACCTGACATCCCTATTTGTCACCTGAAAAACTGTGAGCTCTGTTTGCTCCAGTGCCACAATCCAACACTACTTTGACACAATCCAACAGTCCTTCAACACAGAGGGTGTCACTCATCATCACCAAGGAGCTCACCTCCTTCACGGCTCTCCTTACCCACCACCCACATCAGTGGGGAGACCCACCAATGGGCGAAGGTTACTGCTGACACTTTGCAAAGCTGAAGATTCTGCGCACTTACCAACAAGCAGAAAATGTTTGTACATGGTGGATTGCAACCTTCCCTCCCTCCTGTGACAGCATTTGTTTCCCACAGCTTTGCAAAGTTCTTGGCACAGCAAGATCCTGTCCTTCAGGATGACTGTAAATATAGAGTGGGTGTGAAGGAAATTCTTATATAAACTTATCCCTGAGCTAACCAGTCTAAAATGAAAAATGAGGGGAAGCTCTATTATTCATGCCCAATTTTACCTCACCATTTTTTCCTGCCCATGTCTTATCTTTGGTGAGGACAGAGGCCTTTTCCAGACTGAAGAACAATCTTTTTAGTTGCCGTACATCTCCTGGGTTCAGGGCCATGTTATGTACCTCATGTGGGAATAAGATCAGAGTTGTCATGAAAGAGCACTCAAGGAAGCCATTGGCATTTTATTGTTACTTTCTTTGAAAGTAGGCTTGGCCAGCTGGCTGACCTTTCAGCACTAGAGAGATTTAATTTGCTTCACACACAATTCTAATATTTCTATTTTTCTTACATGGTGAGATTCAAGTGCGAGTGTAGGTAGTGTAACCTTCTATAAGACTATGATATTCATGGGAGTAAGAACATTAAGTCTTTCAAGGGCAGCCATGATAAACACAATCAGGATTTATAACTGAAACAAGTCTGGGACTTCAGCTCAGTCTTAGTAAAGGAGCAGTCACATAAAAAAAAAAAAAGAAAAAAAAAAAAAAAGAGCTGTAGTTTCTAATCTTGAAAGACCCAAAAAAAGACAAAAGAAAGAAGATTGACTAAACCTGAAAGGTTCAGAGAAACTGGGCAGTAAAAAATGCCCAGCATCTGGTCTCATCTCACCAGCTTTGTCAGTCCCTAACCCATAAAAGCAGCAAAGATTAACTCAAAGTTTGAACAAATAATGTTTTATAACAGGGGAAAAAAAAAAAGCCATGTAACACAACTGATATTCAGCGTAACAGTGTAATCACATTTCTTCAAATGTGGCCAGATAACAAAGAAATTATGTTTCTTAGTAGAAACCAATAACTCTTTCAAACAGGCTCTTTCTTCAAATAAAATAAACTAACACAATTATGAAATAACCATAAACTACAGCTGCAGAGTGGACCTTCGAAGTATAACTTATTAACTTTTTAGTCTAAAAACCTAATTTTACAGTTCCTTTGAAGGTAAGGTAAAGTATATGTAACATAATTTTGTTTTTTTGGAAGACTTCTATTGTCTTATAATGTTCTTTAGCGTTTTGGTAACCATGATGTGAAATATAAGAAATTTGGTGTAAGAAACCAGCTCACTTAAAATAGAGATCAAGGCAAGAACAGACAGTTGATCTGAAAAGTTCATTTAACCCTAAACATGCAGCCCAAAGAGTACACTGTTTCACTGTAGGTAATTCACATGTGATGCCATGTAAGTAGTTCAATTTATGGTGATATAACACTAAAAATATATGGCAGTTAAAAAGGAAAAGTTGGCTTATTTTTTTCCTCTGTGAATATAAAGGTACTCACAGAAGAAATGAGGCTGAAAAATCATGTCTTCATAAGTTTGTGTTTCTTAGACCAGATTTACAAAAGGAGGTCTTGATTTGAAAGCCTCATCACTGTTTTTATTGAGAGGCACTGGATCATACCTGTGTAAAATTGTAACATCAGGGATTTGGCATAAAACTTCCTGCAGTTCTCTCCTCCTGCCTCTACCCTCCTCATCCCTTGCGCTACCATTACAAAAACTGCCCTGGTTTTCTTCCAGCATTTTGTTGAGGCAATTTCCCCAGGTACATACTACTGTGATTGTCAAGTGGCATGCTAGCAACCCACTGACTGCAGGAGTAACAATAAAATTATAGATATTTTAAGAAAAAGATCATGAATTGAACAAATTGTTTTCCTTGATCTGAAACAAAATGTTTTGACCCATTCTGATATCTAAATGCTATTAGATAGCATTGCTAGCTAAGTTTTGATACAAAATGTTGTTCTAGAGCAAAGAATCGAAACATCTCACTTCGAAAAAGTTAAAACTCTGTATTCCAGAGAGCATCTCTTTGCATTCAGCTTGAGCTACATAAAAAACTAGATACAAATTCAAGAATTGTTTTAGACATTTCAAAACCTTTACTTTTTGGCAGACCTGATATTTCACACAAACAGAAATAGCAGTGTGAGTGCAGCAACATTCTAGTTTATAATCTGCAAATTCTTCTGAGTCCCCCTCAGATTTCGGGGTCAGCTTTTTTGATGCAAACAGAAAAATTTAAATTGTCTTTTTCTTCTTGTTTGCCTCATAGTATGAGTGAAAGAATGTGTGTTAATGTAATTTGAATGTCAGCTAATGTTCTCGGGCAGGAAATTGCTTTATGTCTTCAGCAATTAGATTAAATGGCTGTTGTTGGCACTGTGAGGGTGGAGCTCTCTTATTCTAAATACAACTCGGTGAAAACTGCTGGAAGTAAAAGTTCTCAGCCTTGATCACTTGTTTTCCCTCACCAAGGGTGTTTTCTGAGTAGGGACAAAACACTCCATGGAAAAGCCCCAAGCAGCTAGTTCTGTGTCAGTATCTTTGGACACAGCAGTAACTGGCAGATTGATGCTGCTGTGGGCAGCATGAACCTTCCACACTTGAACACATCTCTGCCAGTTCCCTCAGGATGCTTCCAGCAGCACAACCTAATCACTTCCCGGCATGCACATGATGGGTAGAAGGTACAGCACAAATCCCACAAAGACTAATGCATCTACTTGAATCCTTTTAGGAAAAAAGACAAAATCATAGGATCATAGAATCAAGAATACTAAGGTGTTGGAGCATGTGTTGAGGATCACCTAGTCCCAAATCCTCTTCCATGGGCAGAGATTCCTTCCACTAGATCAGGGTTGAACACTGCCGGGTTTGAGCATCCACAACTTCCCTGGACATCTCGCTCCAGTGTCTCACAACCCTCACAGCACAGAGTTTTTATGTCGGATGCACTGATGCTAGATGGAGCTGTTCTGCTTCATCTACTTGTTGCTTTCATTGAGTGATATGCCAGTTTTTGCCAGCCTTTTTCAGAACTTATACATGCTCATACATGAGCCTATGTACTCATTGAGAAGTTGTGGTTTTGATTAGAAGTGACATAGTTTTGTTTACACTAAACCACAAAGTTGTGAATAATGCACTTTCCTATCATTCCCTGTTCTTATACTCCATTCCTGTATCTTCCTTTGCCTTTCCCCCCCCATTATGTATACAGGAAAGTTCTGGATTCTTTATAAATATCATATATATACGTAGAGAAGTAAAACTGAAATGGCTTATAAATGTTATATTCTTTCTTAGTTCAAGGATGGGTTTTCAGGTATTAGCCACTTCTGTAACCCAAGAACAACCAACAAATAGTCACCCAGACTATCCTTTATGATAGGTATTTCCTCTGATCCTGGCATATCTTCATTGTTCTTTTACCAGAAAACACAAAAATCACATTTTCCATAGCTTCAGACCTTGTCAGTGACCCATTTGAGAAGCCATGGTGCATCCTGAGGCTAAAAATGTAGTCAATCCCTTACGTGAGTAAACTCACTGAAGTCACTGTTGATGTACCACAGGTGGGCTCATAACTCAATGTAATGCCTTGGGCCACTGCAAGAATATTTTGTGTCAGGCAACTGAATGAAGTAATGTACAATCCTAAGCTCTGTGCTAAACCTTTCCAAAATATAGGTCTCATGTCAGGACAGGAAAGCTGCCAGCTTCAAGAAAATCCTCTAATACTCACTCCTGTAATCTTTACAAAATTTATTTTCAAGCTCCAGTTAATAGCTGTATTTTGGAAGAAAACATAGATGGGGTTTTTTTCTTGCTTCAAAATATCATGTGCCTCAAATCTTAGCTATACAGGTGACTAGAGCAGATAAAATCAAGAATGAAAGTAATTGGTGTTATCTTCTTCCATTCTGGTCCATCAACTTATTTGAAACAATTTTTGAAGACATCATGCACTCCTTCCTGCAATTACATGGAGTATTCTTCAACTAAAGTAGAGAAGTGAGGAGGAAGGTTTCTTGCACAATGTCCTTGTTTTATTTAGAAACCTTATTTACTGAGCACTTGTTCACCTTTTTAGAGCAGCAATCTTCATCTCATGCGCATTATATAGCATTGTTTTAGTACTACACTAAGAGAGACAAATGCTAGCTTACTGTGCTCATCATGACTGTGATCAGGGGTGCCACAGCATCAGAGTACTCTTAGAGCATCAGCATTCACTTTTATATCCAGGCTATACTTGAAGCCCATTTGTTTTCCTGAAACTGGAAATTTCTGGTAGAAAATCTGTTTTTAAGTTGCTAATCAATGTTGGGGGGGAGAGAAAAAGGAATGTATTTGCACTGGTTTAAGAATTGTCAGAAAATCATCTCCAATTTTAGTGGATTACATATGTATGTGTGTGTATGTTTGTGTTTCTATAAATATATATTAAAAATACACACAGACATATATGTCTGAATAGATACATATGCATAAAATAGTGAGAATGTCTACTGACAGATGTGATATAAGAGGTGTGTACTGCAAGCACTTAAGATGAAAAGTATGTCCTACATCACACAAAACCATCTTTAAAAGACACAAGGAGAAAGAGAGATAAGTCTGGGAGTTTCTTGGAATATTCCTCTTTAAGATAAAATAATTAACTAGCTATTAATATACCATCTGAAATATTCTTTGATATGTGGAAATTCTCAATTCAATTCAGTGTATCTACTTTATTCACAGAAGTGGGAATCGTAGTTAGCAAACCTGAGTGATCTGAATGTATCCCATACATTAGTTTTTCCCAGAAAATGGAAAAGACTTAACAAGGGCCTCAACTACATACCAGGTGGCAGATGCAAAAAGAGGAGGCAATGCCTGACAACAAAACCTATTACTCTGTTTCCTCTGCTCCAAAGCCCTCCATTTGGCAGGAATGCCTAAAATTCAACCTTTAAAGAGACATTCAGGTGTCTAAGAATATTCACTAAATGCCATCTGGGATGCCTGTGAGAATCCTTCTAGCTTCCAGTTCACATCCCTGATGGATGGAGATGTACTGTACCCTATACACTCATATGCAATCTTTGGGGTACAGAGAAGAGCTGGAATCTCCCAGGTGTCATGAGATAGAAGTTATTTATTGGATTTTGCCTTACACACATAGATGTCAGTACAGTTCATGATCCAAGTTACTACTAAGAGAATTTCTTTTTGTTTGTTTTTTTGTTTGTTTTTTTTATTATTATTGCTTGTTATAATGCGAGATTTCATAAATTTGTTTATACAAGCTCCAAGTACCCAAAACTATAATCCTTAATTATTGTTCCCTGTTTTATGTAGTTCAGAGCACTACCACATACCAAATTTTGTTTGACCTGTGTAACTTCTAAAACTTAATCTCAACACTTCTACAATTTATCAGCAATCAAGAATCTACTGCAGTGTTCCACAGATTCTTTCAGTGCTGCCAATTACATACTTTGCTTTTAATTTTTGAAGTTGCCTTGGTCACTTCTAGCTTCCAGGCATTGATACATATGTCTTTCACCAACAGACGAAATACATCAAGTGTCTGTTCCTCAGGTAAGCATCAGAGGTTTCACAGCACATCAATTCTTAGTCTTCTTGTTAGTCCAGTTAGTTTAAGTTCCGGACTACTTTTTGAACTTGAATGTACCTAAATCTATGGGACCTCAGGAGAAGCAATCCAAAGTCCTGAGGGAAGTAGTTGATGTGGTTGCCAAGCTATTCCATGATATTTGATAGGTCATGGAAATCTAGGGAACTGGAAAAGACATTTGAAGACATTGTACCTGTCTTCAAAAAGAGCAGAAAGGAGGACTCTGGGAACTCCAAGCCTGTCAGCCTCCCCTTTGTGCCCAGGAGAAACACAGAAAAGATCCTCCTGGAAGCTGTGCTAAGGCATGTAGGAGAGAGAAGTGATTCAAGACAGCAGAGCCTCAGCAAGGACTTCCAGAGAGCAGTGGCCAATGATTCAGAGTTCTGATAGACATCGCTGACAAGTGGGGTCCCTCAGGGGTCAGTCCTGGGTCCAGTGTTATTTAATATTGTTATTAAAGTCATGGTGATAGGATCAAGTGCACCTTCAACAACTTTGCAGATGACACCAAGCCAGCAAACCTGAAGGACAGGATACCATCCAGAGGGACCTGGACAAACTCGAGAAGTGTACCCATGGGAATCTTGTGAGGTTTAACAAGATCAAGTGCAAGCTGCCGCAGCTGGGTCCAACACAGGCTGGGGGATGAACAGATCAAGGGCAGCCCTGGGGAGAAGGACTTGGGGGTGCTGGTGGGTGAGAGGCTGGACATGACCCAGCCATGTGCACTCGCATCCCAGAAAGCCAAACGTGTCCTGGGCTGCATCCAAAGCAGTGTGGGCAGCAGGGGAGGGAGAGGATTCTGCCTCTCTGCTCTGCTCTGCAGAGACCCCACCTAGAACCCTGCATCCAGCTCTGGGGTCCCAGCACAGGCTGGACATGGACCTGTTGGAGTGAGTCCAGAGGAAGGGGTCACTAAGACAATTAGAGGTGGAGAAACACTCCTGTGAGAAAAGGCTGAGGCAGTTGCGTTTTTCAGCCTGGAGAAGGCTTTGGGTTGATGTTATTGTGACCTGAGGAAACCTACAAGAAAGGTGGAGGGAAACTTATTAGAAGAACACGTAGTGACAGGACAAGGGAGAGTTGATTCAAATTAAAAGAGAGTGAGTTTAGATTAGATAGTAAGACAAAACCTCTGCTGTGAGGGTGGTGAGTGACAGGAACATGTTTCCCAGAGAAGCTGTGGATGTCCCATCCTGTAAGTGTTTAAGGCCAAACTGGATGGAGCTTAGTGCAACCTGGTCTAGTGGAAAGCGTCCCAGCAATTTGGGGAGCTTGGAGATGGGGGGAGTTGGGGGCGGGGGGGGGGGCCTGGAACTACATGATTTTTAAGGTTACTTCCAACCCAAATAATTCAGGAATTCTGTGATGCTATGATTAATGTGGGTTTTGTAGATTTTGGATTGTTCTGATTTCTTAATCAAAATGTAGTGAGGTATAGACCAAATGTTTTACAGAAGTCTAAATGCATCACATTAACACTATGACCTTTGACAATCAAACCTGTAACCCCAGCACAAAACATATCATGTTAGCTTTACATGTACTTTTATAATAAGCTTATGCTGATTGTACTACAGGCCACTACTCTGAATTCCCAACAACAATGATTTCCACATGTATAAGTGACCCTGAATTTCATAACTGATTTTTGTTTGCTAGAATGCAAAAGGAAAGCTGAGAAGAATGTATTTCTCACAGGTATCATTCCACTCAGTACCTTTCCCCCTCATTAGTAGCTCTCTTATACAAGGTTTTAAGAGGCATACTTTTAAACAGCCTAAAATGCAGCCCACAGGGACTTGGGAAGGAGAGTGAAGGGGCTTATGAGTACAATAACCAGGTATCTGTGTGTTAGTATTTATATATACAAATTATTGTGCTTTCAGATTAAAGGTGTTTTTTAAAGAAAACAAATCTAGAATGTATTTTTTTTTAAACTCAAGATAGGTTGAATAGATTTTTTGATATCCAGATTAATTTGGGGGCTGATCTTTACACATTCATAAAGAAGATAAGTCTGGCAGGGTAACTTTGTCCTTTTGTAGGACAGTAGAAAATTGCCACCACTAAAAGGGTATTTGCATAGCAACAACCTACTACATTCAGGGAAAAATTTACTACAACTAAAGACAGTTGAAGGTTTGTATTTTTCATACAACCTTTCCTGAAGGAATGATAGTAAGAATGCAACATTTAAAAACAAGGATACTGTTAGCACATTCTTTATCAGTCCTTAACAGGATTAATTTTTATGATAATTCCACTTGCCTACACAGTGTTCTTAGATGTGAAAAAACCCCATGGGATTAGGCCAAATATTGTCATGGTAACTGAAAGAGAGGGAAATAACTCTAAAACAGTTTCCAATAAGCAAGAGCAGCTACCATTCCATCAGTAGCCTTCAATAGAATGTGACATCTGTTTTTCATTTGTTGTTTCTAGGCTTGAAGAAAAGCAGAATAATTGGAAATAGTGCAGTGTTCTGGGAACATACCGAATGAAAAGGCTCTTAGTGCTTTTTAAATATTGGTCCATTTATCTTTTAAAACATCTAGCATGTACCTTCTTTGACCATTTATAAACTGCACGAAATAGTTGGAAAGTTTTCTGGACTCAACTATGCTCAAGCAGTGAAAGTTCAAAGCAAGCTTCTTGCTTTAATTAGAAGAGCTACCATTTCAACTGAGAAGTGGACACCTATTTTCAGAAACTGAGAAGATGAGAATGAATTGTATGAAATTAAGTGATTACTTCATATTGGGCATAAACTAACCCAAAGAAGAAATGTGCAACTATACTGGTGTTTTCCACTTCTTTTTTTCAAACATACCACTGTGTCTTACACACGAATTGAAGATAATGCTCTGTACTGCTAAGAAACAAGCAGACCAAAATCCAGTTATGGAACATGAAGGGGAAAAAAAAGAAAAAAAGAAAAATCAGTCATAGTTTTTACCAGGAAGGGTGGTTACCAGTGAAAAAGCATACCATTGAGTTTTCCTACACATTAAATTTTTAATAAACAATTTGGAATATTTCTAAAAAGTTGATCATGGACTGTTAAGTCTGCTCAACCCAATAATAGAAACCTAGCCTGGACAATGGTCACATAAGAGTAGGTCTTTTTTTTTTTTAAGAATCCATGAGACCTTTATATACCCACTTATAGGTAAGAGGTTGATTTTAGGCAGTCTCAGTTTTGCAGTAGGAGCTTATAAGTTAGTTTATGGTTAAAAGCTTGGACATTTGGTAGGAGTGGGGGAAAAAAAGGGAAGAAACCATGATTTTTCTTTATTTATTCTGAATACTATTTCACTATGTCTTCATAACAAAGAAGAGGGAAAAAACTAGGAGAGAATAATACAAGCTTAAATTCTACCTAATGTCTCCTAAATCAGAATTCTGGAAGGATAATACTGTATGGATAACTTGTTGATATATTCTTGGAGAAATATAATCTAGGTAAATTTCATACACTGGTCACCTCTGCAGCTTCTTGAAACATCATGTTTCAAGGTCTGATAAGGAATAGTAAGAGGGTGTTGCTTCACTTGCTTGTAAACTTTTGTGAAAAGGTCACAGCATCCAAAACACTCAAGTAAAGAACCAGCAAAGAGTCATAAATGAACACCTTTCAGTTTGTAAGATTAAATCAAACCAAAACCATGCCAACAACACCAAGGCAAAAACTTCACAGATCAATTCCAAAACCATTTAAACTAAAAGATAACTGCAATATGGCTCATTTCATCTGCAATGTGCCTCTTGCACTCTTTTCTCTCTTCATGCTGACAAAAATACAGATATAAATTATTGTTGACATCAATTCTTCCACTTCTCTTCAGCCAGGTAATCTCTGGAGCAACACTGGGATGGTTGAATAACTATAGATAATGTCCTAGATGCAATTTCCAATTTGAAAGCCTACTGTTGGAGCACTTTTCCAGAAAGGACCTAAGGTTCAAAATAATTTTACTTCAGGCTGCACTCTATATTTGAAATTGTATGCTGATGTCTTATGCATAGTTTGGCGCCTCATTTTAGTGTTACTATAGTGCATCCTGATGTCTTTGACCTTGCCTACTGCTGAATTGTGTGGTGACATGACTCATGTTTTTTGAATTCCCTGGCCCAGGATCAGGTTGCTCAAGTGTGTAATCTATGCTGTTGCCAGATATTCTCCAGATAGGGGTGATAGGGGAGCTGCTGCTCAGTTTAGGTTCACTGTCCTGTCTGCTGAGATGACTGTAATGATAACAATTATGTTTATCACCTTTTCAGCAGCCAGGAAATTCTTAACATTAGGGAACTTCAGGTGCAGTCATATCTTATTAGTGTGCATGAGAGCAAAAACAAACTGCAAATCATAAAAATGATTGAGTGTGGGGGTCTTTATTTATAGAGACATTTTGAAAATACAGCTCACTTATTCTTGTGACTATTTGTCACAGCAAAGCCACGCTTAGTTTTATTTTTTTTTCAGATTTTATTTTTGCTTATTTCTCTGCCAGTTTCAGGCTTTATTATCTTCAGTTATTTGCCTACATAGCAATTTCATACACTGAAAAACAGCTATGTGACTATCACTAATAGTGGTAATGGGGGGGGGGGCAAACTCTGAGGAATTTTATTCTTGATGATTGACAATCAAGGTGGTCATGGTGGTTTTGTCAGCCTTATGCTCATGTCAGACTCTGTGAATCTGTCCTGTTTGGCTAGGGAAGGTGGAACTTAGTGAGCATGAGGCAGCCTAGTTATGGGACAGGTTCTCAAGGAAACTATCCCTCCAGCCCATTTTCCTCTGGCCCACTGCTCCTCTAGCAGCTCTCATTGCCCACTTCATTGCCTCCAGGAGTCAAAAAACAACATGAGGAAGGCATTGGGACCTTTTCAAGTCCTGCTGCATTAGCTTGCATGGATGCTGGTGCTGGAGGAGGGGAAAACTTGGGTTTGGAGAGCAGAAGCCACAGGTGCACCAGTAGTCTTTATTGCTGCATTTATTAGCGAATCAACTTCAATATATAGACACAATAACATACATAAAGATAGTCACTGTACTCTGCCAGCTGTGGAAATCTCCTTATGTAGCTGGAGAGTATGTAGTAGGGCTGGAAATGAAAGAGGAAACTGATTTATTCTCATTGTTCATTACTGCAATTCAGAGCAATTTATTTAAGGTCACTATCTCCCATTCTAGGGGGAAATGCAAATATTAATCTTCATATACTGTATCTTGGAAACCGGTGTTCTGGATAATTAGTTTGCTATCCTCTTTGTTTGTGCAGTCTTTTCATATTCAGCAAGAAAGATAGTAGTCTAATCATCTGTGCTGTATGTATGGGCTTGAATACACACCACAGTTTAAGCAAACAGGAGATGATTGCTGTCTTCAAATTGATGATACCTTCAGTATTCTTCTAGGATCAATTTTTATTTATTTCAAATAGTGCTTATATTATTAGGCCTAAATCCTCAATAGTTCCACAGAAAACTCATATCTCTTGCTTGGGCTGTCCAAAAGAGCTTGTGGCAAGACTAAGATGGAGAGGAGTACAGGTCATGCTCTGAGTGTTTGTCTTGGTTTTAGGACAGATTTTGCTGTCCCTGTCAGTCAGAGCACCTCTAACTTATCTGTGCCATGACTTCCCTTCAGGTACATTTCAAGGTGCAGCTACGTTTTTTCTATGGTGTGCATGCCCCATGTACTGTGATCCTGAAGACCTCAGCACTGCTTTATGAAGGTATTTAGATTCATCAAGTAAGAACCCATCCTACTCTACATGAAACTGAAAATAATATCACCAGAGACAGTGAGGAAAAAGCACTGACTTCTGATTTCTTTTTGACACCCTGAAAATATCCATCCTTCTAAATAGCCTGTGTGACCTCTCCCACTGCCAAAGAAATGTAGAGAAGAGATGTCCCACAATACCACTTCAAGCCCAGCTTTTGCCAGTTCTGGTGAACCTAGAGGATGTCATCAATATTTTCAACAGGATGGATAGGGAGATTGTTCCTCTTTTACATTATTTGGAATTTCTTTTCTGCCTTAGAAGTCAGACTAGAGGCAATAGGTTTTTCTCTGCTGGAGATGGTGTAAGTGAGGTGGAAGTCAAGACACCCAAAGACACAGACACACCCAGAGAGGATGAGGACACCAGCATTTTAATGATGCTACATGTTATTTCCTGATTTCCCAAGTAGCTGCCAAATGATTACATGTTGCTTCAACAGCATTAGGGAATAATATTTAAAAGACATTGAAGAGAAAAATCAGATGCAGGTGGTAGTAAGAGAACCAGTTAATGGCACAATTCCTGGACAGTTTTCATATGCTTTTCATAAAGAACCCTACCCTGAAAAATTCTTCTCCCATGGTGAATTTAATATCAAAGACAAAAAATAATTGATGCATCAGGAGCAGACCCTCAACAGTCTAATCAAGACTTATGCAACCTTGCACTCACCACTGAATCTTTCCAGTGGTTCCTTGTCCATGCCTGGCCAGACTGGCTCCTTGAGTTTGCCTGATGAAAATGGGCTGGGGCATTTCCAAGATCAGGTCTTCCGCAGGTCACATTTCACTTTTTAACCTTGGCCTTGCTGGTAAGCCAGTGTTATGCAGGGATCACAGCTCACTTGCTTCTCAGTAGAGCCCTCCTTTTGTGGTTTCCCACTGGGCTCTGACAGACAGGCCACCTTTCAATGCTTCATCCCTCCCTACTGGCTCTTCTTGCATGGTTTGTGGTTTATTCTCTAAATGTCTGTGAGAAGATTAACAGCATTACTGCTAATGGGCTCCTGGTAGTAACTCAATATCCACGAGGGCTCTCAGGGACAGATTTTCTCATACCCACTTGCTCAATCTAGAGATGCCAGAGAGAGGAGAGGGTAACTGGAGAGGCAACCCCCAGCCCTGAGCTGCCTGTGTTCTTTGTGCATGCTCATTCAAACACATATGCACAAGTCATGGCCAGCCCTTGTCCTTCCATCAGTCTCTTTGTTTCCTTGCCTTTTATGCTCTCCAGCCTTGTACGAAGCAGCCATGAAGAAAGAACCTCTGGTACCCATGGTGTCCAGGGGCCTCCGTGGGCAGCCAGCATTTAGACAGAATTAACTGTTCCCAGTCATTATAAGCAGAATCATTACATGTATCCCTTATCCAAATACTTATAAAAGGCTGAACATAGAGCCACATTTCATAAGCATAAATAAAACTTCTGTGGACAATAGTGGTCCCAGGACTTGTAGAGATTAGGACTGCTAGAGGATCCCAGGAGACTGACAGCTGCAATAAGATAATCCTGAATCAATTTAGGATTTGTCTTTTTCCTCTCTTAATTTTTAAATATAGTGAGGAAAAAGCACTCATACTCCCCTTTTGGACAACAGAAGTGAAAGTCTGTGCCTTGCCTGCCTTTTTCCTGCACAGGGCTAATACTCACAAAAAAAACCTAAGTCTGGGTCTGTGTTTCTTCTGTGTCTGATAGTACCTACTTGGCTTGTGCAAAGAGGACCAGGGAAACAGCAGTAAGCAGACTGTAAAGTTATTGGCTAATGTCTTATAGGGAGGATCAGTGATTGATACCAGTTGGAGATTTGGCAACTGGTCTGCTCTGTGTAGCACTTCAGAGGTTAACTTCTGAATTAACCAAACTGACTTCCGAAGTTATATCTATTTTGTTAGGTAGTGCTGGCTGAAGAAAAAGAAGATGAAGAAACATTTCTTGAAACATAAAAATGCTTTGTTTTGAGTTTGGACTTCAAAATCACAAGAACATACAGAATCTTCATGGAAGTAAGAATTTTACAAGCTTTACATTTGTCTCTAATCCAATCTCTGAACTGTTGTTGAGATGGAATTTCAGGCCAGACCTTCTGCATCCAAGATTGTTATTTAATTCCTGGCTCAGCATGAGGAGACTATGAGTGCTTTCTCCTCACCATGTCTCTGAGAGGCAGCTGAAAACTCAAGAGAAATGGCATTTTGTGCCTGTTGACAAGAGTTATGTCTTGTGCATTTTATGTTTTAGTTGGGGTTGGATTTTTTTTTTTAATCCTTGGAAAATCAAAGCGGATCACCCAAGCAAGATGATCGGGAGGGAAATTATTCATTAAGGTAGCATTTCACTTAAGCAGGTTCCTAAATGGAGGTGTCAGGAGGTGTAACAATGAGCCATATAGCAGCAAACTCGGTGAAAGGCTGCAGGGAACCAGGAGCAGCTCCAAGGACAGCACTGCTCCTTTGCACTCTGCTCCTGTAGTGCTTCTCTGTGGCCAGTAATTAGACAGCATCAGTCCTCACAGATGAGCCCTGCCCAGATGTAGTTCCCTGTCACAGCACTCTTAAGTTTTTCACCAAACAAACCTTTGTTATGTGTGGGGACCTGAAATTTCCTTCTTGCACATGCAAAGATTTTTCCAGTCTTTGTGTTGAAAGAATTTTGAGATAACAGGCTGCGCCTACAATAGGTGTACATAACGTGGGATGTTCAGGGTAACAAGCATTACTGTAGTGTTTTATAACTCAGAGAGAGCACATCTACTCCACTGACAACACATTCATCAGTCACTCTTACTACATCCCATCACCTGGCATCATGAGTTTCCCTGGTGATGTGCCCTGGGAGCAATACACTGAGGAAAGCATCCATCCATCACAGACTAAAGCTGTTCTGCCCGCTGATGCTTCACCAAGGGCTTCCATGTCAGGGCTGAAAGCAGGCTGCCCCTTTATCTACAACCTCCATTCCAACTCCATCACTTAGACAGGTGAAACAGAAGCTGGGTTAGTGGGAAAAATATATTTGTCTTGCAAAAGAGAAGTTAAAAAGTTTTGAAATCACTGCCCTGAGGTCTGTAGCTGAACATAAGGATTTATTATCAAGTATGGCAGTGCAGCTTGTATCTAAGAGAGATGCTGGAGATTGAGAGAAGATAATTATTTGGATTTGTCTCAATTTTTGGCTTTGCAGACTGGAGGCTGGTGAGCCTATAACCTAGGAAAATATGTGTGACGCAGACTGATCTCTCCAACGCTCACCTTAGAAAGCAAAGCAGACTCATGACCTGTGTAAAGTCAATGGGAGTTTTTCCAGTGACTCTAGTGGAGTATGGATTTCACTGTTTTCCATAATGAAGGCCAGATTTTCCCCCTGATTTATGATGCATGGTATTTTCCCAGCTTCAGTGCACACTGTCTCTTATTTTCCAACAATGTACTCAAAAGCTGAATTACACCTCTGTGAAACAAAGGGCAGGATATACAAGAGGATTTAAATGAAATGTGCTTATAACAAGGGACACAATGTTCACTTGGTTTGCTAATTCCACTTTGTGACCAATGTAAATGCAAAACATAACATCACTTGGAGATGTGATATAGCCTTGGAGAAGGAGAATCACTGACCTAATGTTCAGGATGAACAAACTGACATAAGTAAAGAAACCCCATGATGCCTATCTCCCATTAACTGTTTACGAAGTTAGCCTTGTTAAATTTACTTGAGAAAATTATATATTTTAAGGGAAAGCATTTCCATAATTCTCTGCAGTTCTGCTGACTTCTGCAAGTCCATCAGGTTATCTAATTCAATAGGATAGGAGTTCCATTTTTAATATATTACATTTTAATTTGAATAAGCAATTGCCATTTTCTTCTTTCCATATTTTCAGGCTCAATGGAAACTGTATGGAAAATGTGATCTCACGGAGGTGGAGGATTCAAAATTAAGAACAGCAACAACACACAAGATCTTAATTTTTCTCACCATTTTTAAACTTTTGAACTGCAAATATTTAAGGTCCCAGAACCGGGCATTAAATATGCCTGTAATTCTTGGACCCCAGGGTTACCTTGTGGTACATTAGCATTTTCAATTTTAATATGATCATCAGATAGCCTGAGGCAGAAGGAAGCCATTTTTGGGAGGGTACTTTAGAGTTTGATCCTTTGTTCACCACAGAAATGAGTAAAGTGATAAAAAAAAAAAAATCCATACAGCAGGGCCCTGGATGCACCTAAGTGCTAGATTGCCTGTGTAGGAGGAAAGAAGGCAGGAGAGTACATGAAAACATATACTTGGGCTCAATGGCCCTGAATGAGCATTAGAGGTCACAAAGCAAAAAGCAATTCAACATGAGAAATTCCACTGATGTGATAACAAAGTTAATAAAAGCAATGAATGTATGAAGAAGGAAGAGCTGATTAGGAGAGGAGATTAAGGTAATTTTATCTCTCTGTTCTGTACAGAACTGGCTACTAAGAGAATCCTCCACAGCTGTAAAACTGTAAAACTGAAAAATGCGAAGAAGCAAAAAACTCATACTAGGACTTAAACAAGTAGAGCATTTTCCAGACAAAACCAGAATAAATTTGGCTTATCTTCTCAGACAAAAATTTGAAATGTTCAGAATAAAAAAAACCAACCAACCAACCAACCAACCAACAAACAAACAAACAAACAAAAATCCCCCAAAAACCAGACCAAAATAACCTCTCTAGAAATAACCTGAAGATGGAAAGATAATTTTTTAATGGTCTTTGATATAGTACATAAAGGCACAACAAGCCTGCATATGGGAAAAAGCACAATCTATCAGTTGAAAACTGAGGGCACAACTTTCCTTACTTGTTACAAGATGAGTGATTAGACACAGTTCTAAGGAAAGCGGCAATTGTTTGTCTCTCCCTGTCTTGACTTTAGGTCTAACTGCCCGACAGAAAAGCACACATAAATAAAACAGAGTTAATGGAGCAAGGTATAGTCATAACTAGATGAAATGTAATGGCCTGTAATGTATACAAGGTCAAACTAGATGATCTAATGCTCCCTTCTGGCCTTAAAGTTCGTAAATGGTTTCTCACAGCTGCCCTAATGAGCTAGCTGCCAGTTTGGACTTCAGTCAGCTGTGTGTTTCATTGTGATAGCAGCACCCAGGCCAATCTCAAGGCCAGGAGCACTGCAAGTGGCTGACAAATGGTTCACACCTGGTGTCCCGTGCATGTCAGGAGTGGCACAATGCAGTGATGCATAGGACTTGGTTTTCAGAATTTTTGTTTCTGGACTCTTCGAGGTTTCGGTGTCTTGGCTGGCTTGTCCCCAGAAGGGTTCATTTTACAAAGGATCTTATTTTCCAAACTGATTGTTAGGAAGCCTGTGAGCTGGCCCACACACATGCCTGATCACAGCATTGTTCCAGATCCATGCTGAACAGGCCACAAGTTCCTGTTGAACCTCTTCAGAACAACACCCTAAAAATGGTTATTTTAGGTAGATGGCAGCCCGAAGGCTGTTTTTCTTATTTGAAAAACAATCACATTGTTTACTTCATCAGCTGGCTACACTTTGCTGCTGGGGCTTTGTGCAATGGAGAGCATGCTTTTCTTTTTGATCCCACAAAGCTCTCCCATTTATTAGCATTTTTGTGTTGAGTGATTTAGTTGTTAAGAGATTCAATTTCTGCAGGCATCACAACAAAGACAGATGTCCATCAAGTTTGTTAGAAATTAGCAATATCCTTTCATTCAAATTTAATCACAAGAGAAGTTTAACTTGCATTTGAGGAGGATAAGGCATTCAGATATGGTTTTATGGTTACAAAAACATGTAATGATTTTGATACTGGAGCCAAAAGGACATCATCAGACAGGAAGAAAATTGTCTCCTTGGTAATATTTAAAATACTTTCAAAACTAAAATGCCTTGAGTTGATGCATTCCTAGCTCTTGAAGGGCATAGTAAAATCTCTAATGTATTGGAAATTATATCTAAATGTAATCAGCAAAAGCACTGGTACAGTTTATTTCCAGATGAGACCTTGAAACGCTGCCCTATTGTTCAGATATCATTGTTACACTTTCATCCTGTTAATTAATTATTTAACACAATTATGCCTTCTTGCCTTCCATGAGAGTGAGCAGTTTACTTAGTTATATACAAAATAAAAGGCTGATACAATTTGCTGACTAGAAAAATCACTGCTTTGTGTATAGCACAAACTGCTAGTTTGTTGTATATACTTCTGCAGAAACACATACATACATATTTGCACTTATAGCATAGTTGATAAATTATATTTGATTTAAAAAAATTAACTTGATACTTTACCCTGCATGTACCATTGCACTAAATACATATTGATTATAACAAGAAGCACAAAAATTTGAATAGTACTTATGCATTTGCATACTTGTATGTATGAATGTTTAGTTTTCTGGCTGCAAAATGTTTTCTTTTTTTCTTCAACTAAAATTGAAAATAACTAAAATTAATAAAAAGTAAATGAATAGTTATTTTTTATAATAAACCACTGAAAAATATTTAGATATGAAATTATGTGACATACCACAGTTCCAAAATACTTATAGGTATAAAATGTAACTGCAAAAACATCTTTAAATACCTTTTTGATTGCTAATGTCTCATTTGATTTGAGGCTTGACTTCAGGCCAGTCAGCTCATTGCAAATACTCCTGGGAACTTCACTGGGACAAATTAACACATTTCCATACAAAAATGAAAGGTCCTGGGCTTTGGCACACACTCTGCGCCATGATGGAGAGAGACAACAGATTTCCATCTAATTTTGCTCTGCTTTCTTCTCCGTATTGTATGAAAGCATATATGTAGGATAGTAAAACTGTCTTTTTTAATGGTCCTTAAGTTTTTGGAGGCACTTTGAATGATGTGCAGTAGCAATTGATTTGTACCCTAAAATGTCAATGAGACTTTCATTAGAAGAAAGAGAATCTCCCTTAAATGTATCCTTTGCCATCAAAAAACTATAATTTTAAAAATCTAATCAGGGAAATGCATCAAATTTCAGAAGCTGTTGATTTAATTAATGCTCAAATCAATTTAAAAATTATAGGCATGTGCTTTGATGAACATTATGAAATCTTGATCCATTATTTGTCCTTCTTCATTCAAAAGTACTTTGGGAAAATTTAAGGAAGGAAGAAATTGGTTGTGAATTAAAATTCAGGAAAAATTTTGCATCATAAAATTTGTTACTACTTATGAATTTTACAAAAGAAACTGAAAATTCAATCTGCTCTGCTTTACGGATTTAATTACCCTTTTAAATAGTTACTTTCAGTGGTTTTAATAGTTTTCAAATATTGAGAAGAAATTATTATGTGCTCAAAATAATTTTGCTGTTTTCCTTAGATCAACATTTTCTATTAGCAATGTTTCTTTCCCTCTGCCTGTTCAGAGACATTTCTGACTGATATAAAGCAGATTAACTCAGCAGGCTGTTCCTACACCCTTAGGAGGAAATGAAAACAAAAGGCCAAAACACAGGAAAAAAAAAGATTTCAAACTGTCTTAAAACAAAATGGAGCCCTTGGCAAGAATTTGTGTAATATATCCAGTGATTTTAAGATTACCAGCCAGACTTTGCTGCTTTTTCTAATCTAATATTAATCTGTGTCTTTTTGGTGAGATATTTGGATTCTGTGAACAAAGCACTGAGATTTTAATGATGGCCACTTGTCCTTCTGAAGGTGATTTCACCCATCATTACAACCTAAGCAATAATTAGAAGGAGCTAATAGATAAAGATAAAAATACAATTACTACTTTGGAAATTACAGGATTTTCAAATTTTTCAGCAGGAAATTTTCACTTGCTGCAGATACAATGAAAGTTTTCTCTTCATTTCAGTTTTAATTTAATTTTCTTCTACAGAATTTCCAATAATGTTCTAAACTATTATTCTGATAACAACAGAGAAGAATTAATTAGCACCATGAAATTTTAAATTGCATTCTTTGTTTGTTTTTTGTTTTGTTCTGTTTCGTTTTTTTACAGGTGGCCTTTTGCCTGCCTTTTCCCCACTTACTTGGGCAAAGAAATGTTTGAAACCCTGGGCAACTTCTGGGGTGTGGCAGAAAAAATTGTAGGGGTTTTGTGATTACTTTGACAAAATATGCTCCAAAAGGTGTTGTACAATCTGTCGATGTGCCAGCTGACTCTACATGTTTGCAGTGCTGCTTTTTAAGAATGGGTGTGCAACCATGCATGACATCCCTGTCTCCCTGCTTCTCTGCCTCTATATCTACCCGCCCTTATTTTTTGGTGATAGTTATCAGAGATGGATTGACATGATCTTCAGACTAAAGACACCACACAAATCACAGGAATAAATACATAAGGGTTTAAAGGAAACATTATTTTAAATTAGTGTATCAAAAGCAAAGGTAATGGTGAGTTGTCCTGCTCATAGTTTGACATGTATGTAATAATTTTTTTTGGTTTAGGTACTGTGGATACAGGAATTTAGAAAAGCTTTTAATTCCAATTATTAATAATTTTGCTCTAGTACCTTTGCCATACAATATACGGGGCTATTAACCAGTATGAATAACAAAAGAATCTACTTATCCTCCAGTTTATAATGACAACACAGTCCTGAACTGTAGTATTGTGCACAATGTTTGTGTCAAACTTTCCTGGGATGGGGCTCATTACTCGTCAGTGACTGCTATGGCAAATATCCCAGTATCCTGCAGCATTTCTACATGGAGTTCTCCTTACAGAAAGAGGAAGCAATTGCTCACATGTCTGGGATGAATTCTAGCTTCCCAAGATCAGATGGGAATAAATTAGCTGTCTGCTAAATACAATTAAGTGGCATGCAATGTTTATTTAGTGCACAAGATAAGGAAACTTCTAACACAAATATCTCTCTATTCAGAATATTATCACTATATAAATAGTTTAAGAGGATGAATGGTGTCTTTCTAAAACAGGCAGCATATAAACTAGCTGCCTTATGCCTGTTTCAGATTGACTCTGCTAGTGTTATCTACAGATACTCTTGCTGCCTTGCTAACTTGAGCTCAAGTAACCTGCACAGCGTGAAACATCCTGCAGCTTCCCAGTCACTTAAGACAATCAAATGTTTCTTCACAGAAACCTGATTTTTGACATTACAGGTAGCTTTGTCTCAGGTTGCTAAGGTTTCTCACCCCTTCTGCCTGATTCATCTCGCATGTCCTGCTGAGATGGACGGTCATATCTCCAATCTTCTGCATCTACATCCTCTGGTTAGTCTAACTCATCATGAACTCTATGAACGCTGTTTTTTTGTTTATTTATCTTCCCAAATTCAGAGCTCAATATGAATGAACAAAGAAACCACAAAAACATCAAGAACAAGCAACGCTCTTGTTCAAGAGTGTTTCTGAAGACAAAAAACTCAGTCTACATAACATCAAGACCCCATATCACTTTGAAAAAAGTTACACAATTTGCAGATGAGATTAGTGGGATTTACTATTAATTTGTCTCGCTCGAATCCTTTAAATGTTTTTCTGATAAACAGGTGATTTTAAAAGGTTTTCCTGTGGCATAAGATGCATTTATCATCACTCTCTCCTGCTATTCATTAATTACATTATCCCTAGTCATCGGGCATCCTCTACAGGCTAAAATCTTTGCTCATTTATCTATAGTGTTTGTTTCTGTCTGGCAGAATGAGATAACATCATGGCCACCAGTTAAGTAGCCATTCTCAGTGTAAGCCTCTGTTTCCAGTTCTTACCCAAAAAAACGTTTTCAGAAACGCCAGTGAAGTGGCGGTTCTCTATTACTTGGTTGGGTGCTTTTTATCTTTGTTTTTATTTTTAAAGACAACTATGTGTATTTTGTTTACACACTGTGGTTTGTGCTGCATGAGGGAAACAAACAGGAGCAAGCTTTGTTGAGGTTTTTAGGGTCTATTTTCTTTCTTTCTTTCTTTCTTTCTTTCTTTCTTTCTTTCTTTCTTTCTTTCTTTCTTTCTTTCTTTCTTCTTTCTTTCTTTCTTTCTTTCTTTCTTTCTTTCTTTCTTTCTTTCTTTCTTTCTTTCTTTCTTTCTTTCTTTCTCACTTATTAAATAATTTGGATGAAAATTTAATTTTGGAGTTAATGGGTTATATAGTTCTTTATATCCCAGACTTAAGAAGATTTTTAGAAAGAGAGTATTTTGTTTGTTTTTGTTTAAAGAAGAACATACAGTAACATACAAACTGAATAAACATGTAGGAGTTTAAAAGAAGCAGCAGTTGAAGTTAAAATTCCAAAAGTGAAGATAATATTGACCTGTCCTGCCTATCTCTGCAGAGGGAGCATTTTCCCATTTGACTCACCATGGTGAAAGGATTTATAAAGACATATACAGTACATTAGCAAGTAGTTCCCCGCATATAATTTGCACTTCTGAAAGCTTTGGGTCATGATCATTTTTCTGCATAAGAAGTCTGGCAGATGTGTGACAGTACCACCTGGAGCAGAGACCTTCACTCTGAGAGATTTTGAGGACCACAGCCAAGCAACAAAGGGACCTGAACAGGGATTATACAATCTGACTTTTAATATGGGAGCTATACAATTAGTTCCACTTATGTCTTCCATGTACTTCCATAATTATTGAGTTGCCTCAAAAAACTTGAGAACTTTAACATGTCATTGGTATAACAAACACCTGATTGAGATTTTTTAATGTCACTTTGGGGATAGAAGGTGAACATCTTGGTAGTCAGGGAAAATTATTAGACACTGAATGTGTATGAGCACAAATATTTCTGTCCAATCACTTTGTATACTGTGTATTACACATTTTTACAGTCATTTTCACTAGAGATTCCAGTAAATCCTAAGCACATTTCATAAGAGGAAAAAAGTAGCAAATAGAAAAACAGTTATAGCAAAAACATTAAAAATTTTAAAAAATGCTCAATAGTGGAAGAAGGAAGAACATGGACCATTTAAATCCCCTTAATCTCCATTCTAATGAAACTTTTATTTAAGATGGAATTTGCTTGAAATATGTAAAATTTTATTGACTGGTCTTTTTGGTTCATCAACAAAACTATGTATTTAAAAAAATCCCAACTAATTCCACTTCAGAAGCAATATTGTTAGATACTAATGATGTTCAAGAATATTGTTGCATTGCAATTGATACTTCAAAATACATGTGAAATTTTTATTGTCAGCAATTTTACTGTTGCAAATCATGGCTGCCGTCAAACAAGCAGGGGAGTGTTGTTCCCTGAGAGATCAAAGGTATCCCAAGTCCAGGACCCAATTGTAGTAGGTGTTTGGAGAAGGACAAGGACAGGAGGAATTCACAATAACAACCAGAACCTTTTCCCACCCTCATGTGAGATGTGAAATAATTGCTGCGGTACCTCCCCCATGAGATGGTGTCTTACTTCTCAATGTTTTTCAGTAGAATTTTTTTCCCAATTTCTCAATCCATTTTCATTCCTGCTGCCCACAAGAAGCTTTGTTGGTGTTATGCAGCTAAACTGCAGAGGGTTATCTTCTCTTGTCCCAGAGCCTGCTTCTATTTTCTGTTGCTCTCAGCACCTGAATCTGAAAAAATGTAATCATGCAATATTCACCTTCACAATGCCACTTTACCAATTCTTCATTTTAACCTCCTGAGGTCTGAAGACTTAGGACAGTATTTAGGACACTACTGAGTCATTTCTTTCATGATAGTCGCTGCCATAAACTAGATTTTTTTGGCCTTTCTTTGAATTGTGTCCTGTTCTACAGTACTACTTGAGATACATGCAACATTTAAGAAGTAAGGATTTGCTCGGGGACTCAATGACTTTTTCTGTTTTATCTCTATTCTTGCCTCTGTTGGGAGCAGATGAGCATGATGAGTAACTGAGTGGTAAAATGGTCATTATCTCAGAGGTAGGAAGAGATATACTTTCATGTATAGAGATTCTCAGTATTTCTTTTTGGGGGAAGCCTTATATCTGTTGGGAGATTTTTTCAGGTCCAGGGTGTGAATGCACTCTATGCACAGTCAGATTTAGAGCTGTCTGAAATCCACAGGAATATTTTCACTGACTTAAATGAAAGCTTAAGGAACTGTCTGAGGAAACACCAGCGGATACTGCACTTTTCTTGAAGACTAAGCACACATTATCAACTTTCATGTTATGAAATTTTATAAAGGCAGCATGAGTTCTTTTATCTCTAGTTCTTCTCTGCATACAGTTGAAACAAGTCACTTCTGTTTTGTTGAATCTTGTATTGTTTGTTCCCAGAGTATGACTGTATTTTGCCATACTTCATAGCTGTAATATTTTTTGCTTTAATGTACAACTGCATAGAAGTGACTTAATTTTTCACTGAAATCATGCATTTTTAACAACAGCAAGTGAAAGGCAGCATTAACAGTATCACTGATTTTTTTTACGTATTCTAATTAATTTAAAATATATTTTTAGAAATTTTTGATTGAAATATAACTACCAAACTCCAGTGGAAACTGTATGAACTGTTATAATAATGGGATGAATAAGCATGTGGAAAGACAATCTTTTCCTGAACATACTGCTGTGACAGGCATCAGTGAAGATGCAAGAGGCAGAGGTCTTTATGGTAGTGCTCACTGAGCTCATTCAGTGGCAACACATGCAACAGTAAATACCAATTGCTGTGCAGATAACAAATAGAATTGGATTCAGAAGTACTGCTAGGTAAATTGTTCTGTCATCAGGATGTCATTTATATTGGTGTGTTAACTCAACACAATCGTTATTTAACGTTATTTAATCGTTATTTAAATAAGGAAATGAATGGAAAATTTGTTGAACAGCACCCATGCTCATTCAACCAAATAATTCAGACTGGCACAGGTACACCTGAACATAATTCGTCTCCTGCAGGTCTCACCAATTTCATCAAAGAAATTTTTACCACTTATGTCTGGAGAGAGGTAAAAGATATTAATTATAGATATTCATTACAAATCTTTCTTCTCCTGCTCATAGTAAAATAGATCAGTGAATCTCTGAATCAGAAAATCAGTTTATCACGACATCTACAAGCGCAAAGCAGGATACACAGTATTCTTTAAAAGAAAATAAATAATGCTTAACTGAGCAAAACAATAGAACAGCTTGGTCTGCACACTTCTGCAGTGAAAGTCTCAGTGTGTCAAGGACAACTTACTGGGATGAAAGGGCTTCCTAGTGCTGAGTAACAAGGTTGGAAAAATCTGCACTGTGTCATGTACTCCAGTCTGAGGCAGAACAGTCATTTATTTGATCTAGGAGATATACAAAGATGTCCATTTGCTGTGAGCTGTTCCTGGTAGCTTGGCTCAGCTGTGACATGCCCAGCTCAAACTAGGAAGACCCATGCCTTGGTGTGAAACACATAATTACTTACAATGGAGTAAATACCACTGGTTTTCTAGCTGTCTTTTAATGCCTCCCATCTCAGGGAAGGGAACCCAGCTGAACTCCCTCTGCCTGGTTTATGGCCATGTATTCTGACTTTCTGAGGTCTGGCAGCAGCTGGCCTTCTTAGAACCCCTTAAAAGTATGCACTTCTCTAAGACTATAGGCCAGGTCCAGCCTGGGTATACCAATGTGGGTATACCATGGATGGCTACCTCACCAGGGCTCTACTTTAGACTTCTGTCTTTTTAATCACTTGTCAGTTTTGTTCTGCTCCTTCCCAAGCCCAGATTGTTTCCAATTTGAAGAATTACTTTCCAATAATTGAATGAATAAGAGTTAGCTGCAGCCCTCTGCACAAAATATCACCCAATGAATGCAGAATAATGCATTATAAGTAGTACTCTATTGTATTTATTGTTCAGATAGCAATGTGTGTTGAATTTGTGCTATTTAAGAGACACTTCCATGGTAACTCATCTCTCTTGATAAAGTCTTTATGCCAGAGAAGAAATGGCATATGCAGAGACTCACCTTTGGGTAACCAGTAAGAGAAAGGTGGCCAGCATTAACCTCACTCAAGCACCACTAGCAAACAAGATGATATGCATGTCTTCCATTGAATGTCCTGCTCACCAGGGAGTTGCCAGCTGCAGAGAGAGAATGGAGGCAAGGTGGCAGTTGGTAGTGTCTTTTTAAGGTAAGACACAATATATCTGTGGTGCATTATTTGCCAAGATGCTGGCTGCCCACATAGATTTAATCACTGGCATGCTTTAAAAAGAAAATAACAGGATGAAAGGGTTGCTTCAATGTGACAGTGTTACTCAATGCTGTCAGTAACAGAGCAGGTAACCACACCGCCAGAAAGATCAATATAACAGCAGGGGCACTTTTCTGCCTTTCATTTGTACTGTTGTTTTCAGTTTATAAGCGACAGCTTTGCTACCATTTCAAGGTACTGCTAGAGACAGTCAATTTTAGGGATTTTCAGGCTGGCTCTGGCTTGATTTCTTAGTCTGGCATGAGATTATCTAATCCCTCTCAAATCTTTTAGCATTACATGTGTTCTTCAGAAATCCCTGGGTTTGGACCTCTGGAAGGCAAAACAGCAGCAGAGTTTGATGCCTGGGTAGGGTCTCAAAAGACATCCCCAAAGCTCACATCACAACCCACACTCTTCTGGTTTGGATTCTACAGCCCTCAACAACACCAGTTCTGCAGTCATATGCTGCTAATTGTGCTGAGACTAGATAGGCTTGTTGGTGTCACAGACTTGAAATCAAGAATTTTCATGTCCACTGGCTGTATTTCTGTCTTTCTAAGGAAAATGTTGACTTTGTCCAAAAAGAGTTGGCAGCCAAATTTGCCTTATGTGCCATTCTGGCTTGGGAAAGCCATTTTTGGACCCTGTCCTGAGTCACATTCACAAAGGCATTTAACAGCAAATCTAGTCTAAAAATAATCACTAAGCAATGTGTATGATGGTGCAATAGAATTTTGCACAGCTTGGAAAAACTGCATATCTTGCAATATCAGTTTCATATTGCAAACATGACTGATCCCTTCATAGTTTTCTAGCATGGAAATCTGTGAGGTTATACAATACAAGATGAGCCAAAAGCACACTGTAACAGCTTGTGGATCACCTAGCTCTTGCCAGAGTGATTAGACTCCCACTGGCAAAAAACCCAACAACAATTACTGCCAATAGGTGTTATTTTAACCAAGTGAAGTGCATAATTATTCAGTGGCCTCTGCAGAATCAAAAGCACCATGTTTAGTTTCCATCTGCTTTCCCTTACCCAAGCCTCTTTAGATTCTGGGTTGCTAAAAAACCTTGGTACTAGTGACATTTGGCCACATAATTTCCCAAATCACAATGCAGTAAAAAAAACCCCCAAAAAACAAAGCAGGAAGACATGACCTGAGTTTATAATGGATCATTTGCAGAGATTTTATTGTGTAACCACTTTGAGGAACTGGAAGACAAATTCTGTGCCAAACCCCCTGTACTTTAGGTTGAAATGGGAGAGGGGAGCAGGGGATATGAAATCCATATGTTTGTCTTACTTTGTCTCCTAAAGACTTGCCGTTTCTGGCTGTGATTTTTCTTTAAATGTTAATTGAAGAATCTGGGGATGTCAGTGGTGCTCTTAACAGGCGAATTCAAGTGCTTAAAAAAATCACTCAATGAATAAAAGTTTTGAAATAGTGATCAGCTTTAGCAAAAATAGTGGCTTGTGTGAGGAGCAGCAGAACTGCTCCTCTGCCCACCTGGCACCACCCTGGACAGGCCTTGTCAGTGGATTTCTCCTTATGCCAATGTGCTGACTCTCAAAACAAAACTCAGCAAGAGTTATAAGAATGCACCTGGCTGAGCAGGCAATTTCCCCTCAGTGAGGAGGCACATAGGTGCAAATACTGCTACTGCCATCCAGCTGGTCACCAGGATGAGAAATTGAGTCAAACGTGATGTGTCTCTAAGGGATGATGAGTCTCTAGGACAAGCCATATTGGTTCTCCCTTTGATAACAGATTTAATGGATGCAATAAAACCGGGACTCAAGCAGCTGCACAGGGCACCCAAAAAATGGTGAAGACCATGACACAGGGACAAAGGCAGTCATCAGCTCAGTGCACAGCAAAAATATCAAATTGCCTGAGTGGCAATGAGTGGCAATGAGTGGCACCTCCCAGCCAGTATGTTCACCCAAAACTGAGGCTTTGCTCCTGAGAAGCTGCAGCCCTTTCCACAAGCACGAGTCCATGCATGCCAAGACTGGCAGGGCTGCAGCTCTCTCACTGGTGACTGCGTGCTTTGATGCCATGGCAGCACATGAATATGGGAGTGTGGGCAGCTGTGTGCAGTGTGTTTCTGATGAACAGAATGACAGGAGCCTCTTCTAAGCCAGAGACCATTGCACACTTACTCCTTTGCTTACCTCTGTGGAAGTGTGTTGCCTTCTTCCCCTCTCCAGTATATTAGTCCTGGGTGATTCAGAGGCCACAGGAGACAGTCAAGGAGTATTACAGCCTTCAGGCTGACCACAACCCATGCACTCTGCTCATGCTGGAGACAGTCCACACCACCTCCCCTAGCCCAGCATGGGGCTGTCCCAACTCACTGCTGAAGAAAAGGATTGCCAGCAGTTCACCCAGCATCTGCCAGTCTAAAGGATTCATGTCCATTACCTCTACCAGGATGTGAACATGCACAAGCCAAATCAGTTCACACACTTGAAGACAGAGACACCTTTTTTGCCAGGACTGTGCTGAGCAGCCACATGAGGCTGTGGGCCAGGGCTGTGCTCTCCTCTGTGGGACACCCATGCTGCAGCTGGTCTATCCCTGATGTACAGTGGGGCATGGTGAGAGGGCAAAACATCTGTTTTGGGCCATAAGAAACAGTGTTCCCTTCTTGCTTCTCAGGAGATCCAGGCCTCTTAGCACTACTTAGGGCCTGGAGATCACAAATTCAGTTTATGTCAGCTTTGTAGGCTATGCTGGCTCCCATTTCTGTGTTTTTTCTCCTCTTTTTCGCATGGACCAAATTTACTGTTCACCTGCCCTCACACACATTGAGAGCATCTGCTGTCTCTGCAGGGCTCAGAAATTAGAGGACACTTACATGTGCAAAAACAATTGGCAAAGAACTGTCTGCTTCAAGGGTGAAGTTGATCACCTCTGCCAGATTGGAAGGTTCTGACCTTCTAATGCAAGCTGGGAAAGAAAAGAGCTCCAATTTAAATGTTACCCAGATCCAGGGCTGGTAGCACTGGCTAGAAGAGCAATGGAAAAGAGGCCAAGAGAAGAATTATTTTCCCTTCCATCAGCTGTCACTAACCAGTTGTAAATTGGTTTCAGACTGTGAAGAAGAAGGTTGATGAAAGCCTTGTCACTACTTGTGAGCCTCAGTTTCCAAAGAAGGACCTGGATTATCCTGAACAGGAGCCTGCCCTGGGAGTTACTGGTGCCAATCAATATTCCCATTCTTGCTAATCATCAATAAATTACTTAGCCATTCCCAATAGTTTCTAACTGGGCTAGCTGGGGAACTCAGATTAATGAACCCAGCAGTCATCTCTGCCTATGGTGCTACTTTTTATGCATTTAAATGAAGTGTTTTAGGAAAAAAAAAAAAAAGACAAAAATCAGGATAATAGTGATAGACCTGGACTTTCCAGGACACTAGCAGTCATTGTATCATAACAATGAACTGCTATGAACTACGAACTGCTATCTTCTTCCATGCTGGAAGTGCTCAAAATATGTAACAATATTTTGCACATCTGTTTTGTCTTTAGCATCAGACATGAGGACAGCAAAGATACACATTTAAGTTTTACAGCACATTTTAAACTTACTTTCTGGTCTTCCTCATACATCTCTTTTCCCCTTGTATTCTATTTAATACAGATCCCAGCCAAAGAGAGCACAAACTCTTTTGTTCAAATTGATATTATTCAAATTATTTCTTACAGTAGATTTATTTGCATAATGTGATTATCATTTCAAGAAAGTGAAACATTTGTTTTCCCATTTCATAGTTCTTCTTATAGTCTCTTTTACTAGTATTCTCCACTGCACAGAATAGACCCAAGCCCTAAAATCTTCCACCCCTCAAAAGCCATGAATTGCTGAAGAATCTGTCTGTTGTACACATCAATCTATGCTCAAGAGCATGGGGCTCTTAGCAGAGAAATTAGCTGAGTAATTCTTCAGGTGTTTACTTCACATATTTTTCTTTTTTGCATGAAGTCTTGCCTGCCAGAACCAACGGTTTTTGACAAACATTAATAGGCTGCTCTGGTAAGAAAACCTGGCAGCTTGTTAATAGTTTGCCTACCCTGCCTGTCCTGAGTAGATCCAAGATTTTGTTTTTTCTTTTGTCCTTTATAGAGCCATAATTCTTAAAAAAAAAACAAAAAAAACCAAAAAACCAGCCATAAGCTTTCTCACCATTTAAAAAGGAAATTATTATACCCATTAAAAATACCAATAGGAAAAATCAAGAGGCACTGTGAATCACTTTTGAAGTAATACAGTGATCAAGATGATTTTCCAGTTATATGAATCATTTGACACAAAGACTCCTTCACTATGATATCAGTTGTGGAAGTTTGTTGAGATTTAGCAGTAGCAGGTGCAGGACTTGTGTTGCATATTCCTTGCAGAGCCATTTAGTGTTGCACAACTCTCTATGGACTTCTAGCAGGAGACGGGCACTGGCAAGCTGAGAGAACTTCAGATGCTGTGAGGCCAAGGAATGATATTGCTGAGCTATGCACAAGTGATCTTAAACAGGCTATGAAGTCTGACATGTTTTGGGAGCTTCAGAAGCTCATCAGACTCATTAGTCTTTCCCAAGCCTCTTGTGCAGCCTGAACGAATTAACACCTTTACCCTTACAGTGGCAGTGAACAGAAGACAACAAAAATGGCACAAGTTACTGCTTATAAACTGAACCTATGCTCTGAAATATGTTGCATGCTGCAGGGCCATATGCACCCAGGTGGGAAAGGCAGAAGATACAAAACTCTTCTCCCTTGATCAAGTGATGAACAAATGTTTCAACGCCTCTTGCCTGCCCTAGGGTCTGTCTGGGATGAGTCCAAAGGAGCAGTGGGACTCTGTGGATAAGCAGGGTGGTTACTGGGGAGAGGAAAGTTTAACTGCTGCATAAATTCTGAGTGCACTGCTGAGGCACTTCATGGGCCCTGCTGGCTTTGTGTCTTTGGTGCAAAGCCACCATGACCAGTGGTAGGGTCCTGTCCCTTAAAAATCCCTGGGGAGGGGAATGGTGGGGAGTGTGTGCAGGCTGCTGCATCCATGCTGATGAGACTGCTGGGTGATGCTAAATGCTGAGGGTTTCTGAAGCTCTTGCTGCTGCCAAACGGACTTCATCAAAACCAGTTGCCTGCAGAAAGGTGTTTTATTTTGTGATAGCAAACCCCCATCAAATCCAGAAGGCATCAGGATTTTACCATGAAAGAAGGTAAGGCTTTCTAGTAATTTCTAAGCCATCGCATGAACATGAACTGTCAAAATTTTTTTTTAGTATGGTTTAACAATATTTTCAGTTTTGGACAGATTTCATCCTGAGGCTTCTTCTCAGTGGATTATTTTCCTTTGACCTTTTGAATGCTCACAGCCAGTGCATCTAATCTTGAAGAGATCTCTTGGCAGAAGGAAGTACATGCATTCATAAAGTGGCTCTTGTGTTGTTTTACTCTGACCTTGAAGGACTTGGCCGAGATCAACAGATTGTGGAAGAATCCCTAACACAGTTGCTGAATCTTCTTTGGATGTCTGTGTTCTGAATCTTAATTAAGGACTTGAATTCAATGCTATATTTGTTCACAATATAGTCATTGTGACATGAATTAAAAAACTTACATTTTTAACAGGGCTGTAGTTTGAGGGACACTTTTAGGAAAGTGCCAGAAAATACCTGAAGGGCTGCTTCTGGTAGAAGATAAGCAGGTGTTTGCTGCCAGCTGAACAAGCATTCAAATAGGACCTTCCTTTGGATAATAAAGACTAAAAAAATGTCTCTGCCATCAGTTTGGCCATTCCTTTGTCCTACTAATTTTGGTAAACTGTTCCAGTTCAGTGACCTGTTTTTGCTTCACAGTTTTAGAATGCAAACCTGCCATGTTTCTAGGCATACCAATTTTTCCTTAATTTCATCTTTTTTTAAAAGAATAGAGGTAAATAAAGGCATTCAAACAACAGAAAACAACACACGAAACTTCATGAATTTTTTAGCGTTTTAAAGTAACCATTTTATCTTTCTTTTGGATGACATTGTTTATTGTAAGACATCATTTTTATTAAATACACTGTAATACAAGAGACTTTTCATGTCATGTTGAGAGAAGCTGGTCACATGATTCACAAACAAAACTTTTAACACTGATACCTAGGCATCACTTTGAAATCAGCCAAGATGCAATGAAAGTTTTAAAGCAATGACTACTTGTAACAAATTGCAAAACAAGAACCACTAAATATTTCCACGGAGACATCACATTAAATAAATTAAAATTAAAAAAAGGAAAAAGGAAAGGAGAAAGATAGCTCTACACACCAGGTCACAATTTGGTGACAATATAGAGATTTATATTTGTATGTAGATATCTTCCTCTTTACCTAAAGTGACAAAGAGAGTGATATCTAGAAATATATATACATAAAGTATAGGTGGAGAGAAGGGCTGGGACAAATATTTAATAATTAATTGATTCTCTCTCTATTGGTGATTCAATTAAACATAAATGTTGAATTAAATAATTTGTATATAAAACATTCTTAGGTGCTTTTCTTTAAGTTACAGAAAGATACATTTAAGCTGCAAGAATTAGGCCTCTGGATAGATTTGATTTGATCTGTTTTCTCACATATTCCAATCAACGGCCTCACTTACTAGCAGCTTCCGTAATCCTTGCTCAAATATTCAGTGTTTATAAAACATCAGCCAGTCATCACTCAGAACCTTCTACAAGCAAACAAAAAATCCCCACAGACCTTGTGCAGAATGCATAGACAGAAAAATAACACACCCATCATTTCCATTTCTTCTCCTGAGACATATGTTTAAAAGATGGCAAAGTAGTCACTTGGTTGCTATTGTGAATTTCACAGTGTTTTCCCTGCAACATGTAGACTTTTTTCTTTTTTTGCTTCATATTTGTGATGAATAGCATGTCCCCCCACCCTGCCCAAACAAAGGTGTTTTAACTAAGGCTCTAAAGGACCTCTTATTCAAAGCAGCAGTGGTTTATTCCAGCCCTCACAACAAGAAAATACAACTTCCTGTGCTATCAAATCCTTCATTTCTCTTTAGAAATCCCAACATCCTCTCCAGTCCCTCCCTGCTCACCTCCCCACATTTTACAGCAGTACTTGAAATTCAGTTACAGGCCACAACAACCCAAATGTGGACTTGTTCTAGCCCATATGCATTATACCTTAGTCATTTGGGTTACTCAATTTCTTTTTAAAGTGTTTAGTAAAAGTCTACATCAACCACAATCTCTTATAAAGGTGGGGAGGGTACACACAGAGAGAGAAAGAAGAGGGAAAGAAAGAAATATAAGAGAAGAAAAGAAGGAGGAAAGACAGGAAAAGAGAAAGAAGGAAAGAAAGCAATAAAAAATAGCCAGGACAAAAAAAGAGAACAAGATAAAAAAAATAAACAGTTACTTATTAACCTTTAGACAATATATAGATATGTTGTTTTACAGGTCAAAATGAATGCAGTCCTTTTAAATGTGTACACTCCATCAGGCATCACGGGGTGCTGTTGCTTTATAAGTGTCTTTCTCCATGCCCAGTTCCAAGTTCTGCAGATCTATTGAGAGTGAAGGACAGAGTGCGGCGAATGCTACTATTATTACTCCTGAATGTCAGTGTTCTCCTTATTCCACAAGTCGTGTTGCAGTGTGAATAGTCCAGCTTTCTTGGAATTATTTCTGTACTGCAGGCAAGTATAAAATGCTAATGGAGCAGCACTCTCATTCTAGAACAATAAAACAACAGTAGCACAAACCCAGAAATGAAAGTAAAACAAACTCTGTTTTCTGAGCTTGGAAGCTTATCTGTTAATTTCATTGTGAGAAATCAGCAAGTGAGATGGAAATGGAAGAAATGTTTTTATGCAATCATCTGGGGAAGAAAAGTGCTCATTGCTAAATCTCTGGCATTCTAGCACTGCCTCTTTTGCATACCAGTTAGAAAGTTGAATCTTACAAACATAGAAAAAGAAATATCAAAAGAAAAAAATTTGGTTACTCAGCAGACTTTATCAATTTATTAATAGCACTCTAATCATAATTTGTAATAACATAGGTGTATGTAAATTTATACATATACACACAGCCCATACATAATGTGCATGCATGTCTGCACATATATAAGTAAAATACAACAGACATAGGCATACATGTATATGCTATGTGTGTGTATATATATATATGCCATATGCAAACACACATATTATATATTATATATATGGTCAGTTCATAGCACAGTCCAGAAAGACTTTTTAAATGAGCCTGATTGTCATATTTACTCAGTGTACACAATTTACCTGACAGTGCAAGCATTATGAATATGCACATATACTCACCCTTCATAGTGACTTGAACATATTTCTTCCTCTTCTCTGCTCACTCTGCTACACTTACCCTCTTTTTCATGAACAAACGCAAACTATGTATAGCTACAGTTTATAGCTTTTCTACCGTGATTATACAATTTATGCACTATCAAGTACATTAATGATATAGGTAAAGGTTATCCATAGTGGTGGCTCTGTAGAACATTTGGTCCTTTAGAAGTTTAACAAACTGCTATGTTATTGCACTACGCATTTTAATACTATTTATTCTCTGAAATGATTCTAAAAGTCTCACTAGTAACTCAAAAAAGAAGATGCCACTAAGTTCATTTTCAGGGTCTTGTGGTTATTTTTGGTATACATTCTTTCAGTGTTTGCAAAACACACCTGCTTGCTTTTGGGCTGGAGCCTCTTTTACAGTAAAAGCATCAGCTCAGATGCCTTTTTCTTCAGCTCAAAAGAAACTAAGACAGAATACACGGGTATAAATTTAGCAGCCCCCTCCAACACCTGCACCCTCTTCCCACTGCGCAGTAAGAGAGGACTCTGATATCTTTCTTTTCCACCATTGTTATTTTGAAAATCCACTTCAAATCCCTTTAAAATGTAACATTCATATTCTCAAGAGAATGGGTTTCACTGGATGCTCAGTCTTTTTCTAGTTTTCTGTGAGAACTTCCAAGACAGTCTAGATTAAAACTTAAGGCCCGTTTTGTAGGAATCTTCCTCTGGCTTTTTATGTGTTTCCAGTTAAGTAGCAGTTAAGAAATAACATCTAGTTTATTAAAGAAATACTGAGTATGGCTTTATAGTTACACTATCATGTTTATTTGTAATGCTGCCTTTTCAATGACATTGAGAAGGGTAAAACTTCATCAGTGTCCAGTGAACTGCTTTCTTCTGAAAATGTTCAGAATTTTTATAAGCTAGCTCTAAAAGCTTCTGAAGGAAAAACTTAAAGTGCCTCAATAAATAATACATGCGAGCAAATTATATATTAAATGTGCTATGGGAACATTTACAAAAATAAAATGCTTAATTTATTAAATAAAATATCCCCAACACGAAGATGGACTATTTTGATCTGGCTCATATCAATAAGAAATAATAAAAAGAGAAAATGGAAAGAAAGACCACTTTTTTGCAATAACGCCCCCTCACAGAGGGAGGCAGAAGTCTTGAGGAATAGGTAAGGTAGGTTTTCATTTGTAAGAATTCATATTAAAAATAATCCTAGCTCTAAATTTCAAATTGTCAACTTCTAGTTTGAAAAACAACAGGTATGCCCATGCAGCAGTCATCAACACAGTGGCCATGCAAATGTTGTACACATACAATGCCAATCCAACCAAAAATAAATTATTTAACAAAGTGTTTATGTTGGTTATGACAGCAATAGTACCAATACAAAAATGACGCTGAGCTCAGAATATTAGCACTCTGAATAGCAAGCCATAACCACAGAGTAATTTATTTTCTCTAGAGATCTTTATCCCCTGCTATGTCTCAAACATAACCAGTGATCTCCGTGCTTTAGATTATTCATGTTATATCAGCCTATAGTATCTATAACATTGTAAAGGCATTTAAACATGGCTAATGTCCTCCATTAGCCCCTTCTAATGAAATATAGGTTATATCATTATGAGTTTGCTATGCCTACTAGGGTGTACTACAAGATGAATGATCATTTCTGCACAAAGGGCATTAATCGACAAGGACCATGCACAGTTTTGCTTGCACGGTTAAAAAATGAAAAAAGAAAGGATTGAGGAAGGAAGGAATATGCTGCTGGACAAGCACAGTATAAGATACACCTGCCTCAGCATATATAGTTTGTCCTATCAAAATCCTTAGTTTCAACAAGTAATCCTGAAATTAATGTTGTAGGTAACTAAATCTAGCTTCAGCCTTTATTAAAAAAGACTAGCTGGAGAATATTTTTACACCAGTGGCGTGACAATATCCTACCAGAAGACAAAAAAAGGGCATGTGTTTAGTTTATCATGTTGTAACACAATTGCGTGCAGTGCAGGCAGCATCTTTTTTTGTTTTATTTGATTCTGGCAATGAATGGTGCTGGCGAAGCACCTCCTTAAACAATCCCTTTAGTCCTCAGAAAGACTCTTCAAGGAAATTGCTAGATCCCCACTTGCCTTCCATCAAATCACTTCAGTGTTTTCTTGTAAGGTTGGATGCCACCTGATTTCCCAAGTTCCTCCAGATAGTGTATCAGACCAGAGTGTCTTCTTTCTATCTGGCTTTTTCTCTGAAAAGAACATTCTTCATGTAGAGAATACCAGTCTTCTTTTTCCACCCATAGGCCGAAGCAAAAAAAATGAGGTGAATCCATAGAAACTCCCAGTAGCTGTACAGCAGAAATCACAAAGTTTTAGTCAAATATATTTTTCCCTTTTTTTCATCCACATCAAAGGCATGAATACAACAAGGCATTGTTAGTTGTGGTGGGCAAACTGAAGAGTCTGCTGATATAACCGATTGGGTTTTTAAGGCCTTTGTCTATGCAGAGTTACAATAATGCAGAAGCCAAATTGATTAGAAAGACAGGAGAGAAGGAAAAAAAAGATAGAAACTGAGAGAAAGAGAGAAGATACGTCTTGGTAATGTCTAAAAAGTCAGTACTGTGTCTACAGATGGAGAAGCACACATTGCTTGCCCTTTGAAAGCTTCTCCACAACTTTGTCATTAATACTGTCAAAGTTAAGAACGCATTTTAATGGAGTTCAGCGGCAGTTGAACACATTCATTCCCGCAGCCCAGAAGAAGAAATGCTAGGAGACTTTAGCCTAAAATATCCAAGTAGACTGGAGATGCCTTGGCCAAGTTCTGAAGGAGGGAGTGGATTTCTTTGATGTTGAGCCTCATGTGAGGCTCTCGTTGCCAACAGCCCAGCATCAAGTCATACACTTCCTTTGGGCACGTGCGAGGCCGCTGCAGGACTCGGCCCTGAGTGATGCACTCAATCACCTACGAGAAATCACAAGCAAAGGATCAACACAGTTGTCCAACTACACAGAGTTCATCCATGGAAGAGTTAACTTTAACCACAGCAGGCTCACTGTGGGTGCCATGCAGCCATCTCTGGAAAGGACTGCTTTTCTAGGAAGATGAATGAGCAACAGTATGCAATCTGGAAAATTCACTTAAGCAATCAAAGAGCAATAACTTCACTCATGTTAAGTTCACCCACATTGTCCACTCCACACATGAGGGAATTGTAGCTAGGAATTAATCTCCTCAATCTCTCCACCCTCTGCAAATTTATGAGTATCATTGTGGCTAATCTCTGGAAAGGGGACACTTGTGACAGCCTAGAAATCAAGAGATCTCTTGATTACTTCAATCTAATCTGCCAATAGTTGCAGACAACCATTCTGAAACAGAACCATGTATGATACATCTGTTCAGGAGATAGCTAAGGCCCTTTTCATTTCCTCATGGTCCACCCAGAGAATTCTTCATGCTATACAAAGGCAAAAATTAAATTCCACCTGTTCTAGTTCAGCTTGAACACCTTCCATCCACTCAAGGGAGAAAAGGGTGAAAAAGAAGAAATTCAACCACATGGTCCATGACAATACAATACATACCGTATGTCAGTGTCAGCCTTTAAGAAATAAATTTGTTGCTATCCCTTGTCCAGAGAAGTAACACCAATAATTAGCACAATAGCCTTCCCAATGCAGTTTGAGAATATATTACACACACCTCATTGTTTGAGAGCTGATACCATGGCTGTTTGCCATAAGTAAAGATTTCCCATAATACAACCCCCAGGCTCCAGACATCACTTTCTGTGGTGAACTTCCTGTACATTATGCTCTCTGGAGGCATCCAACGAATGGGCAGCATGGTGTGACCCCCAACCTGAGAAAAACAAATGAAAGAGTCAGAAATAGTTTCTTCAGACCCTCACAAGGCAATCTCAAGACATTAAACACGGAGAATCCATGGTTTCCTTTTTCCCCATGTAGTAAAGTTCACTTTGAGGAGCTTTGAGGGACTCTGCATTCATGGTTGAAAGAGTTTTCCCCCAGCAACAATCAGAACCATATAATACATTTCTCGACAAAAATATCAGAAGACGTTGTTTCTGAGGTCCAAACTAATATTTAACATTTACTTATCACAGCCTACCTAAGGAACAGGAAAGTCTGCATTACTACCAACCTACTTCAAATTAAGCCAGTTTTACTCTATTTTTAAACTCAAGAAACTAAAAAAGATTCATTAAATGAAATCTGGTAAGGTTATTCTCCTACAAACTCAGCAGCTTCAACTGAAATACATGAAGTCACAGTATGAAATGGTAGGATTAGATCTGTATGGTTGAATATCCTAATTTTGACTGAATTAAAGTAATGCTATTTTCTGTTGTTAAGTTCCACAGTTAATGCATCAAATTATTTTGTTCCACATTAACTACCCTGTCCATTAAAAAAAAAAAAAAATCAGTCCTTTAGATATATACCCTTGATAATAAACCACTTGTAAGTTACGGATTCCTACCCCAAATCAATTCCTATTGAATGGGACCTTCACTGAATGAATGTCTTTCTGAAAGCTTTTAAAACATTTTTAGTTTTCCCTAGAAAATTAAACTCCTTTAGACTTAGGTTTCCTAAACTTATATTTTTAAAAGCCTTTTATTTCCAGGTTCTAAACAATTTATTGGGCCTGGCATGTCCTATTCTGGTAGGATCACATCAATAAAGAAATCTATTTAAGTAATTTTAAAACAGTGTCACTGCTGAGATATGGATATACAAATATGCTGGTTACTTTTGTACCATGAGATCTGAGAATATTTCCAAGGAAGATTAAATGGGGAAAAAAAAATAAAAAAGAGGGAAAGCTTTTTCAAGGAGATCTTACTCTTCATTAACTTTTTCCATCGTGAAAAGATATTTAATTATGAAACCACATTTACACTTTCAGGATTCTGTCAATTCAGAATATAATTTCTCCTTTTGAGACTTAATATTTGTAGTTATAAATAATGGCCTTCTTGTTCTCATGTTCAAACCGCAAATGGAAGAAAAATCCGACAGTCCTGGTTCACGTTATTTCAACATCACACAGGACATCCATTACCAGTATTTGCCAACAGCTCAGCGCTAGTGCAGCTATGGCTGTGAGAGCTCAGTCCTGTTCCGTGCATCACCACAAGTCCACGCTCACTACTTATTTCATAGAAACAGGAAATAAATCTAAAATTATCATAGACTTAGTTTATTATAAGGTCCTTTTTCTATTCCCTCCACATGAGTTGATATGTGAGTGATGGGGAAGTATTATTTAGCAAGTTGCTGAATAACAGGCAGGGCTCCCAATTTCGGTTCCTGGCTGCATTGAAGATATGTTTCTGACTCCACACAGGTTGCTATGCACAGGTATCTGAGTCTCTCATAAAGGGACCCAATTCCTGTCCACTGAATTGACAAAATGGATACATATTTTTAAGTGCTTTTCTCAATTTGAGCCATTTGTCTCTATGTTATCAGTTTATATCTCTGGCAGACAGACTGGTTGTTTTTCATTAGCTTTGACTGAGAGGCCCCTTAATGATGTGGAGAGTTTGAATATACCAACATTCAGTCTCCCACCTTATTATAACCTACACTGAAATGACAACCAAACACTTCCAAACCACCACCAGTTTTAAGCCAGTCTTGAGAGGTATTTCATTAGAAAGACAAAAAAGTTAGTCTCTTAGAGACATGCAGCCACAAACACTCATTCAAAGAGCAAGTGCCATTAAAAGATGGTTAGTGATGAGAATCTTTTGATCTCATCAAATATTAAAATGACTCTTATATCTGCTCATCATACAACCTCTGCTACTGGTTCTGTTCAGCAATTTCTTTGACTCATACCTTTAAAAATTAATGAAAGCTATAGACAATAAAGTATGTGACTACCTTTTTTGTTTTTTTCACACATCTTAAATCAAGAGGTTTTGAAAAAGCAATTAAAAAATCCCCAACAATTCTTCAAATCTTCTATGCTTTTTCACTACAGATATAGTCTATTTTTGGTAGGACTCTGAGTTTCCAGTGTCACTCAGGAAAATGAAGGACACACCTCTAGAGTGATGAGGATAAACTGCCACCAGATGATGCCTCTGTGATGAACTGTTCTTTAACATTACACACCTCGCTGTCCCTCTTTGCAGTTGTAGCAAGACTGACTTGTTAGTATTAACACCAAGAATTCAGCTTACTGGTAAGCACAAGGCACAGGGCTGATTGATGTTTTTCCCCAATCATCTTCCCTGGACCTATGTCCATTTCTGTCCCTGAAGGCACAAGACTTCACTGGACAGAGGACTTGACCAGTGCTGAGAAGTCCTGAGGTCTCTCTATCATTACCAGTATCACTAATTTTACTTCAAACACATCAACATCTTTTTGAAGATAGAATTTATTGCCTTTCAAAGTAGCAAGAAAAGAACTTTACAGGGTGGTCTCCTTGACAGATGGCACTGCAATGAAAATAAGGTTATTTGTGCAACCATGAGCATCTCTTATGTCATGCTGTGCATCTGCCCATGGTCTAAGAGCACCTTGCATTTCAGTTCAGTTCCATCAAAAGCACATGTCAAGGCCAAAAGCACTTCTTCTAAATGCATGTTTCCTTCTCAACTAAAAATCAGTGGTTACAGAGTCAACACTCACTCAGCTCAGAAAAGCATTAAGGGCTGTGCTGGTTGTATGCCTAAAATGAAGCACCTACTTCAGAGCTTTCTGAACTGAAGCCTAGGACTTGACACAACTGTTTGCAGGGTGGCTGAAACAAGATGTGTTGAGAGCCTCTTTTGATTTGTATCTTATGAGCCCAAGCACCCGGGGTTGTGCCATAACAGCAGTCAAGAGAGGAGGGGTGCCTTTTTGCTGTTGTTCCTGTACTCTCAGCAAGGCTAGGAGGTGTTTTCCAAGAAGCACTAGTGAATGAAACTTGACTGTGCTAACCAAAGTTTAAGGTTACGAGTGCTTCAAAGAGATGTCTCCAGCATACCCTTTAATAAGAAATGCAAGTTATTTCAGAGCTCTCAGATACCCCCAGCATTCTGCAAAGCCCCTGCCATGCACACTATAATTGCAGTGCTGTTTGATATGCATACCTTTCAAATGGTTTTGTGCTAAACAGACTATGGCAATCTGTAAATAAAACCTTTACATTCAGTCTAACTAAGGTTATGACAGGATTAAAAGCATTAGGGTTTAAACTTAATATGCAATCACTTTAAAATACAAACGGCAGCTATAAAAATGACCATTTTAGGTACAAAAATTAGAGTAGATTTTCTTGATACTTCTGTGAAAGCAGCTGCATTATCTTAATAACACCATACAATATCACAGTTCAGTTTTATTTAGAAATGTACTACAGAAGTACAGACTTAAGTACTTCCAAATGCCAGTCTATGAAAGCAAGTTCACCCTAGCCTAGCTATAGCCTTTCATTGTATTCACTAGCTGTTTTTACTAGCAATACTGGGCTAGAAAACCTGGTGAAATAGCCTCTGCAATGTGCAAACAATCCACGGGGAGGAGGCTGCTATGCTTGATCGAGTGAACTGTCATGTTCTCCAAAGAAGCTCTTCCAAGGAAAAACTGCCACATTGTCCAATGGATGAAGTGTTGCACTTTCAACAATACAATCTCATTACACTTGTCACTGCTTTAAGCAACTGACTTTTCAATGAATTTAGCACTTTGAAAGGTGTCACAGAAGCTGGACTTGAACATTGTTTTAACCTCTCTGTAAGCATTAATCTTCTAGGGCTGCTATAGAAGGACCATGCCTCAGTCTTGAAGCAGGGCCTCTAAATTTATAGTTTAAGTTTTTTCTCTTTCTTCAAGTTGAAAATACGTCTGTCTGTACCTTGACATGGTTGCTATTCCAATTTCATGGCCCAGCTGCCATAGAAATCCAAGGCCCTGATGTCTTATGATTGTGAGAAAATGGATATGCTCTCTTACAGAGAAAACCAAAAGAAACCTTGTACTTCTGTTGGAAAAACAGGACAGTGGTTGAGGGAAGCCAACCTACAGCAATGTGGAAGGCACAAGGTGTATGTGGGGCTGCACAGATAAGACAGAAGCCATAGGCCAGGAAAGACACAAGAAATAATCACATGGAATCATCACACAGAATCACCAAGGTTGTCAGGGACCTGAAAGATCATCTAGTTCATGTGTAGCACCACCATAGTCACCCTTAAACCATGTCCCCAAGTGCCACATCCAGATGCCCCTGAACACTTCCAGAGACTGTGACTCTTTTGCTCTACTTTTGCTCCACCGGGCAACTTATTCCAATGTCTAACCACTCTTTCAGTGAAAAATTCTTTTCTAATCTCAACCTTCCCTGGTGTAATTTAAGGCCATTTCCTCTCATCCTTTCACTTGAGACATGGTAGAAAAGAATGACCCTCACCTCACTACAGCTTCTTTTCAGGCAGTTTTAGAGAGCAATAAATACCCCCTTCAGCTTCTTCTCCAGACAAAAAAACCCCAGCTCCTTCAGCTGCTCCTTGTTAGATTTGTGCTCCGGACCCTTCTCCAGCTCTGTTGCCCTGCTCTGAACACACTCCAGTACCTCACAACAAGGGGCTCAGAGCTGGACAGAGGATTTGAGGTGTGGCCTCACCAGAGTGGAGGACAGTGGGACAATCACTGCTCTGGTTGTGCGGGACACACTATGTCTTACACACCAGGATGCCACTGGCCTTCTTGGCTACCTGGGCACGTGCTGGCTGTTGACCAAGACCCCTAAATCTCTTTGTGCTGAACAGCTCTGAAAGTGCTCCTCCCCCAACCTGTAGCACTGCATGGGGTTATTGTGACCCAAGTGCAGAACCCAGCACTTTGCCTTGTTGAACTTCCTGCAGCTGTTCCTTACTTAGTCCATTGATCCAGCTCATCAAGATCTCTCTTGCACAGCCTTCTGACCCTCAGGTAGACCAACCAATACTGCTGCTAAGCTGACCACTCAATCCATTCACACCAGGCTTATGCCTTATTCAGCCGAGCTCTACGAGAGGTGTTGGCCACTCTCCTGCAATTCGTGCCAGCTGCATCCTGGTCCAGCGTAAGCTCACTGGGGCTGTGGGGCTGAGGGTGATGGGTGGCTGTGGGGCTGCACAACCCTGTTGTAGGGTGCTGCAGTGGCTGACAAGGGACAGGACAGAGACCAGCCAGAACAGCCTTCCTCCTGAACACTGGTGGCCACGTCTGGGGAGGCTACAGCACTTCTGGAGAGGACATCAAATGGAATTCCCGGCTTTTGCAGGAGTCCTGTTACATAACAGAATTTCTGAGTCTTCTGCCCCCCATTTCTGGCTTTAAGTAGTAGATTACTCTGAATTCATGCAGTAAAAAGCACAGCAACCAATTGCATAGGCTTGGAAAACAGACTTCCTCATTAACATTTCACGTTCCCATGTTCCCACGATTCCTGCAGAGTGACATTTCAGTAATGTGTCATAGCACTTTGTATATTCTCTAAAGACTACTGATGCTTTTTCTGCCAAGAGGATGAAAGTAATCTTTTTACTTTGTTAGCCCAGTGAAACTGAATGACTATCAGGGGTTCAGTACTGATCCTGTCCCAATGTCCTGTCTGGCTTGTCTGGTGCATCTTTCCAGAGTCCTGCTGTTTTCAGGCCTTTTGCAATTCAGGGTGGTAGATTTGAGTGCAGCAACATAATTCAGCATATGTCCAAATTAAAAGTCACGTGACAAATGCATATTCAATTTCTTCAACACAACTGTACCTTAGCCTGTCAAACTAGAAAGATGCTGAACTGTTTGAATCGTTTGTTCACTCCCTCCCAAAAAAATCCTGTATACTTGCAAGATAACGCCATTTTAGGGTATTTTTCACTATTTATATTTTGGTCTTCTGACTTGTTTCCCCATCTCAGGATGATATAACTGTAAAGAAATGTTCTCTGCAAAAATTATCATGTCTTATTGCTAAAATTGAAAACCTCTCGTCTCTTGCTGAACATCTGCTCTTTCCCCCTCATAAAAGCTGGCAAATGTTCTCTCAGCATAGGAAAAAAATCAATAATTATTATTTTCATTTCTTTCATGCCCTGGCCTTGCAGACTAAGTCAATGTCTTCTCTTGAAATATCAGTCCTGCATGTCTACTTGCAGAAAAGCAATATATTATTTTCATAGTCATAATAAGCCATACCACTCCAACACAAGGGGTTACTGATTTATAAATAAGGCATATTATAAGCCAAAAGCTAAAAATGCATCCTTTCATTTTCAATTTTAACCCTGCTTTGGTTCTTCTGTATTAAAAGGGCCTTATATCTAAATTTCCTAATTAATTTTACTGGTGATTTTGTCAGAAAAGGGAAACATGGTCTAGAACATTTATTACACTGTAAATTCTCTCTTCAACTGCTCAACATCAGTTCAGTATTGTGTGACAATTTTGTGTCATGGAGATAAAATTCTTTTCATCATAAGCCTCTACATAACTATGTGCAGTATGGAGAAGATGAAGAAAGAACAATTACTCGGATGTCCATATAACACAACAACCAGAAGCTACCAAAAAAATGTGTAAATCGCAGGTTCATAATGGACAAAAAGAGGCACCCTGTCATGAGGTACTCTCTGACATGAGGTACTGCCAATGCAGAAGGTTTATCTGGGATCAAAGACTGATTAAACAAACTGATGAAGGGACTATCAAACATGAAGATACCATCTCTGGCCCAGGAAGCTCTGGAGCTGCAGAATGCTGGAGGCTAAGAGAGTACTTGAGGAAAATATTAACATATGCTTAGCATATTTTCATACTATTCCACAGTCACCAGTTTCCACAGTGACAGGGTCCTGGACTAGAAGGGCTTTTGGAGAAGTTATTCCTATGTTTCTGTATAGATGGGCCACATAATGCAATATGCAATCCTTGCTAAACCTCTCAGCATTGCTTATGGAGGGCTAGAAATGATTCTGGCAAAAAGATGGAATGAAGGGGAGATACCACATGAAATTAAAATAGGTGAATGATCTAAAGGATCTTACAATTTAGCATCTTCGAAAGATTTTAAAATGTTAAGTTGAACAGATATAGAATTGGTGCCTATTTTGTTTTATACAACACAATATCAATTTGGCCCAGACAAATATGCAAGTTAATTGATAAACTGAAGTAGTTGTTGTACTACAGGCCATTTACTCTTTGAAGAAAAGAAGATAAAGTGCTCTTGATATATGATCAGATGAGTGCTACAAAGAAGGTGATGTGTTTCACATCTCTGATTGAAAGAAAGAACCCTTATCAGAAAGACAGAAGGAAAGTTAACTTGAGTAGAAATCTGCAGCACTTAAAACAAATGGATAAAAGCTTTTTGGTGTCCCAGATGAAGTGTGTATGAATGAAAAAAAATATTCCTTTAAAATAGAATTTCTTTTGTTTTAAAATCATAAAGTATTTTAGTGTTAAACATAAGCAATAACCTATGCTAAGAGAAATGGAGGTATTCTGTGGAAAATTGGAAGGAATGACACTTCGAACAGCGTATTTCAGTGAATTCAGTGTTGATCTAAATTCATTTCTGAAGATGGGAATTCAGGATGTTAGTGAAAAAGCAAAGAGATCATGCCAGAGAAGATTTGGCCTGTTGAGTCAGATGGCATCTCCTTTCTAAAACTCTGCATTCTCCTAATTTTCCATATAAAGTTATGCCACAGCATATATCACAGATACTGATCACTCCAGTGGCATGACTTTCACCTCAGAATGTTGACCTCATGTGAGGTCCTTTTTTACTGAAGTCCTTACAAAACCTTGTGACTATATCACTTGGACCTTACCACTGTTTCCACATCTGAGAGTCAGCTGGTTTTACCAGCAGATGAAGAGAGATATCAAGTACCAGTAGACAAACAGCTGGAATGACTCATGTTAAAATCTTCACAGGCTCCAAGATGATCATTGCATCTGTCCAAGTCAACAGCAAAACAATTTTGCAATGCAATATTAATGAATTGCAGCTACTGCCCTTCTGATTTTCAAAGTGGCTTACAATATATCAAATTCCAGTATTAAAATAATCCTAAGCAGTTTGGGCTACCGGAGCTAAGGAGGTTTTAAAAATAATCTTTACTATACAGTGGAAAACTGGCTTCTACAAGTCTGTGTCATGGCTAAAATTCAAAATTCTTTTCCCTTCTCAGGTGGGGGTTGGAAGTGTAACGTGATGAGATGCTCGATGAACAGCATAGTCAATATCAAAAAGTTGCACTCATTCGAGCACAGATGCTGAAAGCCAAATATCCCATCACACAAGACAGTTTGTGTTCAGTGGGAAATCTCTTACTGCTAATGTCAAGCCTGAAAGCTATTTCTTAGTTACTAAAGATCACAACTTTTTCCCTTATTTTACTGAAAAATACATTTTTTTTCCAAATTTACTGTAGGTTAACATAGCATGTCTGGCTCTATCGGTCATGTCAAATTACATCACAGGAGAAGAGGGGAGCAACAGAGCTTGGTTTGTAGCTTTACTTCTCCCTTGTGAGTCACAAAAGTATTTTTATAATGTACACTGCATGGGAGCACCACAATTTTTAGCTGAAATGTCTCAGATGTTCCAGTTCTTTGAATTTTGTAAGATAGTCTCTTCCCCCTTCCCCTAGATGCTAATAAACAAGGCAATGACAAGGTCCTTGTACTCATATTCCTTCTCTTCTGCAGTATGGATGATGTTTTCTGCTTCACACTTTCTCTGGGCCATAATTTGCTTATATAAACTGGAAAATATAAGAGAAAAGTTTCCCTAAAATAGAACAGAAAAAATTCTCTGTTGTTTTCCCCCCATGAATTCTAGTTTTTGTCTCCTTACTTGTGCCCCAACATCATTCTATGAGTTGAAACAGGCATTTGCTCTGAAATGAGGCATCCATCAAACAACACGCAACATGATCATTAAAAATACAAGTAACTGCTATTAATGGGGGGAAAAAACCCTCTCATTCCTATGGAGCTTACAAAATCCTGAATTGTTCTTATCAAATTCGTATGTTGAATTATTCCTCAAGCCATGCTTAAAATATTGTTCTTGGATACAAGAGCCAAAGCGTAGCCCAAGGAGTGATGAACTCATTTTATAGCTCTTGGACAAATTCCTATACTGGTATAAAGGGAGAATTTGCACAAGCAGAGGGCTTGGAACCATAAATTTGGGGTTTGGTTTTGTATTAAGTTTGTTTTTGTTTTTGTTTTTTTTTCCTTTTTATTTTCATTGCTCGTCTCTACCCTCACACTGTAATTTTCCATTTGGGAAACAATATTCTGCATAGCGTATACAATGGTTCTTGGAATTCACATGACTGCATTTGTTTAGCACCAACACTGAGTTTTAAATTCTGCCTGTGATGTCAAAGCATCTTACCTTCTCCCTGTAAAGCAAGGTTGGATAACCTCCAGAGAAGCCAGCATTGCCAGAAGGTGTTAGTCTAGTAAGAAATTACCCCCAAAATTTCCCTGGGTGTATCCATTCACTGATGGCATGTCACCAGGGCGGAGGTTTTGGCTTTTTGATATAAAGCCTGTTTAACTTGCTTATTACCAGGAGACCCCGGGGAACCAAGTAAACTTTGAAAGGATTTAGGACTCTGCACCAGCTCTGCTGCATTTCAGGTAAGGATTCTCTGAAGATCTGTCATATGGATTTCCACACTAGAGATGGTACAATGTATTCCTCACATCCTTCACCAAATGTTAGTAGTGTGTGAACAAAGAGATGGGCGGGAAAGAAGGCCACAACTACACCTATTTTCCTTGCTTTTCCCTCATATTTTGTGGTGTCCCAAGGAAGCACTCCTTCTTTTCCTCTGAATAAAGCTACTCCTTACTATAACCATGGAGCTCTGAGGTGGTCCCATCCTTGTATATACTTTTCTTCCCCTCTTGATAAATAAGAATCCTCTTACACATGGAATCCTCTACTTGCTCCACTGCAATAATTACTACAAAATAAAATGAAACATAATTTTAGTTTACCTGCTCCAATTAAAGTGGATCTAATGTAAAAAAGGTTAGATCAATTTTTTTAAAAAAACAGGCTTCAATTTTACACCAGAGTAGTTAGGACAAGTATTTTAATTTTTTGATATCTCTACTCTTAGAACTGCAGGTAAAATTTGTAATGTTCTATATAAATTTTACATACAGCCTCCAGAGTTGCCAAGATTCATGAAGTCCTGGAAACATTCAAAATAAGACAACATATTTCAATTTTTGAAGGGTTTTCTGAGATTGTCTACAGACCCAGTTTTTTAGACTGTCAGGAATACTTCAGGTGAGGACTCCCAAATCAAACTCTGAAAATCTGTTACTAAACCAAGTCATATTTCTATTAGGCTGGAACCTCTGCTTGTACCTAGATCAATGGACTCCTGATGTACATGAGGCTCCTACATAGGCTTGAAGTATAATACTAATACTAATATTAATACTATAATACTAATTCTAATTCTAATACTAATTCTAATAATACAGTAACAACAACAACACCCCTTTTTCTAGCTACTTGTATGAATGGATTCACCATAGCAGCTGTAGTGTTACATTTTTATATCACAATGGATAAATATAGACCTAATACTGTTTGTGAGTCTTTGTACTTCAGAATATTTTTCATCTGCTTCAGATGAAAACTTATGAAATATTGTTCCATAAAGCCTGCATTTCCTTTTAAAGTCATCCTACTTTATATTACTCTTTGGACATGTTTTAGGATGATCCCCACAGAGTATTATCACATGCACTCAATGATGTTCTTATTAAAATGTTATGTGCTTCAGCCCTTAGTATATAATTTTCTTTGCTTTCTTGCCAGGCAAATCTATTTATTCTTTCTGTGTATTAAGCCATCACATTCACCTAAATAACCTCTGGTTATTTCCATCAAAAACATCCCTGGTTCTTGTATACATCAAGGTTCTGGTGTTCCCATTAGCCTTGACCCCACACTTAGGCTGCAGCCCTGTTTTATTTTCCTTTCCTCTCTGGCAGATAGCAGCTCTCCTTCAAGACAATTCAGTCACTGAACTAAGAGATTTTTGTTAATGAAAAGCAGATGCAACACTTAAGTTCTAATAGAATCTTCTCCTAATATGCTGTTCTTTCTACCATGATAATTTTGAGTTTGAAAACCCACTGTATGGTGCAAGATCCATTCTGTGTGATTACTCCAGCTTTCCAGAACAGAGTGTTAATTTTATGTCTTGCTAATTTTATCAGTGAGCTTATGCTGAGTAGATAACACTGACAAAATATACTGCCTTGCTTTTATGGCAAGTTCATGGGAATACTGACATTTTAAGGCAATGTCCTCCAAGTTGCTGAAGTGTGCATCTATCTGTTTTAAGTTTCCAATTATTTTGAACATTTTACATACTCATATTTATACATTATATTTACATACTCATTGCTCTATAAGTGATTGGGTGCTCTGATGCTGAGAACCTTGAACTAGATAGTGAAAGAACTGGATTAGTGCAAGATCATGGAGGCCCTATCTCAAAATGAATGCCACTAATTTTGATACATTACTGTATGTATATCTAAACAGAATAGGGCACCTTGGTGTATTTGGTAAAGCATCTCACTGATATGGTCAGTATGTCATCTTTGGCAGAAAACAAGAGATGCTTCCAGTTCCCTGTGGGAACTGTTGAGTGTGAAAATAGTCAAGTGGAAGTTAGACAGTCAAAAGGCAGAAGTAAGGTTCCATGTACTTTTTTTGACTGTTTTAAAGAGAATGCAATGAATATCATACGTGAACCAATAAAGAACATTCTTGAATTAGACAGAAATTAAGTATTACAATTCACAGACATAATGCAATCCAGCCTCTTGCTCTTTAAGGTCAGACAACTTCCCTGATTCCATATCCTCCTGTGGCAGAGAACACAATAAAGGCAGAAGGAAATTATTGCCTCCAAGACCGTCTTAACTATGGCAAAAGTAGGGGAGAATGTTCCCTGTTGATGAATATTAGATGAAACTGATAGGTTTCTCCCCCACAATGCACTTGCTCAAACAAGGGCCTCTTTATACTCTGCAGGAGCACTTTAATGAAGAAGTAGCTACAAAATGAATGAACAACATGGCACCCTAGCTCTGGGAAATAGGGAAAGGATACAAGACGAGTATCAATAGAACAGAAAAGAGGATGTAGGACTGGGAAGAGCACAGAGGGTGAGCAGAGACAAGGTAATTTCTACTGGATCTTGAGGGATTTCACAGGTTGTGAGCAGCTGTCCAAAAAGCCCTGTGCTTTTCAGCTGCTACCACCAGAAGGTGGGCTCTCTCTAGGGGAAACTCAGGGAGAAGTTTGGGGAGAGAACCACAGCTCTGGTCCCAAATTTACACAGGTCTTGGGTTATGTCTGCCATCATAGGAACAGACATAACTCTTTTCTGCAAAACAGTAAGTACGTTTGCATTCTGTCTTCCAGCAGAACTACAGCCTTTAGTTAATCTGCATTTGAACCAGGAATTTCTTCTTCAACGTCCAATACTGGGCCAAAAAGTCTTTTTCATTTAGGAGCCTGAGTTGAAATACACAACTGGCAAATTAGGCACCTGTAAATATTTTTATTATTTGTGTCAAAGGCTTGCAATCTGTTTTCATGCCTTAGCACCAAGGGTGAAATTATATCTCTGTGAGATTTAAGGGTATGCCATGCAAGTTGCTTGTGATGCTCTCAGATGGAGAGCAAGGGAAGCAATACTACACATCTTCTGATTTTTAATGTTGAGATCCATACCAATCACTGCAGTGTATTTGCCACAAATTCATCTGCAGAATAATTAACTTTAACATTATATAGTAATGAAAAAAATTCTTTTCATTATGACTTGGAAGATTCAAATATATTTACAATTTAATATTTTATGTTAACATTATATTATCCTTGTTAATATTAATTATTATAATAATAAGCACTGTTTATGTAGAGAAAGATGCCATAACTAAAATGAAACTAGGACTGCATCTATAAGCATGAGTTGGGATGCTGGTTCTAGAATTCAATAATCTTTTACTATTCTGAAATAATGGAAAGTCTTTTTCCACTGTGCAATGGCATCCAGAAGCAGTCTATGTGCAACCAAGCCCTAGATCTTTGTGTCCTGTTCTGTGATACAAAGAAGAAGAGAGAAAAATTAAGCTCTGTAAAGGAAGAGACTGTTGTATTTAGTCTAGAGAGTGACTGACAGAAGAATCACAATAAGTTTTGACTATTATGTGATTCAGAAGAATCAATAGCAGCAGAGAATATAGGATAGCAGAATAAGAAGACAACAAGGCAACAGAAAAGTTCACGCTGAACTTTTGATCTGAGAAAATCTCCCCTTAAAAATCTCTTTCACAACACATTCAAACCGATTTAAATGAACTTTTATGTAGGCTAGTTATGGCACTCTTACTATTCAACTCAACAAAATACGGTGGTCAGAAACAGAAGTTCTGCTCTTTGTGAGAGTTACTGATGCTTTTGAAATACTGTTGATTCTGTATCAGGCAAAAATACTGAACATTTTCTCCTAATTCTGAGCTCAGCAAAAAATTTTTACAATTAAAGATGCTGGTGTTTCCCAACTAAACAGCAGCCAGAGGCTCCCAAAAGATTTTACTCTGAGTGGAAATGTAAAAGAAAATTACTCAGAGAATTTAAAACAAAATGTGATTGATGCCCAATTTAGGTCACACATTCTGCAGCATGGTTTTTGATACTGTGCATCTTCTAAATGGGTTCAGAAATGAAGCAAAGACCTACAGAGGTCTACTAAGAAAAATCACATCAGAGGTTGCTGCTGGATGATGGGGAGGTGGAAGGCACTATTATGCTTTTGGAGGGCAGCTTCCTGCACAGTGCCACCTCTTTGAATATGTGGGAGTGCAACATCCAGGGGATTCCCAGTATATTTCAAGCCCTGGGTAGCTTGGCAGAGTGAAAGGTTGGCAGAGGCATAATTAGTGGCTTAATGCAATATCACTGGTCTCTAAATTATTTCCATTATAACTTCCAGGAGGAATTCTTCCCTGCTTGAAACTGCTCTGTATACAACTAAGACCCTCAAGATCTGCACTGAGAGAAGATACATTTCACAGATATTCACAGGAAAAAAGCAAATAAAGAAAGCTTCACATGAGATCAATAAAACATGCATTAAAAACTAGATCCCCAAAAAAGCACTAAAACATATCATAGGAACAAAACTATATTGGGAAGATAATGGATTATATTACAGCCTAAACAGAAACAAGCAAAAGCGAAATAATTAATTAATAAGCAAATCCTTCTTACATTTTCCTAGGCAAATTCTTTCTACGGAAAGAGAAATAATGGGAGAAAGTGATAATGAGCTGTTAAATAGTAAAAATCTGAAATATCACCCAACAATGTCCCATTCAGATACTTAGAATGCTCTCCTTTTAGAGATTAAATATTGTAGCATCACTGTATCACAAGAGAATTAATGCAGCTAATCTCTCACTGTGTCCTGGTTTCAGCTGTGGTAGAGTTAATTTTCTTCTTACTAGCTGGTACAGTGCTGAGTTTTGGATTTTGTATGAGAATAATGCTGATAAAACAGTGAGGTTTCAGTTGCTGGTCAATCATGCTGACCCTAAGCCAAGGACTGTCCAGTCTCCTATGCTTTGCCAGCCAGCAGCTGCACAAGAACCTGGGAAGGAGCTCAGCCAGGACAGCTGACCCAAACTGTCCAGAAGGTTATTCCAGACTATAGAATGTCATGCCCACTACATAAACTGGGGGAAGTTGATTGGGAGCCCCCAATCGCTGCTGTGGGATGGGCTAGGCATTTGTTGGCAAGTGCTGAGCAGTTGCATTTGTGCATCATTCTTTCTTGGGTTTTATTTCTTTCTCTGTCCCCTTTCCATTATTAATAATATTATTTATAATATAAATGACCAAATTTATAATATAAATGATAAAATGATAAAATTTAAAATATAAATTCTTTATGTCAATTATTAAGCTGTTCTTATCCCAACCCACAAGTCTTACTTTTTTCTGTTTCTCCCTCCCATCCCAACAGAAGTGGAGAGGTAGCAAGGGTCTGTGTGGTAATTAATTGCTTGTTGGGATTAAACCTGACAGACTGTTACTGTTACTATTTATTCAGAAACATCACAGAACATTTACAGAGCCTGCACAGCTGCACACAATTTCAGTAAGGGTCAGCTCTTACTGAAGTATTGTCAACCCAGGACAAAATGTTGCAAACACTTAACAGAACAGAGATTTTTATTTTTTTTTTAAAATCCACTGGACTAGGCCAAGAAATTAATAAAAAGATTAATGTCAAGACAAACTGGTTGCTCTACAGGAGGGGGCAGCATGTTGCTTGGCATCATAATTACAATCTAGTAGACCCGTCATCTGCTCCTATAAAAATACACCATGGTCTCCAAGTTGCACCTTTTCTGTAATCCCATTCTGCCATGGGCTACAAGCTAAGAGGAAGCAGAGAAAATATCAAGCCTTCATCCAAGTTAAATTCCCCTGCTCCTTCCCTTCTCTGCAGTTCTCTGGCTGAGTGCCATCATGAGACCTGGCTGGCCATTTCAGAATGTATAATTTTTGTCCCTGCTAGGGGGTTTCTCTATTTTCACATCCCATTTATCTTGCGGGGTGGGATTTGTGCTGGAGAGCTCCCGTGTAAGAGTGGGTGTGTGTGTGGTGCCGTAGCCGGGGACAGCAGCCCTTCAGCTCCCGCCTGCTTCACCTCTCCCCCAGCAGCCCGGGAACCCCTACCGCTGCCACCGCTGCCTGGCCCTGCATACTAATTGGCACATTTAATGACTTTCCTTTGCTCTCCTTCCCTTCTCCTCCTAAGCTGCTGTCTGGGAGCAGGGGAGCCCGGCTGCCATGGAAACTGAGCCGTCAAACACCCTGAACCTGCCGCACCAGCCTTGGCGGAGGATTCCAGTGGTGGAGCTCAAAGAAGGGGATGCTGGAGGGGGAATAGAAGTAGAGGAGTGGGAAGGTGTAAGGCTGACCGTGCCAGGAACTGGTTCTGTGAAGCCACTGCACAAGATGAGTATATAAAGGGCATAAGGAATCAGATATCTCTAGGGGCAAAACAGATTAACCCTCTATCACCAGTTTTTTTCTTCACAACAATTCAAATATCTCTCTGTACCCTTTCTCCCAACCATTTACTGCCTGGGTCAAATGCTCCAAGTGTATGCACATACTATATCATCAAGGGCTTTTTGACAATCCCAAATATGCCTCACACATCTCAAGGACTGTTTGTGGCCAGAAAAAGTGCTGATTACAGCAAGCAAATGGTCTGAGGAGGCCTCAGCACAAGCTGGCAGAGGACAAACCCCTGCCGAGGCAATAAGGCTGTGATCCTCTGCCCAGGCTTTCAGACCTGCCTCCCTTTCCCAGGCTAACTGCTGGACTGGAGTCGCATGAAAATGCAGCACTCGTGGCACAGTCTGTATGCGCTGATGCCTTTTCTGGGCAGGCACCTAGCTCAACACCAGCTCTGTGACCAAAAGAATTCTGGTCTCTGCTTCTGGCTGTGTGGCTTTGGGAATTGCACTTTTGTCCTCAGTTCTGTCTCCTGAGCATTTATGGGCATATAATAAGGGTAAAACGAATGTGTGCTTCAATCTCAGCACCCAAATTTCAGCCTTTAAGGGTCACTGCCAATCTACCCCGTCTCCTTGTAAGCTTTCAGGCAAGCAACGGAAAATCTCCTTGTGTGTCTTTTTTCTAAGCAGAGTTCTCTATGATATGATTTATTCATGAAGGGAGCCCTCAGAAGGTCAATAAAACTGGCATGTGCCCAAAAATACACAAACAAAACAGGGAAGAAGAAAACCCCACTGGGTCAGCACTTTTCTGAAGACAAGATGAAGCTGTTTATGTCCTGGGCAGACTCACTTATGCAAGGGACATAACAAATGTTTCAACTCTCCTCCTCTGTTCCAACCTCTTGAACAATCAGCTTAATACTGAAAATTTACTTCAGATACAAGTGAGAACTCGCTGTGCCATGAAGTGTGGCAGGGTTTTGGAGCTGAAGTACCCAAGATACCCTACAAAAGCGCTGCTTGGTATTCCTGTGAAACAGGGGACTACTGCAGTGCAGACTGGGGAGCACAGAGAGGCAGGTCTCAGGCACGACAACAAAGGACAGACAGCCCAGCTGGCTTCCCACAGGGATACTTCCTCTTTAGCTAAGACCACCAAAGGAGACTTCTGCTTGAATTTTTTCTTTCGGGGACTTTTATGTTGCTTTACACCTGATCTTGCCATTCATTTGAAAAGGAAAAAGGACTGCCCCGCTCTAAGTTTCAGTACCCTAGGTCTGTCACATGTTAGTTGCTGCTACACAAATTGGTACATAGAAGATGAATAACTGCAGAAGAAGTCTTTGCAAGACGTAAGAATGCCTAAACTAAGAAAGAAAACTATTCAACAGGGTTTGCAACATTTGTGCAAGCTTCAGATTTCACGAAATTGAGAGTTATTTTATTAAATAGGAAATACTTGAAACAAAAAATGTTAAAGAACTACAGGAAGGAAAAGAGATTTTTTTCCCCAAGCAAACAGAGAAACTGTTTAACATTACCAAAACCAAATGGAATTCACCTGAGTCACAAAACATGCAGGTGGGAAACTGCAGGTTTCTCATTAAAAGAAATAGCTGACTGCATGGAAAAATAATCTGTCTGTATATTTCTGGGGAAAAAAAAAACATCTGAAGAAAGAGATCCCACTCTACCAGCCCGAAGGTTATCCTTAGGATGAATGTGAACAAAGGTGATGGAGCAGACAAAGCACATGTGGATTTTCAAAACAAACACCTTTGATAAGGCTCTACATCATAGGCTATCAATAAAAAAAGGCTGCTACAAGATTTAGGAAAGGACTTTTTAGGGACTGAAAACTGGCTAAAGTGCAAGAACCAATAAGTAAGACTTCAAGGTCACTTCTCAGGTCAGAGAGAAGGCAGTAGTGAAGTCGTCAGAGGCCAATGTTATGACCAGCTACATTCAACATCTTCAATGGCCTAGAGATGGAAGGGCATTGTCAGGTGGTCCAGCTGGGGGGGGGGTGATACCTCTTGGGGCTTTTTAACCTTAGTGAGTGAGCAGAAGAGAGGTTTCAATGCAGTTAACTTAATGCATAATAAACAGCTCAATGAGCAATAGCTGCCACAAAAACCAAAGACATTGAGCATTGCCAGCACAGGTAACAACAACATGGACAGAGCATAATTTACCACTTCACAAAGGCATGGCCCCCTCACATGCCTTTGTGAAGTGGTAAATTATGCACACTGCCTTCAGTGTGCAGTTCTGGTCTCCAGATCTCAAGCAGGATGTAATGTAATTGGAAAGGCACAGAATAGGAGGACTAAACTTCAGTTGAGGCTTACAAACGCACTAAAATGATGGATCAAGTGAGGCCAGTCAGCCTGCTGAATAGTTATTAACTACTGCAGAATAGTTATTAACAAAGCCTGAAGAACTGCAACAAGAGAATACTCAAGAAAATTACCAGGAGAGAAATTCAGAGGAGATGAAAGTATTTTTATACATAATGAGTACTGGGGCTTGCTCCCACTGTAATGAAACAGTACCATTAGGTGCCAACAAGAAAACGATGAGACTAACTCTAAGGACTGGTTCACACACAGGTAGTAATGAGAAATGTCAGAAGTGACCCCTAACATCCCACACCCTGAGCTTAGGGGTTCTGGCATAGTATAAGAAAATGCCCACAAAAACTGGCAAGAGATAGGCCAGATAGCTTACAAGAAAATGCAATTTATATCTAAGAACTTGCTCGGTCATTGCTTGGAAACGTTAGAGAGTCAGCATATTGAGCTTGTCTGGGAGGGGTAGGAAGGTCAGGAGAGTATCTGCCTAGTCATGGAAAATTAGGCCAGAATGGAGAGCCTGATGTATCTGTGACATATGAAGACAGGCTGAGTTTGCACAACATTTTGTTGCTTATTTTAATGTACCATGTGCATTTCACATCAGCAGGAATGGGTTTAACCTTTCATTTGGTAGGAAAATGAAAAATCACTGTTGCGTGCTAAATTAAAACATAATGAAATGTCTGAAGATTTTTGGCATTTTACAACAAGTCCTTGGGTAACCACATTTATGTGTAGTGGATAAAGGCAGAAGTATTTGTGAACTTCACTAGGGCAACTACTCGCATGTTTACAACTGTATCATTTCTATATAAATAATTTTATACCACAGGTAAGATATATATGGGTTTTCTTCCTCTGGAGCAAAAGATCCCAGTGCCATTAGCAATCTAAATATGCTAATATTTTTAATTACAGGATCTTACAATGTTTTTCCATACAATCTCTTTTTAATTCTGTACATTGCTAGACTGTGCTCAGCAAAGGAGGGACCTGTTAAATATTTCTTCTTAACCTCAAGGCTGAAGAACTCCAGCTCTCTCACATGATCTTAGTGGCTGTCCTCTGGACTCACTCCAACATGTCCATGTCCTTCTTATGCTGGGGACCCCAGAGTCAGAGGCAGCATTCCAGGCGGGGTCTCACAGAAATGGAAAACAACAACACTGATTTGGGTATACGCATCCCCCTGCTCTTTCATACACATGAGAGAAACAATTTTAGTATTTAAACATCAAAATGCTATTGAAATCAGATGAGCATCTAAAGCCTTTTCACTGCAGACCTTAGTCTGTCACACTAGAAACTTTAATGATCAGGGCTTTTTTTCTATAAAGCAGAAGAAAGTGTTGAGGTGAAGGACTGGAAATTTCAAGTTATGAGTTGAGTGCCAGAAGAATCTTGAAAGGACAAGTAAACTTCATGTTTCATTTGTGTTTCATGGGGGTAGGAGATTTGCTGTTCAGAGGGTAGTAATCTTGAAGTAGCTGTTTGGTAATAACTGTAATTTAACCCACCTGTCCACTGAAGTCTCCAGGCTCCTTTTAAATTCTGACTAGTTGCTCCAAATCATATATAAATGAAATTACAGTTGCAGAGTTTTAATATCTGGGATTTCAGTGTGGAGCAAAATCTCCGTAGCCACCCTGGGGCTTACATTTCCTGGTATTTGAAGCACCCAATACTAGCAGTGAAGAACAAGATCAAAAAAATGCACCCAGATACTTGCTAGAAATCAAAGAACTCATCTTGATCTTACTCAACAGGATCCCAAACTCAGCAACAGAAGAAAGAATGAGCCATTTAATCAACTTCCAGACAACTTCCACTGGTCCCCTTCTAACAGAATACTGTTTTTTCTAGAAGTTGTGGAAGCTGTTGGAAAGGTGGATTAAGACAAAAATACCATTCACCTTTGAGAATAATGGGTATAGGTTTGCTTTTTTACGTAGGTTTTACATCTTCTTCTGTTATATCCAACAGGAAAATGAGTCTTTGTCCATTTCCCTCTCTACACTATCCAAGATTCAGGAAGACTGACTGAGTGTCCTGTTTGTCATATCAGTGTTGGAATGCTGCTGCTGGACTTTCTGATTATATTGGGGTTCTCCAGAACATGAACAGACTTTCAGAACTTCAACACTCTGGAGTGACTGAAGCTGTAATGGGTGTGTGCTTTCAGTGAAAGAAGCTTGGAGTATTGCATGTAATGTGCAATAATGAATTTTCCGCACATTAAAACTCCAGGGAGAACCAACACAATCCAGTGTGGAAGTCCCAGCACTCCACTTTGCAACAATACTGCAATTTTTTGGCGTAAAGTGAGCTTTCACCTCGCTGAACCAGCAAGGGCTGTAATAAACCTTATTACAAATAGAAGTCACTCATATTCTGAAATGGTTATGGGCTGAAAAGGTAAGTTCAAATTGTCACCCTTCTTAAAAAAAAAAAAAAGTGACAAAAACCAAAGGAAGTACAGCTGGAGCAGAAGAAGAACTATTATATGCTTTCATCCTTTAAAATCTGACTTTCACTGATAAGTAATGGACACTGGGAAATGAGGAAAAGAAATATTTCCTCCTTCTATAGCCAAACAGAAGCATCTGTAAAACTAGAACTCAATATGCCTGGAATGTTGAGGGTTAAAGTTTAATTATATCTAATAAAAGTCAGGGGCAAAGAAACTATGTGCAGAATTAAAGGATGGGTATTTCCTGTCAGAGTCATAGAGGACATATAGACAAACCTGATTTTCTGTTGTGTATGTAGTTTCATACACTGCAACAGAAGATAAGAAGTTCCAAAGATAAGTTCCAGAATTCCCAACAAGTATTTTTGTAAATAAGAAATATTTTCAAAACTTTTTCCTTGCCCTGAAAATGTGAAGGCAAGGAAATTTGAGATGTCTTTCATAGATGCTAACAGCTCTACTTTGAATATTCTGTGCAAACTAACAATGAGGTAAACTGAAAAAATGAAGTATCTGTGCTTGAGACTGCTACTCATGCTGGCACTCTGCTGAACCAAGTACCTCTGACACTATCAAGAGTTTTGGTTCTTTATGTGCTTCAAGGTACCTAAACTAAGAATTATGTGGAGCACACCAAGTCCTCTGGTCCTCATGCATTCTACTACATAGCTTGTCTACATTTAATCATTTCCTTCATGAATTGCACAGTACCACCTTAAAATGAGAGTATTTTCACAGGCTGTCAAAGAACACCATGCTTTAATTGTTAGAAATCTTTTCCTAGTATGTTGCTTAGATTCTTTGATAGTCAGATTGCATTAATTTGTTCCTATGTATTGTTCTTTAGTTTCAATAATATTCTTTCATCCCTAATGTTTATTTTAGCCTTTTGAAGCAGTCATATAGTACAGTTCTTTTAGACTCTCCTCCATTAAAGATTTTAATCAGGAATGCCCTTGTACTGTACTTTGGTTTGGAGAAGTATTCTGTCCACTCTGCAACCAAGGGGAAAAAAAGAAAAAGCTTGTTTTTTAGCTGGAATATTTCATTAACAGAGTTTGTTCAGTGGCTGCAGAAACATTGATGCTGGTGCAAAAAAAGCAGATATTGCAAGAATTAGCTGTTGAGACAAGAGGAGGGCAGGACCTCTGCTTTGGGCAGCAGGGCTGGTGTATGCTACTTTAAAAGTTTGCTGACCTCTTTGTCTCCAATCATAAAACAGGTTGTCTATGTCCCTCATTGCTAAAGGATCTTCTTTATGTGTGTTCCAGGTTTAACTTTTCATTTACTCTTAGTCCCATTTACCTGTATCTTCATATTTATCACTATCCTTTCAAGACCTGATATTAGAAATTAATTTTGCTATCAGGCCAAACTAACTCTCCTTTCCACATCATCATATCTGTAGTGGTAACACTTTCCTCCTCATACTCTTGACATTTAAATAGTCAAGAGATCCTCTTGTCTATTTTAGTATTCTTTTCAAAGACAATCTCAAATGCTTTTTGGCCTTTTTCACTGTAACCCTGTTTGTCCATTAGCCTTTCATTCCTTTGTATCTTTGCTTGCTTTCCATGTCCTTTAGGAGATGAAATCACCAGTAGTTCTGCAACATATTGTTCCCCATTTTTACATGTGATTTATGGACACAACTTCCATCTACTATCTGTACCTTTATTTAAAGAAAATCTGCATTTCTCCAATCCTTAAGCAGAAGGACAGCAAGAAAACAGGTACCCCCCAAATTTTGGGGTCACAATTATTTTAAAACTAGGAATTCTGAGATTCTCAGGCAGTTTTTAAATGCATCAATACCCCTGTGAACTTCACTTACAATAGGAAGTTATTCAACTACAGGTGCAGATTAATAGCATATTTTATGTAATCTAATGAAAGCTAAACAGATCCAGATCTATTCCTTTTTTTTTCTATTTTCCCTGTCTTCCATCTTAAACAAATGTATTAAGATGTAATAGATTAAAAGGAATAACTAAGGAAGGAATCTTTATTTGCATTTTTTTTCTGAATATGTTAATTAGCATAATGCTGTTTTCCATATCCCTAACGACACAGTTGAGAACATAAAAACACAAGCTACGTTTAAAGCAACTAGCTTGGACATTGTGAGTAGCACAGAGGAAGAAGTGTATGCCTCAGAAAAGGAACATTCATCCTGCCTCTGAATAGCTTTGCAGTCTGCATCAAGCTCGTGTCACAGTTTTTGAGCTAGCAGTGTCTGCAGACTAGACGTACCTTCAGTCTCACATTGTACAGTGGAACTGTATAAACCTCTCTACAAAACTCGTTTGCATTTTCTAATTTATGCCGTTTTAGCTGTATTTAAATATGTATTTGAAGGGCTTTTTACTGGGTGCAGTACAGCATAACCTTCAGTTTCCTCCTTTTCTATTTAGCATTTTATTCAACTAACTGAAGTTGAATGAAATGGAAAAGTAGGTTAATACTGAATAAAAATGTCTGTGCATAAACAACCTTCAAACCCACCATTTAGCCCATTTCCAAATTGTGATGGGAATATTTGTTGGTCAAAAATGTATGTTTCTCCAAAAAATAAAAATCACAGTTGTGTGTGTCTATGTGAGCAGGTAGAAGCTGTGCAAGGAATTTTAATTACTTTCAACAGAATTCCCTTTGCAAAAAATGGCAATATTGGACCTATATACTTTAGACAATATACAATCTTTGTTTAGTGGATTCAAATGGTATCTATTGGTATTCTGTTGAGAAGCACATTCCACTCACTGTGTATAGGCATTGACCTTTATTTTAACACAGTTATGCTTTTCCCACACAACTATTCAACACTAGATTCTTTTCTCTAAAAATGGCTGATATGGCATGAGAGACCAGTCCTAGAATATTTGAGGATACTCAAGGAGCACGGAAAAGTCACGCAACTGAAAACTGCAAAATTCCCTTTTTCATTGGTGCTTTCAATCTAGAAGACAAGACGAGATGTGCTGCCAAAATTATGGCATGAAATATTCAGCTCTATTTTGATCTCTCTTTTTTCTCTGGGTCTTGTTTTGCTAAAGATGATTTAAAACTCTGCTTGCTGAATCCAAAAAAACAAACAGCTCATACATATGACAGGCTGCCAAGAATGCAGGACCCTGCCCTTTGCTTAGCTACAAGCAAGAAAAATCTCTTACAAGGATAGTGCCAGGGAGTATGCTGCACTAAATCTCGTCGTCAGAAAATAACATTGGCAGCATAATCAGCTGCAAAAGGACTGCATGCAGAGCAGTAATTTGCAAAGAGCCCAGCCTATCAGTTAGCCTTCCAAAGCGACTTGGTGGTGACAGGCATCTGGTAAATCAATCTGGAAAGAATCCATATTCTCCCGATAGCATCACAGTTTTGTTTTGTGGGCCTGGGCTGAGGCAGTATGAGGAACATAGATGACAAAAACATTAGGACAAATGATTTGTTATCATCCTGACTGTCATTCATGTCACTTCTTTCCCCCCCGCCCCCCACCCCCCCCTTTTATAGTTATGTTGGCTGTGAAATAATTGCAACACTGATGTGTTATCAAAGAATATCTGGCAATATATTTAATGAACAGTTCTTTATCTTCTTATAATTCTACTGCGAGAAAAAAAAAAAGCGGAAAAGAAGAGAAAGAAAACCAGAGCAATTTCTTTGCTTTGTTAACATTTCTTCTTTTCTGTGCTCATCATTAAAGCCAGATTTACAGAGACATAATCTTGTGGGCCATAAAATAATCTGAGGGATTCTCTTCACACACACCTTGAAATGGACTGGATGATACTATAAAAGACTCTCTTAAGGGAGGCTCAGACTGCATCATATTTTACATACCAGTTGAAAAAAACTCCCAGCTTATATTTCCAGCAAAACATTTCTATTTGCTTCATGGTATGGTATGCAAGGATTGGATCACAGGGAATGTGATTCTTTTTTCACCCTGTAGATCCAGCAGTGAACATGGAAGAGAAATCAGGTATAAAGCCATTACAAATTTGCAATTAACAAGAATAAAAGTAAAATTTCTGTCCCCAGTAATGTCATACCAGATTGCTCACTAGTCTGGGAGAAAATTTTCATTCTTTAATATGTATCAGTGTCTTTCTCTTCTAGAGAAATTGTACAGGCCATAAAACTAACTGCTTAGGTCACCGTAATTTTCAACAGCAACAAAAAAACCCCACAGTATTCTGTGCTTTACAGTATTGTAGCCTCAAAATTCTTTTATCTCTAAATGGCTTTGAATATTTTATTTTCATTATGCACTCCTTTATTACACAGGATCAATATTTTTATATATGTAGATCTGCAGCCTTATGTACTTATTATCAAAAGTCTCACACTCTAGCTCTTTCTTTAAAGTCCTGGCTTCTAAGTATGTGATGTGAATAACGGGAATGACATTCATTTTACAGTGTTCACTTCCAGGACTCACATTTGTGAAAAAAAACTTGAACACAGCTACTCAGCTGGAATAGTGGACTGAAATATTGCTTGATTTGGCTCAAAAATAATGGATTTCTATAATTTAAACTTCTTCCAAAGTGTTGGGGAATAGCTTGAAAACAGACAATATAAATGCTATGCCTCTCCAGAGATCAAAATGAGTATAAGACTAAATAAGGGAATAGTTTTGAAATGTCATTTACATCACCTCTCAGCATTGGTAGCTCTATCTAATCCTTTCAGTGGGTCTGACTCTGCTCCCAGCCCAAACATCTGAGACACCAGGGCAATATCAAGCCCTGAATGAAATGAACTGTGGAAAAGAAGTAGGAACTGATTGTAAACCAAATTTAATGTAAGCTCTTCAAATCCTCAAGGGCCGGAGAGCAGTGTTGCAAGAATATTTTAAGGGCAAATAAATAGTAACTTTTGAAAGCAAATTGAAGGGTATTAAGCTAGCTTTTTTTTCTTGAAAGCATGTCAGTACACTGGAAAGAATGAAGTTACTTCCCCCTCATGTGGCTTTTCTTTTGGAGGTTTGTTTATCCACCTGATGGAGATAGAAGTATTTGACTCACCACAATCTTTTATAATTCTTTTCTATCTGTCCTTGATAGAAGATGCATATTCTGTCATGCACCTTAAATCAGGCCTTCATCTACTCCTAAAGTTAGGACACAGCTAAAAGCTTGACAGCATTTCACATTTGTTTTGGCTCCATGTACGACTAGATTAATTCAAAGCCAAATTATCTCTGAAGCCTAATTACAAAGTTCCTGAGATTGTAAGATGCAGTATCAGTTTATTTCTGGAGTCCTTGCCTTCTGGGAAGCTTGGAGAGCTGTTCTTGACAAGGTTTCAGAAACTTCAGTACTGTTCATGATGTCTGGTACTGAAAACATTTCACAAAGACATATGTGTTACAGCTACATAGGTAACCACAGAATCTGTCTCCATGTTCTCTGCCACTGATGCCAACAGCATCTGATTAAACCTTTGCTACTTTCTTACACTCCATGTTGGAGTGGGCACTTGCTCCATTGGACAGAAAAAGTACCCAGAGAGCAGTGAAGATGGAAATTATCTGCAGTATCGCATAGCTCTTCCCCGTTTCCATCATCACCAGCAGCTCTTTCTACGCACACATGAATCTGCAGAACCAGATTTGTAGCCTTGGCTCTATTAGTAGCTGGTGCTGTCCTCTCACCCTCTCGATCCATCCTGCTACACATACCACTTCATAGTCTAATTGTCTAGTTCTTCCTTCCCCTGCTTCCTGAGTTCTGTGGGCCAAAAGACTGCTGATTGTTCGTCAAGCCCAGGGTAAAAAAATGCATATTTAGGAAAACTGCCTAGCAACTGCTTTCTTTAGTGCAAGGAGAGAGGCCATTTGCATAAGAAAACCTTCCAGCTGGAAGCCTGCAAAGACTCTGCTGGGAGCTGATTCTGTGACCAGACATCAAAGGAGAATTCCCGTTCAAGGACTGCTCCCTCTGGGTGGCCTTTCTGTGCTGTCCCTACCATCAGTGGGGGCAGTGGCAGCCGAACAGATCGCACCAATGCTCTGCAGCACCCAGGAGATGCCATTACAGCCTCTGACTCTGCTCCCAGGGATCTTTTACTGATTTTGTTCCCACATCATCCTTTCCTCACACTGTGCACATCACACATCAAAAAGTCAACAGTTTCAGCTGCTAACCTTTGGAATTCTGTAAATTGCTTTGCAGATTGCCTGCCAAAAGTGACAATCTGTAGCACTGCAGTACAGTATCTTCAGATATTTACACATGGTTCTGCTCCATAATTACTAAAAGATATTATTAGACTGCACAAAGACCTGGCCCAGGAAGAAAAACTACAGAAATTAATAATTTCTCTATCCTATGCCTAGAAAAAGTTGCCCATAAACTTTTCACTTTCTAAAACACTGGATAAAGCATTGACTCTAGTAAGTCAATGGAAATAAACTCCACCAATATTCCAAGTACAATCCAGCAAATTGTGAACAGGGATGGGATTGAGGACATGGCTCTCTTATGTGCTAATCATCTAAACAACAGTTAAATCGTTTCAGCACCTGCAAAAAATAGCTTTGTACAGCTTTGCTGCTACTTAATGGAATGAAGCGATTACGATCAGAGTTCTGCAAAGCTCTCCAAATTGCAGTTCCTAAGGCTAATTTCAATGTGTGAATCATTGCTTTCCTGCAATTTATATCCATATGTGTGGTTATTTTTGAGAATGATTCAGTTTTGTATGTATAATTTTAAAAGGACTTTTAAGTTAATGAACATCTGTGCTAAGAGCTCCTCAACAAAAAAGCTTGTGTCAGCCACTGGTGACGATTACTGTGTAAACTTCCTGTTATCCTATAGGTATGCATGTGGATCCTATGGCTCTTACCAGCTGCATAATGCAGGACTAACCACACCATTAAAATGTTTTAACAATGGGGTGGGAAATCCAAAACTTCCAGCCATTTGAAAACCATAATATCTGTTTTATAACCAGAATGGAACAAAACACTAAATTCTCAAAGCTTTTAACAGAGGCAAACAGAGGAAAAATTTCCATTTGAAAATTTACAAACACTTTAATATCTTGATTGACACACATTCAACACTTGTAGCTGTAGTATAGTTCCACGGGATTTCTGGATTACATATGTTTCTAGGTACTGCATCCTGGCTTGAACTTTTTTTCATAAGATTAACTTACTTCTTGACATGCTCATGAGAACCATGCTGGTATAAATCTAGTGGTGGTGGATTTACAAAGGAAAAATTAGGCGCTGAAATTCAATGGGCAATCAAGTAACTGGTCACAGCAACAAGGTCACTTTGCTTTTTTAATCAGCTTAATTTTTCAACCTAGTTATTATGGGGTTTTGTTTCTGCCCTCTCTACCCTCTTTGATCTCACAGACTGAAGGAGAATGTACTTCAGGAATCTGTCTTCCCATTTGCACATTTAAAGCAAAAGGGGGCAAGTGAAGTATGTCACAAGCTCCCAGTTAAAACTCTCATTTTCTGTATTACCAACCTGTCATTAATCCTGCATGGCAGAGTTTAGTAGGAACTGACTGTTAAATACAGCACACTACACATGTTGGACATCTGATGTTCCTTCTCCTAACACTAATAAGGAAAACTTTCTTGGATCCCCTCTCAGGATCTATGTTGGTGAAAACAGATGGAAACAGAAGTGCAAGTAGGACCAATAACCCTGATGTGAAGATGATGAAAAAGCTTCACTTAGGAAGTGACTACATCTACAGCTGTTCTAAAAAAGATGGAACTTGTTCTTACTCAAGACAAAGCTGAAATTAGGTTTTCTGTGAAGAACTGAGGAAGTTAAACAGCTGTAATTCTAAACAAAACCCGAAATCCAACCAGTAGCTGTGTAAGTAAAAGCTGGGGGTAGAGCAGTCTCCTGCACAGCACAGAATATGCTCTAGCATGGGCAAGTAGCAACAGGTACCAAGCCATGATGCTCATCCTTTGTCATCAGGATAATGCCACATCCTGGTGCATACCAGTTTCTGAATGCTGACATTGCAGTGATTTTTAGGAAGCTCTCTAAAATCATCAGGCCTAATTCTGCTCATGATTATGTTACTCTAAGTTCAGAGCCACTGCACTGACTTCAAGGCAGCTACTTCAGATTTACATCTCTCAAGCTGGCCTATTATTTCCTGTATTGTTTCCAGTTGCATGAAATCATCTGTGCACGTCCTCCAGGGCTGCTGGAACCCTCTGTCCTCCCCAGCACTACACATGATGCAATGAGCCTCTGACGGAGGAGGAAAGCCGAGAAGTCCATGTAGGGAAGCAGATAATTTCCTTTTGAGCAATAGATGCAAAAATAGCAGCTAATAAAAAGCCTTCAAACTGTGCCTTCAAACTGTGACAATTCAATACACACACCTACGAGAATGCCTTGACAAGCTGCTTGACTTCCCAGTAACTCTTTCTTGTTTTCTTTAGTGCAGCCTCCTCCAAACTCCCACACACAGGTATTCATCTCTGTAGTGACAGCTGAGACCTGCAGGTGTTTGCTGCTATTGCCCTTTCAGAACAGACAGACACTTGTTCCTCACTGTAAACATTTGTATCATGGTGTTTGCCCGGCTAGTTACAGCCCAAATAATGATAAACCAGCCCTTTCTTTTTTTAGCCCCTTGCTGTCATGCATTAATTCTCTTTGCAAATAGGCATTAGGTACTGGAAATAGCTTAAGCAAGATCACTCTCTGATGATTATTTTGCTAGCCTTATCTTTCGGAAAATATTTCATAGTGCCACCAGAAAAATATATCATGCACTTTCCAGAAATACAGTACTGTACAACATTATATTCACACATGAAGGGAGGGTATGGCTAGTGGGCAACCTGCTCTTCGCTCCTTCAATACTAGTGTTATTTCACTGTTCTTCAAACTGCTACCTTGGCCTTGCTAAGAAACTGCAAAAATCAGAATCAGAACTGTTTGCTGAGGACTTTAACACTCACAAGTGTCAAAATGGTTTCTCAAAAGGGCTGATCACCCTTTTATTCTGTAGCAAGAAGGTCCAAAATCTACGTCTTTTTAAAATAGGCCTGGAATGGTAAATTGTGTAACCATTAGCTTTTCTGCAGGTCTGTCTGGGAGGTTAAGGAGTTCAGTAACTTCTCCTGTCTTAACTGAAAGTGCATGGGAACTCTATGTTTTAAAAAGACAAACATCACAGAATACTTAATGTTAGCATTAAATAGAAATCATCAAGGAAACATAAGGAAACAAAGCTAGAAAAATCTAGGAACTTCCTTACAAATCTTTCTCCGTCAGCTGTTTACTTTTTGGTACCTCGATTCTGTTTCTTTAGTTCTTTACACGAATTTAGACAAGACTTGAATTCTAATTAATAAACAAACAAAACAAAACAAAACAAAACAAAACAAAACAACCCAGCCCCCAAAGAAGCCAAAAAAATAAAAGGAAACAACAGTCTTTCTCAACCACTAGAGGTACAAAATGTGCCAGTATGAACTGCAAAGTCATTCACTGAGGGACTGAAACCAAAAACTTAGAAAAAAAATAAAAAGGATGTTCTTCATTTGGAAGGAGTGGAAGATGAGAGTGGCCCAGGGCACTGTCTGACAATACAGTCAACATGTGCCAATGACACAGGCTATGTGATTCTAAGATGTCCTCTGCAGCACGTTTTCATTAGCGGCTGGGATGTACCTCTAAACCAAGAAAGGGAAAAATCTGATTTGGAAAATACCACTCATAGTTCTAGCAATTTCCGTACTAGAAAAAGATCCAAAAGTTGCTATTTCACACACTGAAAGTCATTGGAGAAGGCTAATGTGAGGGGAAAAACAATGAAGACTGTTTTTCTCTTGACAGTGGGCCTTCTTTAACCCTCTAAAATAGTCTGGTAGGGGAAAGGAGTAGTTTATCTAAATAGAATTGAGATTTAAAGGCTGCAAAGAGAGTAGAATAATATGATCAAGTAGGAGTCTATTGCTCATGAGTTAATTCAGGTTGCTGGATTAAAAAAACCCCTGCAGCTGTTAGGGCAGAGGAGCTGTTGAGCAGCCTTCTGGGGAAAACAGTGGCAGCACAGGATTCTACTTATTTGCAGCACTCACTTTGAGAGAAGGGCCTGTGTGACAGGATAGGAGTGATTCAGGATTTAGAAATCCAGGCTTCAGAAACACAAGGCTGCTGTTATCCAGTTCTATACCTGAGATGTGTTTGATGAGAAGCTTGTCAGCATTTTGCAGGCTGCACCTTATTAACTTATTCAGGTAAAGTCTTTCTTCAGGACTCGCCTCTTTGTTTTCCCTCTTGTGATATGATTTGATTCTGGATCATCTTTGGCTTCACTGCTTTCAGGCAGTGAGGACAGGCAACATGGCCAGATGTGCTCAGGAGCTTCACCAAAAAGCAAGTTATGCCACGGGCTGGCGCAGCTGGCTTGGGCCCACATAGTTTTCTGCAGTTTGCCAGTTCAAAAGGTGATTTTCACAGAAAAGTCTGATGGGGACTGCTGTCACATCTTGCTGTGCTGAAGCTGCGACCGACTTCCCATGATCTCTCAGGATTTTTTGCCAAGTATAGTTTCTCTTTAGGGGCTCAGGACACTGTTGAAATCTCTTTTCTCCTGGAAGACTAAGATTTTTGTAGGACTTGGTGCCTTACACAGAAGGGGTTGAAGTACTAGTAGTGAGTGTTGGTGTTTTCCCCGCAGCACTATGCGGTCTCAGGTTCTTGTTGCTCCTACCCTTAACACCTACTGTGAGGCTTCCTTCAAGAATGAAAGACTTAGGCTCAGTAACCTGTGTCTCTTCTTCCAATCTGGCCCGCTACTCTCTCTTCAAAGAGCAAAACAGGGTACAACATGTGGAGAAGATTTTAAGGAGAAATGGAGTAGTTGAAATTTATGCTGAAACACATCCTCTTAGTCTTCTGCCCAATCTGTGCCAGAAGTGAAGGAAACTGATTTGTGAACCTCTCTGTAGTTTTAGGACAAATTGGGCCTGAAGGAAGATGGAAACCTCACTAGGCCAAGTCTTTCGACAGAGTTTTGAGTGGTTTGTGCAAGCTGAGAAAAGGAGTCCATATCTTGTCCGCTGTTCTTGAGCTGTTGCATAAAGGCGAGTTGGCTATACAATAGCTAATAGGGATTACAAAACTGAGCTCCATAAATCTAAATAAGAAACAGAATGTCTATCCTGCACTGGACAAACATAAAAATGGGGAAGGGTGAAACTCTGATCCTAATGGCAAAGCTCTTGCTTAGTCTGGTGAGATTAGAGTTTCATCTGAAACCTTGGCTCAAGCCTGTAGTTGGCTGATCAGGCTGGATATTTAAAGCATATCCCTGTTAAGTTTTTTCAAGTACTGGGATAAGATGATTTCTTCCTTTTTTTTTTTCCCAAGCTTTTTGGTTATAATTAAGAAATGCTGAAATTATTTTAAGACCAAGTACTAAGCAATCACTTGCAAACCTGATCTGGAAGTCTAAAAAAGCTGATACATTATCTCTGAGTGCAAGAACAAGTATTAACAAAGCAGCTCTTCTCAGACTTCAGTGTCAACACTTAAAAGCAATGAAAGGTACTTTAAAGCATTACCTGGGTATCCTAGAACAAGATAGGAAACCCTGACCTGTGGAGGTATGAAATGAAACAACAAAACTCAGATACAAACAAAATAAATAAAAGCCCCTAATAAACCTGAGACCTAAGCTCTGCAAATAAATAACTTTCTGAAAGGATCTTTTGTGCTATAAGGATTGCAGTGCAGCAGTATTGTTGAAGCTGCTTGGCTCATGGGCCAAACCAATTACTTGACAGTTGTTTTACTTTGGCTGGGAGTATACAGTTCTGGGTAAGAAGAGTTATTGCAGTTTCTTCATGTCCCCAGATTCATCTGGTCTGACTACCAAAAACTATTGCTGTTACATTGGATACTAGTATGTAATCAGGATTTCCCCCACCTACAAGATTCCTGCATGATGAAAAAGACAGAAAAAAAGAAAGGGAGAGAGGAAAAGAAAGCTTGTGCAATCAGGGCCACACATCACACATATTCCCAGTCCAAGGGTTACTTCTCTCTCCCCCTCTTCCCTGAAGCATGTCTTAACAGCTGAGCTGATTCAATGCAGAATGTCATTAACAATCTAACAGTACACAATGACTTGGGATCATCTTTATCTTACAGAAGCAAGCTATAAATAATCATCTTGGGCAAATCTAACATCATGACTGAGTGGCAGGCTCCAAATAAAACAATTTCAGTGTATTAAAACCCACAAATGACGAACCATTTCTTGCAGAACTTTTTGGAATCGTGTAAATCTCTCCAACGAGCATCAGATAAAGCTGTCAGGGTTGGGGATGAATTTCTTCTCTGTGAGTGATTAAGTTTGAGTAGTTAAAAAGACTTAGCCTGCTATAAGTACAGTATGGTATATCAGTGCCATTCCAGTGTTATCACTGACTTAGGCCTGCCAAGTATTAAGTTCTAGAGGCAAGCATCTGGGAATTCATCATTGCCTTGACTTTTTCATGACCATCTTCTGACCAGCCCACATTTGTCCCTGAAAAGGCAGGCCAAAAATTTCACAGACTCAACTGTAACTTCCAGCTTTTATCAACTGTGAAATGTGGTGGCATGGCAGGCCATAGCTCTGCCCCTCCTCTGCACTAATTAGAAGCCAGCTGGAACATGAGGGCCCAGAGAAATTACACTTCTTGTTTTTCTTACTGTGTAGAACAAGAACTACCCAACTTGAAGTTTCATATCCACCCATCACTCTGCAAACTTATACCACCAGTTTCAATGGGGCCATGTTGTTTTACATCATCCCCTTTGACACTTCTTTAACTCTTTCTCTCTCAGTCACATTTGTTTTTCACTCAGACCTCCCTACAATTACCTTTCCCACCTTATTGGTTCCCACTCTTACATCAATGATTGCATCCTCTTCACACTACTACCTCTTTCTTCTCCTTTGTTACACCCTGGACCTTGAAGAAGCCCTCCTTCACCTCAAAAATAAGGGAGAGAAGAAGGAAAGAAGAGAGCGATTCTGTATGAGAGACAGTGGGACATACAACATACCTCTTAAATTAGATCCTTGAGAGGTGCCCAAGGACTACCCAGGTTACCCAGAATTTCCTGAACTCCTGCTTTTTCCAGGTCATGGATGTTGTTCTAAATTTGTGTTTCAGTGGGTAGAAGCTTTGCTTGAGTACTCATGTACAAGACTTGAGGATTAAACCCAGAGGTATGTGAGCATGTACACCATCAAATGCCTGAGCCAGGCCTAAGCTGTCTCCAGGAAGGCCATACAACTACTGAGCTTCTACCCCATTGTGCAGGCAGTTTTTATGCAACAGGGGGAGTATTTCCAAAATAACAATATATAAGAGGAACCTGGTTTGTAAGTTAACTAAATACTAGGTTTGTCCTTGAAAGGAAAGAAAATTAATAGGGGAGGCTGTTACTTATGTACTTTTAAGTGAATTGGCATTCAACAGTAATTTTCAAAAGTGTAGTTTCTATCCAGCGTCAGCCAGATGTAGAGACAATCTCTCCCCAGGCACTCCACCAATACCGATGGTGAGGTGACACTGTCCCTTATTAACACAATCCAAAATGAGTGGCTAAGAAAGGAATAACGGAAGAAGGAAGAAGGAAGAAGGAAGAAGGAAGAAGGAAGAAGGAAG
>JAHLSL010013749.1:2129234-2145144 GCA_025920805.1 Petroica traversi
AGGAAGAAGGAAGAAGGAAGAAGGAAGAAGGAAGAAGGAAGAAGGAATTCACTGGCAACAAGTCTTGAGAGAGGTAGATACAAAACATGTGCTTAAGGATGGTGAGTTTATCCTACAGGATAAACTCTAGCATTTGTAAATTATCACCTTGGTCATGGACTACCTCCCCCAAGCCACAAACACCTGACAGATCCAGCTCCAATCACAAAATTACAAATGTGATAGCAAACAGCAAATGGTGTCAACTACAGGACATAGCACAAAGACTATGTCAGCAACATAATTAATGCAACAGTTTGTTGCAGCAATCTCAGAAGGTCTTTGCAAAATTCAGGTCTCACTGAATTCCCAAGCTCAAGGAAAACAGCTAGAATGAAAAAGAGCAACAAGCTACTCTTACCCGCTGCAAAACAGCTCCTCAACATAAAGAAGTAGGATTAAAGCCCTGGCTTAAGGGAGGAAAAGTTTTCAGGCGCTGAGTATATAACTCCTCACCTAGTCTCTTCTTGAGTAAAATAACTGGTCACTGCTGCTGCCCAGTACTTACTTTTCCTCTGGTTAACTGATGCATTACACAACTACTCTCTAAAGTTACCAGGTCCATTTTCCTTTGCAGCATTTAAGAACATATTTTAATAGCTTCAAAGTGTTGGGCCAAATTTGATTACCCATTCTTCCTTTTCATCTAATGCTTCCTCTTCACTAGTGCCAAACAAACAGGCAAAATTTTTGCCCAGAGAGAAAGTCTGGGCAACAACAAAACATGACAATCTACTCTGATTAACTCTCCAAATTTACCTAAACCTTTGGACTCAGAACTAGGCTCTCCATATGTTAGGCTCTAAATTACCTGACAGACAGATGGTTAAGTGTAAAAGCAGAATCAGTCACACCAATGTGGCAAGAAGACTAAACAAGGCCTAGCTTATTACTTATTACAGCAGCTCACTTACCCGATAGTAGTCTGTGCTGTACACATCTCTAGACATTCCAAAATCCCCAATCTTCACCAGCAGGTTTTCACCAACCAGACAATTCCGGGTAGCAAGATCCCGATGCACAAAGTGCTGTGATGCCAGGTAAACCATACCAGAAGCAATCTGCTGGGCAATGTGAAGCATTTGGGACTGGGTCAGCTCAGCAGGACGGTTGCCTTCTGCCATCAGTCCTGCATCCGGTCCATGAGCCCTGCACCAAAACACAAGCTGATAAACTGACAGGCCACATGTAAGATGGAGAGGTGAAAGGCAGTAATGAACCTCAGCCCACACAGCTCCATCAAAAATACTATAAATTCCTTAGCCAAATAGGGAAAAATTTTTATCCTGGCTTTTTTCATTTACTGTTTTCCTTCACTGGTGGAAGATAGGTGGTCTGAAGAGCATTACAAACAATATATATATTACTTAAGGCAGTAAGGCATATGTGTTAACAGTAGTACCCATCTGTCAGAAAGCAGCATGTTTCTCCTGTTCCATTCTAGTAATATTTTCTGGAGAAAGGCTGACAAACAAACCAGCTTGGGAACCAAGGGAAAATCTTATCACTCTGTAAGAGTGAAAAACAATTGAGGGAAAGGCAACGAAGTGGCATGCATAGCATCACTTTTCCTGTGGCTGGCATTCCTTGATTTCTGCAGGCATACAGGCCATTGACCCTTCCATCTTTTCTTAAACAAGAAAGAGCTAACTTCCTTCTCCATTTGAGAAACAAGGGCAGCAATTTTAAATTTACACTTCTAATTTCCTATCCGAATGCACAGCAGGAAAGGAGTTTTGCTTATTTCATCACCAAGAGTGAGTCCTGCCTGAGACTGGAATTCTTGACAATAGGAAGAGGATGCAAAACACACACTATTTGGAAATACAAAATAGCTTCAGAAACATTAATTTTTCAAGACATAGCAAGTCCCTAAGAAGAAACAATGTTTGTAAGAACTTCATCAAAAACAGATAATTTGCATTAGGAAAGCCCAGTGAAGTACTGGGACACGAGTTTCACCTATCTTAACTATGTGAGCTCTTGTATGCATGTACATCCCAGTATATTGAAGATACAGGTATAAACATCCACATGAACAATATTTTACAAGAAGAACTACTAGCTAATCCCTATCCAATCAATGAGGTAATCTGGCAATCAGTCCTCATTTGATATATCTTATAATGTTATAAATATCCTTTTCCATTCATTCTATTTTTCTGTGTTTTCAGAAGCCTTTTTTTATTCCATTTCTGAAGACTGTTCTTTCAAAGAGACCACCTCACCTCCTCAACAGTGTGAGGCCTTAATTTGTCTCTGGGGTAAGGGTACTGGAGTTTGGAAAACAGTTGCAAATTAATCAAAAATCTGTGAGATCAAATATGACACTACCAATTAGAAAGATGATATTAAAATTGCCCCAAGGGAAGAATTTCATGAGCAAAGTGACAGATGTGAGAAAGAAACGAAGGAGGGTGTGTAGCATTGATGGGACTGTGTCTGGTACCAGGCAGAGCAGCTCTCTGCCACAGGATATGTACAGGCAACCATTCATCTGGTCTAGGATGATGGTGGATGGGAATAAATGGGAGGATATGAAATCCCCAACTAAAACTCACTCAGATTCCTATTGAAAACTACTGTACCTTTATCATGCATGGAATTTTAAAACAAGTGTTCTCAGACATGAACCTCTAAGCAGCTAAATGAGAGAACTTTTCATCTTTTGCTAGCTTCCCTGAGGACACCGTCTGTATCTAATGGAATTTGTAGATTGTTCCTAACATTCCATCCAGCTTGCTTGTCCGCTTAGCGCTGGCCATAAATGAGATGATCTTCAGTGTCTGCAACAGCCAGGGGCATTGACAGACATTCTCTGCAGCCACATCACCCACAGCCCACAGGCCAAGCCCTAGGCAGGCGGGACTTTGAGGCTTTAGTCCTGGATCTGAACAGCTGCTGGCTGCATGCAGGCAGCCAGGCTAATTTGGGTTAAATTTTCAGACAAATTTTTCCCCAGCAGCCTTTGGTGGCGCTGCAGGGTAAGAAATATGGAACAGCCCACTTTGCTATGAACCTCTGGTCCGCAGCACAAGCTGCAGAAAATGTGAGAGGAATGACAAATTGAGGCTTAGGTTTAACAGCTTGTCCCAGCATAATCATTTTATGTTCTAAAGACAATGGATGATTAATTTTTTTTTTTAAAGTGAAGGCCTAAAATAGGAAATATACTTTTCTGTATAATAATTCAAAATCAGGGTTACAGCATAAGAAATGGCCAATCAAAAAAAATTAAGGCATAAGTATTTCTTATTGAGTAAGAAGTTATTTCTCATCAACTGAGAATCTGGCTTCTTCTAATGGAAATTCAGTGTTCTGAAAATGTACTAAGATGGCATCTAGGGAACTGCAGTCCTTTCCTGATCCACAGCAGAAGACCAAGCAGACAAATGTAAATGCCCTTAATTCTTAAATATACTTAAATCCCTTGCCAGAGAGACAATCAGTTTGGGAAGAGTAGTTGTGTTTGCCGTGAATCTCCAGTTCAGGTTCCAGTTTCTCCTTCAAAACTGTCAGTCCTGCCAATAAGGAAGGGTGCTAGCTGATGTCATTTGTTTCATGGTGTAGCTATTTTTTCAAGAGACAGTAGAAAGACAGCAAATTCATTTCACATATGCTATCAAAAAATCCCTAAATGGCAGCATTGTAGCAATTGTAGCAATTTCAGTCATATAGAAAATATGAATCCATTTAGCAGGACATCTGTTTTGATTGTTTTTCAGCTTTGTTAGAGATATCTTTCCAAAATGGTGCACCCCTAGCTATCTTTAGCAGGAAAGACCTCTATATGTTGAAATACCTTTGTGATACTTATTGATAAAATTACACAGTAGATATTGAAAGAATACAGTCTCTTATATTTTTAACAGAAGAACAAATGCCATCTCTTAACTGTTATTTTTATGTCAACAAGTGCAAGCAAGTAGAAATGGCACATATATGAAGCCTCGGTTTATAACTTCCTGGGTCATGGGTTACCTATTATTGTGACCCTTACCCTCATCGAATTATTTATAATTGCTCTACTGCCAAATTTCAATTTTCTATGCACATTCCTGAACATCTTTATGAAACAAAGTCCTAATTTGGACCTTTCTCCAATTCACAGAAGTTTCCTTGGCTCACAGTTTTCTTGCTGCAGATTTATGGCTGTCTTTCCAAAACACTGAGAGGAGGGAAGAGAAAAGGGGTTAGACTTCTGAAGCTCTTTGATGCCTACAGATAGCAATAGGTGTTGAGTGGGATCTTCCAGGACCAGAAAGCCTATAAGAAAATGATTCCTACTGTAGGATTTATAACCAAACATTTCAGAATACACTGAAATATATTGGAAACAATATTTCTTTGGTAAATGATTTAATGGTACTTCCAAACAGGCAAAGAAATAGAGCCGCACATCCCAGTACAAAAAACAAGAGTCACACAATTTGTTTTCCTAGTTGTCAGCAGTTTCCAGTGGTAGTTGTTATCCTGACATTAGGTACAAGTAACACCTATCTTCTCTGCCCATTTTTGGCTTAGGATCACAATATATGTTCATGAATTTACCTGAGGAATTTGTTAAGGTCTCCATGCTTCATATACTCAAAGACCATGATGAGTGGATCCCCCTCAACACAGACACCATAGAATTTGACAATGTGCTCATGTTGCAGGTTAGTTAGCAGTTCTGCCTCACGGTGGAAGTCCTTGCGGGCATTGTCACTGGCATCCTTCAGTGTCTGGCGGAGAAAATGAAAATGTAAGGAAGGACAGATGTTCACAGAAGGTAGGGAACATGTGGGACAGCCCTGTAAGGGTAAGATAGGGACACAGTACTGCATACAGGATGGAGCAAGTACTTTCTTAATAACTCTTTTAGAAATGCAGATGTGATCCTGAAGTGCAATTAAATAATGGCAGTACAATTCTCATTCTCCTGCCACATGTTATCCCAAACAAGCACTTTTCTTGTAAGAGAATGTATGAATACTCATACTCATGCTCTCGCTGTGACAAGTGTTTTCCAAACATAGAACAAATAAACTGATCTCATCCCAAAAATATACTAGTACACAGCTGGTTTGTATCCTTTAGCATTTAACTCAAGCAACCCCTAGAATCCTGATGGTATTTACCTTTCTTGTTAGTTCTTTAAAATAAAACTCAGCTTGTTTAAAGTACGTGGTGGTAATGTGGATGCATTCTTTATGTATTGGCTGATGTTAGTCCCAGTGGAGTTCTATACATTAGGCAGATTTATATGAGAGTATGTCCCTGGACCAGAATTTATGACCTGAAACTTCAGCCAGAAACTTCTTTGAAATTCTGTAAATCTGCTCACATGCCTAAGATTAGGCATATGTGTAAGTAAATCCTACAGTAATAGACATGGAGGAAAGCAGATGCAGAGAGAAATTCTGGGGTGTCACTGGATCAAATAGGAAGCTTAAACATTGTATAATGAAATAATACTAATTTAACTGTTACACGTAGTCAGCTTCCCATATCTCCTTATAAGCTACATTTCACGAGCTAGAAAGCACTTTCATGCACACAAAAAAGCAAGTTCTTACACCAATTAAATGAGGAATAATTATAATTGACAATAAACCACTAATAGACTTTATTTTCAAGAAGTACAGTGGTTGCACTATACTAATTCAAAAAACCACAAGAGAAAGATAGCAAGTTACCAACATTCACAATTTATTCTTCACAGAAACTGCTATCTGGGCTCTGTACCTCTGGATTTTAACAATACCGAGGGTTAATACAATGGAAGATAAGACATAAAAGTAGTGGCAAGGTTTTAACTATAGATGTCTTCTTCCTAGCCATCTAGTCCCTTTACTTTCTATTCTGAATTAATATTCAGAGCATGGGACCAACCACACTCATCAGAACAGAAACAGAACAAGGTGATACTGTCCAATCATTTTATCAACAAACCGAGTTTTTAGCATAGTAGTCATGGTTTTTTCAAGCTTTTTCTTCAACAGTGACAGTTCTGTCCACTTTTCTGATATATGCATGTGTGAAGAAGAGCCTAGAAGATGACTGTTGGAAAAAACACATGCTTTACTTGTGATACCACAATCCTGGATCTTGAAAAATGAATAGCTATCATAATAAAATTCAGATGGAGGGACAAGAAGTATAGCAGAATGGATTGCTGTCTTCCAAGTACAGGGGCTTTTCCCTGTGGATTTCAGGCTCTGTGGATCCTAGAGGCAAAAGAAATCACTCATGCCTTAGATGTCCCTTCCCTGAGGAATGTATTTATGAATCTTAACATTCCTTCAGGCCCAGAATCTTTTTCCCATAAGCTTTACCAATGATGCAACAAGGATATTGCATCATCAAAGCTTCACTAGCCACGATATGTTAGTATACATAGCTGCATCAAAGATATCAAATTTGTTTCCCACTATGGGCTACACACAATCACATCTGATCTAAGTGAGGACTGGAACTGAAGTGTTTTGAAATACTTCCAGGCCCTGGGATGATGCTTTAACATGATACAGGCACCAACTCACTGTCCAGTGTATGCTCTCTATACTGAAATCACTGGTAATAATTCTATTTCGCTTGAGTTTGTTTCATCTAGTGGTTTCTAAAATTAAGAAATTGGACTGTAATTCTTCTCAACAACAGAATTAATAAACAATTAATACAAACCCCATTTAAAAATAATAGCAATCTGGAAAAAACTGACAGAGAGAAGCAGAGGCGGATCCTCTTTCCAGCATGCTCTTTCCTTGGAAAGTCAGTAAAAATGCTGACAGCTCTGTCCTGTGAGCATGGCATATTGTATATTTGAGAAGATGCTTTTTACCTCACAGAAACAGCAAAATTATCATATGACAGAGCAGTTGCCATGGCAATTCCACATTCTGTCATACAACAAAATGCAGACAAGTCTAAAACTCAGGTGAAACTCAGGCAGGGTTTCTACTACCATGGGTTGACTAGAATTTCTGTCACCCACCATTGCAAAATCTCCTTTTAATTTTTTCATGCAGTGCACAGAATAGACATAATGCATAAGAGAGCGTTGGCAACAGTCAGGCAAGGAGGAGACTGGAAGGTGAAAAAATTAATAAGTATGTAGAATTTACATAGAAATGACATTGACTAATGCATTTAGCTTGTTCTCAGTACAAGAAAAAAAAAGAAAACCAAGATAAACCCCTAAGAGCACAAAGAGAGGAAAGACATATTAATTATTATTATCATTACTGACAAGTATGCCAAAGCTCTGCATACAAAGCACTTTTACCAGTCGACAGGAGGTTTTCCCAAGTAAGATCTGAGATTCAATCACATGTGCTTTCCAACCACTCAGGCCCACATTTAAAGAGGAGGGACAAGCTTCCTTTGGAAACAGAGGGGCCCCTGGCTCTTTCAGGAGCTCCACATCTGCCAAGTTCATCCTTGTAACAGTCAGACCACCATGCCACACTTACTGTCCTCCACCAAGTCCTTGTCCAGCTATCATTCCACGGGTCTGTGCTGTGCTGCCCTGTGCGGTGCAGCATGTGGGAACTGCACTCTGACAGCACAGAGCTGCCTTCATGGGCAGGTCAGAGCAACACCGGGAGGACAGGGCAGTCACCAACATCAGCAGGACTTTGTAGCCAGTCTCTCATGACAGCTACATGACTACTACTATTACTACTTTCTACTGTTTCAGCGTTCCCCTACAAAATAATTGCTACTGCTTCCCATCAGCCTACAAGAGCTGACCGGTATGTCTCCTCAAGAGAAGAAGGGGTGGGTTTGAGCCTTCTCAGAACTGAAGGTCTGAAGAATTGGAAACCTTTAGCTATCCTGTGTGTTCTTGATCTCACTTATACAGCAGTCTACTAGCTGAGCAAAACCTCCCAGGGAGCCAGAAGCAGCTGCTAACCTGTGCCTTGTCAGCCTCGCCTCCTACTCTGGACAGCTGAACTAGGGATCCAGTCTTATGAGGAGACAGCACTGAGCCAGGCCTGAACAAACTCAGCAAAATGGACCCTCAAGAAAACAGTAATTTTTCCTTCCTCCACCCTCTGTTCTCTAAAAGTGCCTGCAGGAAATAGTGTACTGATACAATGTGCTATGCGGGCAAGGCTAGTACAGTGCTCAGGTTTTGTCCTATGGAAAGCATTTCCAAACACTGAATATTGCCCCCAAAAAGCCCATACTAATCAAAATCAATTTAAACAAATTGCCTTTCTCCTCTTCAAAGGAGTGAAATCTCAAGCTCTTTGGTATTTAATACTAAGCTTGATCTTTTTTATCTTCCCAGACTTTTCTGGGCCTCTTAGCTCCTTAATAATTTGCTTCAGCAATGTCAGCATTTTGGAAACCAGCTGGCTGGTAAGAAGGGAACGTGTTGAGTTAGAAGGAGGGATGCTCAGGGCCAGGCATGATCCATGCAGTTTTCCAGCAACTGGCAGGCACAGGGAGCTGACAGGGACCAGTAGCCAACCTGACCCCCAGTGTGCTGGTGAGGCTGTGCCTCCTTGCTGCTGAAATATCCCTGACATCCCCTTATTCTTCAGCAAGTACCTATTTCCACTGGGCTCACCCAATCTATTTCAAAGTGATGGGTGTATTCTGTTTTCATGCACAGAGCTGAAGCTCTCTAAAGCCCTTGTTGTGTGTCAGGAGGAGCTGCTCATTGCTGCTGGCATCCAGGTCTGCTCCTCTGTGACTAAAACTGCCAAATCCTCTGCTCAGGGATTGAGTCGAGACACAGTGCTGCACTGGAATGTAGGATAGCTCTCTGCACTCCTGGGGAGGCCCCATCTCCTCACCTCCACTTTGACTGAGGGATACCTTTTATCTGTGGTTGGTAACCCCAGGGAAAGAGACAAGAATCAGACAATTAACCCCACAGTTATATGAAGATCAATCCAGTGGCTCAGTTCACCAAAAAATTTGCTCTGTGACGACAGCCCTAGTCACAAGAGCTAATGATAGAAACATAAAATGGGCATAACCTGTTTCCAGAGGTAATTCTTCCCACAGCCACCTTAAAGATTCTTACTAAGGGCACTATAAACAGAGGATTTAGTAAAAAAAACTAAAAAACAAAACAAAAAAAAACCAAAAAAACCCCAAAAAACCAAAAAAACCCCAAACAACAAAAAAACCCAACAAAAAAACCCAAAAAAAACTTGTCCAGAAAATGGATAGATTTATCACTTAAGTCTATGGACACATATGTACCTTTAAAGGCTGTATGTTCTTCCATTTGATTTACACTGCAAAGAGAAAGTGAAGTGCAGCATTTAACAGCAGAAGTGCTAGAAGTGCTAGGCTCCATTTGGACAGGGCTTTCAAAAGGAGCAATTGAATAGAAATAGTTTTATTTTGCTATCAAGCAGTTTCCTAAGTGATAGAGGAAAGGCCATTTCCATTACAGTTTCACCAAAATAGAACAAAAAATTCATTCAGATCTAGTTTTTTTATCTTCTATTCTTTTGCTTTCTCCTCTCTATGCTATATCCCTTCAGGGAATTTTTTTTTCAATATCCAAAGTATCAGAAACCTTGGCAAACCCAAAAACCTTCTGTTTTTGATAGAGCACTCTACAGACCATCCTCCTTTCATGTTCTTCCACTACCAGATTCAAGACTCTCTTTCTTATTACCAAATTCAAAAAGATGATCTACTTGATTTCTTTTACTGCATGGTGTCATCCAAAATGTACACATGGTTGCCTAACTGTGACCTGTAAGATAAAAGTATTTTCTGGTCCCTAGCCAGAGCCCAGATTCTAAAGATCTATTCCTCCAGCACTTAATGAGATATTTCAAATGCTGGACACTCTGTTTAGTTTTTGGCAGAACACAGCAGATGGAGATAAGAGATTGTTTTCAGTGAAAGTTTTCAAACTCTGAGAGTGTAGTGTCACCAATACTGTTTTCTAGCTACATCCATAGCTAAGGTCAAAAGCTCTTGAATTTTGAGGCACAAAAAGGGCTTCATGCAGCAAAGTAAGCTTGGTCTCCAAGCTATATTAATGAAAATTACCCACAGAAAACTTCAGTTGCTAAAAGTTCAGTTGACTAAAAGAATGGCACAGTCCTGAAACAGAAAAGTGTTCTTTGCCTAGCGATTATACATATAAACTATTCACTTAGCTAGTAACAGGTTATTTTTTTATACACATATATGTCTCATGCATTTTTAATGACCTAGACATTAATTTTCACTAATTGTACTTCAGACGGGTCGTAAAAGATTTTGCCCCCTCATGACTCAATCTGTTTCCTTCCTTTTCCCTATGAGATCCAGTTCTCATTTTATAATCCACTGCAAGATCAAGTACCATATTCTCTTAACACTCCATTAGCCTTGTGAACTCTTCTACATGTATCAGAACAGTTACACTGGACTATGGAATAGGCAAACAAGGTAATTTACAAATAAAACAGCATTAGTTGTAACCATGAATTAATAATGGTAATGCTAGACTCTTTTACCTTCACTGCCACCAAGATCTTGCCCTGCTCAGGACACAGGTTATAACATTCTGCCAGAAAGACTTTCCCAAAGGCTCCTTCTCCCAGTTCCCTTTTAAGAACGATATTGTGACGCTTGATGTGATGCACAACTGTGAAAAGAAGACAAAATAAAGATCAGAAAGGAGTTACAAGTTCAGGATGGGATGGCACCCACGCTTACAGCCACATGGAGATATGACTGCCTGTAAAGTAAGGAAGGAATCAAAGTGCTCATGTGTCATTTTTTACCACTTTCTGCAAAAAGACTGGGTTTATATATTTTTATTTGGAGGGTGGTGCATTTTCTGGATAAGAAGACATGGAATTAAGAGTCACCTGGAAACAGGACAGTTATCATCATGTTAGGATGACTGCTGCAGAGCATATATAAGAGCTAATGCAACTTTTTGAAAAATATTAAGACAGTGAATCAGAACACAAACCAAGCCTTTCTCACACCTTTTCTACTTTTATACCTTTAACTATAGCAGAAGTTTTTGTCCGAATCCAAAAAGTTGAAAAATTACCCTAAAACAGGAAAATCAAATACCTCCTCTTTCAGTTAAATCCAGCACTCTGGTTTTCACTTACCACATGTTCAACTGCTTTCCCACTTTGTGCTACGCTATAGTCACAATCAGATTACAAACATGATTTATAGTATTGGTCTGAAGTATGACAAGTAAAAGATAGACAAAGGTTTTAGTCCACATAGTGGACAGAACCTTAGTTCAATTGCCACCCAGAATCAATTGAATCAAACGTTGAAGTCCATGAACACTTTTCTCACTTATTTTACATACTTCTTTCAGCAAAAACTTCCATTAAAATCTTTAATATTTAAAATACTGTACTTAATTTTGTAGACTACATTATCAATTTACAACATTCAAGCTAAATAAAGCAGTACTAAGGGCAGTTTAGCTGCCAATTGGGTGGACAGCTTGCGTTGCTGAAACTGTACAATCGAGACAGCATCTGCTGGTGATTTTAACCTCAGTGCACTTAGCTGTCCTTGCAAACACTGAAATTTAACCCTGCCTGGAAGAAACCCATTTGCAACTTAAATTCTAAACACAGTGAATCAAATAGCAGTGCACAGGCATCAGGCTGGCTTCTGCAAGGGTGAAAATCTCACCTTGGCTGCTTAACTGCAGGGACCAGGATTGAACGCTACCAATAATTTAGGCTCTAACCAGATGCAGAGTACTCCTGCCTCCATACTTGGTCACAGTACGCCTATTCCCAAACAGGTGACCACTTACACAAAAATCACCTTGCCTCCATGACTAAAGGATGGGAAATGGAGTGCTGATGATAACATCAGTAGGGAGAAACAGCAAAGCCTATCACCTATCACCAGCATTTGGAGAAAAGGATTGCAGTCTACAAGAGAAGAAAATATGTGTCCCACACCCTAAGTCTACAGCAACCTAATCCGAGCACACCGCATGAAGGAGCAGGCTTGGAGAGTGAGCAATCCATCATGCATCTGCTGTCATAAGGTGGGTAGAGTACCCGGGGAACTGATCTGCACCTGATCAGCTGGCACTCCTGGCCAGAGTGCAAACAGGCCCCCCATACCCTGTGCATAGACTGGGGAAGGCTGGATTCTCCCCACAGCCCACCAGACTCACCAGGCTTTGCTGCTTTCCCCACAGCTGTTGGCTGCAGGAGGGACACTCACACTCTCCTTCTCCAATGCCAAGTCTTCCAGGAGAGGCCACATGTACCATTAGGTACGTAGGAAATTAGACTGCACGGTACCTACATTTTTTACTCTTGTCACACAGTGGTCTAGCATAAAATTAAGTTTTGTCATGGTGATGCTTTATTTATCCAGCTACCTTAACAGGTCCCCTGCAGTCAGTATGAATTTGGTTTCTATTTTCATTTCCTCCTCAGCACTAGCTTTGCAAGAAATGCTTAAAATGCAGTCAGTACAAGATAGACCCGAACCAAAACATGCCTTTTCCCCACAGACACAAGTTAACCAGCATTGCTGGCCTCTGCTAACAATGGTCACAAGGCAGACAGACCCGCAGAGCTGAAGAATTGTCACTTGAGCTCTGCAGTGTGGCACATCCCATCACTGGAGCTTTAAAAATGCTAGATAATAAATAAGTGCTACCCCTTTTGCCTTAAAAAACTTGCCATCCAGCCCTGCCTCTCAGGCAATTCTCTTTCCCTCTGCTTTACTAGGACTGCCAGCAGGATGTCTCTCTTCCTTTCCCAGAGGGAAAAGGCAGCAAAGGCAGTTTTTCATTTGGTTCTGCTCACAGCTGCCAAAGACTCGGTGATGAATTTTCTGTGTCCTCTCCATTTTGATCCCATTATACTGCTAATGTTGGCCCTAGCAGTACAAAAGAGGTTTTTTGTAAAGCTCCTGGAGGACTTTACAAACAATAGAGTAAAAACAAATAAGAAACATATCCAATACTTCTCTGTTGTACACTTACAGCTGCTGTTAAAGACTCTTATATAAACCAAGCACTTGAGTAAACAATCCATCCAATAAACCAAACTGTAAAAGCTGAAACACAGCAAGGTGCAGAAGAGGTCTGCACAGAATGTATTTGCAACTTGCTACACTCTACCCATTCCTGTTACCTTTCTGAGCTTTGCCAGGTTACTAAAAAAATTTAAAATGACAGTAAGTATGTCTAAATGGACAGAGATTAAATGTAAGAACAATGTAAGTAAATCAAACACACATGATGTGATGGATATGTGAGCTAAGGAAAAAATCTGTTTAGCACACTCAGGGCCCCAGCTGTAATGACACTGTCTTCAGTGGGAGGATACTTGAGCAGAAGATGCACTGGAAAATTCAGGTCAAAATCTGCTTTCAGTTACTATCAGGATAAAGCAAATTATCTCTGTTAAAGTTCAAGAGATTATCCTGGATTTACATTGGAGAAACAAAGCAGAATTTGGCCAAAGAGGTGACATAAACAAAGAGGACATTGCATAACACTGTCTCACAGGAAAAGGTACACAAACATTCAAATGACAGCTATGTATTTTCCTCCTTTTGATCCTAAATGGCAATTGCATTTGACCTGCCATTTGTATGTCTAAGAGCATATCATCTCTGGTTTAAAATCTTGACTGATTACTGTAAAAAAATATGTTCCATTAAGCTAAAAGCCAAGTTGAGTTGAAACACTTCAGAGAGAAATGCAATGTAAAATACGATGCAAGAAAAAACAAATTAAAGAAGGGTAAATGCTGAAAAGAGGATGTGTTAAAGTAGTACCCACACAGCCATACCCTCAGAAGCACAGGCTCCCTTGGGGGACATCAGGGACCCAGGGGGCAACTGGGAGTACAACAGCAGGAAAAGTCCCTCTTCTCATCTCATGGTTTCAGAAGCATCTCACCAAAAGAGTTGGACTTTTAGGCATTTCACTCACTAGCAGACAGCACGTCACACTGGAAATGACGAATACATATTGGCAGGTGTGGGACTGCACTCCACAGGTAACCTACCTGTGATGGTGAGGCTGAACATCATTCTGGAATGGGTTCCAGAAAAATAGGCATCTGAGGACCACCTCACCACACTGAATTCCCTGAGCTGGATGTGAATTAATCCAGCTTTGGACAGCAGGATACACTGCTGTTATGGTATTAACATTTTTTTTGCCCATAATTAAAAAACAAAATGTGGCAGAGTGAAAGTGCTTCCCCTTGGTGACAAACAATAGGTCTTATAGTTTTACCACCACATGTGACCATTATACCATCTAAGCTGACCTTCTAAACTGTATGGAGCATAATATTGAGCTAAATGGCTTATATGTGGCAGAAGGCTGTCTCCAGGAAGAGACTGTGCCAGTCTTGATTTGGAAGTCTGAACTATCCACTTGCTTTCATGTGTAATCATTTGATTGCCAATAAAAATGCATGCCTTTTTTTTCTCTTTATTATTAACTTGTCTGGATTGCATCTCCCTCCCTGGGTCTTTAGGGGACTTTCTCTGACAGTTTGAGCAGCCTTTTAAGGTTTGGTATTAAATACATGTAATCAACATCCTTATTGCTCTTCTTGGTGAGGCTAAGAGACAGAAGTTCCTCCCCCCATGAAAGCATTTTCTCCAATTCACCAGTCATTTTCTTGACTTTTCTTTTAAATATCCTTTTAAAAGAAGTTGCTTTCAGTTGATTTTTCCCAACTGGAAGCCACTCTCCACAAGGTTGTGATAAAAACATAAAATCAGCTCCCTATATCTCTGCACATCTATAGATTATACTTGTCCTTTTAAGGCTGGATTTCATAAGGAGCACAAAAATGAAATATTTATGTGTTATGCATATGAGTGTCTCATCTTGGAGACCTTACCCAATTAAAATATCACAAATGTTGTAGGTTTCAAATGCGTTCCCATCTACTTCATGAGAAAAGGGAGGAGATTTATGGAGAGACTGAAACATGGACTCACTGATGGACAATAAAAGCCACAGCTGACAGACTCACTGAACTACTAACACTGTAAGATCCTTTGGTGTTGCACGCTCATTTAAATCAGCTGCTGAGTCTTCTTCTGAGAACAGAATTTTGCTAGTGGTACACATATGGGACAGTGTGTGTGCATATGGGACAATTTGTTGTGCAAATTTCTGAGAAGAGAATGAGGACCTTCAAAATGCCAAGAAACCAGGCAGGGTGGTATTATAAACATATCCACAGCTGCATAATAAAAAGGCAGTCACAGAAGAGACTCTATTTGTGATGTGACACAAGGTCCCACAGAAAGACGTTTTGCAAATTTCTTCATTCCTTTTCCCATTATTGCAGTTGTGGACTGAACTATTTCTAAGACCTTACTAGAAAAAAATAGAGGTAAGTGGCCAAGGGATTGTTTAGATATTTGAACAGCATTTGCCTCTCACAAAATAGAAGTTTCTGCTGGAATCCTACAGCACAAGGTTACAAATTCACTATAAAGAGCAAGCAGCAAGTACTGCAGTTTTGGTGATGGCCATTGGATTATGCAATAGTAGCATATCTGCAGTTTCTACAAGCTATTGTCAGAATAGAAATTTTGGCGTATTGAGATATCTACTCTACAACATGGCAATAAAAGCCAACGACAATGCTTTTTTTGCTGTAGATTTTTTAACCTTTTGAACTGTCAGCCTTGCTTGGATGCAAAAATAGGTCAGCTCAGTTGTATCTTTCTGATTATTTGATGCATTTATCCAGTATAATTATTCATGCCCAGCTGCTTTAGGTACAATGTTTTCTTATATATATATTTATACACACTTAAAAAATTATATATATTTGTGTATATAAATATGTGTGTGTGTGTGTGAGTGGGTATACACACCTCATTACATATACATATACATATACATATACATATACATATACATATACAT